>OY293305.1:33367364-33737658 GCA_958502075.1 Orchestes rusci
GCGTTATATTATAGAGAGGTGGTATAATTATTGCATTGAAAAGGTGTACGTTGATAATATGTTTTCCAACTGACACATGTAGGTATGTATATGAAAGTGCTTAATATACATGAAGGTGAATTATTTCTAGCAAGTGAATTATTTTTCAGAGAGTCTACTAAACATAGGAAAAAAAAACCCAATTTAAATCATATCCAACCTATTTTTTTTTTTTTTTTTTTTTTTTTTTCAAAGACTCCAATAAGTTTTCGAAAAATTCTAGGAAGTAATCCGAGCCTAATTTTTGGGGAACCCTAACATAGCTATCGGCTGAGACAACAATACTCAAACAGCCCCAAAAACAATAAATGATCAACAAACACATCAATAATAATTAACATCATCATCACATCAACATCATCATCAACACCACATCACATCATCATCATCATCATCATCATCAACACCATCACCATCAACATCACCATCATCATCAACACCCTCACCATCATCATCATCATCACCATCATCATCAACATCATCATCAACACCATCACCATCATCAACACCATCAACATCACCATCATCAACAACATCATCATCATCAACACCATCACGTTGTTGTTGATCGAAGTATTTCAGGTTGTTAGGTGTTCATCTCATCACCTCGAAACACCAAATTGCACCAATCACTCAGAAGATTCAAAACATTTTTATATTTATGTATATCATATTGTATATCTGATTCAAAATTATGGGGGTAATCCTTATTACAAATAATCATCGCTAGGTGGCGCATCAAAACATCCCAAACGTTAACATCACTTCAAACGTTCACCATCAAACCTACCTTTCCAAAATCCCTTATCTCCTCACAAAACATCATAACTAACTACACCGTCCTCGCCTCGATCCTGTCAATTGTCATGATCAACCCTACAACTCGCCACAAGCATCAACATCACTTCACACGTCAAACATAAAACCCGAATTTTTAAATCCCCTCATCTCTCCACAAAACACCATAAGCGACAACGCCGCACGCAGCCGGCAACACCAACCTCAATCTGTATCACCTGCTGTTAGGTACAGATTTGATTCCAGAACTAAAAACCATGAAGAAACGATACAAGAATAACAATGTGATGATGAGTAATGCTGACGTAGATGAAAGTGTAGAATTATCAGACGACCCCTCTTCTAGAAAGTTATTTCTAATTCAAATAATTATTCATCAATCACATAAAACATCCAAAGATAGGATTACTTCCTAGAATTTTTCGAAAACTTATTGGAGTCTTTAAAAAAAATAAAAAAAAAAAAAAATAGGTTGGATATGATTTAAATTGGGTTTTTTTTTCCTTTGTTTAGTAGACTCTCTGAAAAATAATTCACTTGCTAGAAATAATTCACCTTCATGTATATTAAGCACTTTCATATACATACCTACATGTGTCAGTTGGAAAACATATTATCAACGTACACCTTTTCAATGCAATAATTATACCACCTCTCTATAATATAACGCCATGTATATCTTCAAGTAAATTATGTACTTCTAACATGCTGAATAAAATTTCAATTGGTTTAGATGAAATAAGTTGAAAATGTGAATTTTATAAGTATGTAATAAAAAGATCCAACGCTTTATGCAGACGAAAAAATATGATCAATTTTAATACAAGAACTATGAAATGTAAAACAAATTTTCGTCTAGTACCTAGTCTAGACGCCGTTTATCAGTTGACACTTAATGGTATAGAGATGTAAGTGGTCTCTATAATTATCCCTCTGTTGAGGCATTCATAGTTGTGAAACCTTAACTTTATTGGGTTTCGTTTAGACTTTCCCACCCTCCCTAGTCTGGTTCGGTTGATTAGATCAAGAAAAAAAAGTCAGTTCAGTTCTTTATAAATAGTTGAACTCGATACATGGTTCGATTTTTTAAGGTTCTTCGCAATTCTCTAAATATATCCAATACCTGCACATTTGAATTTGAATAAGGTAAGCCACATTCTCATAAGTAAAATTTTGATTATTTTTCAATGTATATTATTTTTAGTGAAAAAAGTTATACAAATCTATTAATTCGGATTAAATTGACTGATAAGGATTTCCCCCCACGACTGTGGTGCCCTTAAGCTATTCATCGAAAGAGTACGCAACTTGAATAGAAGAAAAAATTATTTTTTCATATAAGGTGAGTCATCTATTTATTCATGTTATTTAATTTTTTTTTTTTTTCAATCAACGTTTTCGCCAAAATAATTGCTCACTTTATTATATATTCGAAAACAGTGCAATCATATTGTTTTGTTTAATAAATCTTGTGTGATAATAAATAATAACTAATGGCTACATTCACTAATAATAATCATCAATGATAAAAGTCTGATGCAAAATGATTATTTTGTATCTAGAAATATAATATGTTGAATAGCACAAACACAATTTTTTATAATATTTTGAAGTAGATAAAAAAAACAACTATTTCCTTGTATATTGTGATAATTTGGGTAGGAGAATTTTATCCAAATTAAGTACCTGCCTAGTAGAGTCTATGGATGATGTTATAATAATTTTAATTTGATTTTTTTTCCTTTTTTTTTTTTAAAAAATCGGTTGGAGGTGAAATTAGTGTTTTTTAATATTTTAAGTCGAAAAATGCTGTATAATTCGAGCTTATTATAACCAAAAATATGAATTGAGGGTTCTGGGGTTGTGTTTTGTAAGAAAATAATTGTTGTATGTGCAAGTAAAGCTATTTCTTCTGTTACTCAGATCAACGCTTACCTGATCACTTCATTGCAAAAATTGGATGCCTACATTTGAAGACTGCTTGAATTAATAGCAAATCCTTGAGATTGAAGGTACGTAAAGTCGTTAAAATTATATCGCGGAAAATAAATCATATATTTCTCATAGGATCTCCAAATATTCAATTTGGGATTGGAAAAATTGCAGTAGTGGAAGGAAAAAGATTGTCAAAAAGAGGAGCTTCAAGAGGTGTCCAGCACTGTTGTAGAAACATCTGCATCAGCAAAGTTCTTTTTTAAGTTAGATTTGGGTGAGTTTTAATATTAGTATCAGTTTGTTTTTTGAATTGTTCGGACGTGTTCCGGTTCTTAGCAACATTTTAAATTATTGTCTTTTTTTTTCATTATATTGAGAGTGAGCTATTTACATCAGTCTTAGATTGTCTCTTGGAGTGTTCGGACGTGTTTTGCTATTCTATCTAGTGACAATTTTAGAGTAACATTATTTAACAAAATCATATTGAGGTTGACGTACTTCGATCAGTCTAAGATTGTCTCTTGGAGTGTTTGGACGTGTTTTGCTATTCTATCTAGTGACAATTTTAGAGTAACATTATTTAACAAAATCATATTGAGAGTGACGTACTTCGATCAGTCTAAGATTGTCGCTTGAAGTGTTCTGACGTGTTCTGCTAATCTTCTTAGTGACAATTTTTGAGTATAGCTATTTTAAAGAATCATATTGAGGTTGAGGTACTTCGATCAGTCTAAGATTGTCTCTTGAAGTGTTCAGACGTGTTCTGCTATTCTTCTTAGTGACAATTTTTGAGTATAGCTATTTTAAAAAATCATATTGAGGGTGAGTTACTTTCATCAGTCTTAGATTGTCTCTTGAAGTGTTCGGACGTGTTTTCCTATTTTTTTTTCTTAATTGTATCAGTTTTCGCGAATCATGTTTGCTATTATTGCGAATGCGATCAAAAATATTGCTGCACTACTTGGAATATTTCGGGTTGAGTCTTCCGAAGAACTTCTTCGAGAAGGCTTGATTGAGTGTGCTCGAGTAGTCAGAAAAATCAATAAATCTTTGAAAACTGCTCGTTCAATAGGCGAAAAACAACATTTACAAGCAGCAATGGTTAATGTTAAAAGTTTAAGACAACAGTTTAAAATACTTCAAAAAAAGGGGGGTGGGATCCAGAAAAAAGAAACGGCATGTCACCGTGTAAAATGGGAAGATCTGAGTACAGCTTTTGAATCTAGAGTTCGAACAGGTGTCTTGATTAATCTTCACCATAAAGACATCATTGGATATTCATTGGATTGTAGGGTTATATTTAAAAGAAGAGCTCAAAATATTTTAAAAAATAGACATGCTGTCAAAGTTAACACTGTATTTTGTGGTGAATTCATTGTTAATAAAGCGAATATAACCTTGACGGAAAATAAATATTTAAATACCCAAAATGCCCCTTTATATCAGGATTCCAATTTAGATGCTTGGTTTGATGAAAATATCAAAATCCCCCTGATTAGTGAATTAGAGGAGTTTCAGGAAAAAGATAGTGGTTGGGCCTTATCTAAAATACTAAATTTAGCCATTAATATAAATAAGTTTAATCCGATTAAGGCCGGTTCATATATTGATCTACCCCAGCAAATAAAAAGTAAAAAAGCTTGTGTTAATATTCAAAATTCTGATAATTTATGTTTTGCCTGGGCTGTGGCATCTGCATTGTTTTCTGTTGATCGTGGGTTTGCTAAATGGACTTCTTCTTATCCTCATCCTCAGACAGTTTTAAATTTGAATGGAATTCAGTTTCCTATGTCGTTACCTCAAGTTCCTCGATTTGAAAAGCAAAATGATATTTCTATAAACATCTATAGATTGGAGAAATCGGGTAAGTCTTTCAAGGTTATACCGGCCTATATCACCAAAAAAAAGTTGAGTACCATATAAATCTTCTAATGGTACAAGACAATTATCAAAGTGGTGAAGAGAAGGTGATTCTTCCAATCAAAACTCACTTTGTTTGGATAAAAAATTTATCTCGTCTTGTTTCATCACAGCTGAGTAAAAATAATGGTGCTAAGTATATTTGTGATCGCTGTCTTCATTACTTTTATGATGTTGGAAAACTGGAAAATCATCTGCAAGACTGCGAAAATCTGAATAATGGTCCTCTTCCAAAGCTTCCTGAGAAAAATCGAAGGTTTGTTGAGTTTACTAACTTTTCTTTCAAAACAAAAGCACCTTTTGTTATATATGCTGATTCCGAGTGTCTCTTGACTCCTGTTGAAGATGATATTTCTAAAAATAGTCAAAAATATCAATCACATGTTCCATTTTGCATTGGATATTATGTTAAATGTTCTTATGATGACTCATTATCGTTTTATAAGTCTTATACGAGGGTCGATTGTATTCAATGGTTTGTTAAGGAACTTTTCGACTTTGCTGAAAATGTGATGACAGTCTTCCAATGTCCTCTTCCAATGGAGAAGCTTACATCTGGACAAGTTAAACAATTTTTCAAGGCGAGTTGTTGTCATGTATGTGAAAAGGTTTTCCAAGCAGAAGATAAAAGGGTTCGTGATCATTGTCACTTAACCGGTATATATAGAGGACCTGCACATGAAAAATGTAATTTGAATTTCCAAGATAGCCATATTATTCCTGTTTTATTTCATTGTCTTAGTTCATATGATGGACATTTGCTTATCAAAGCTTTAGCTGAAGTGGATGGGCCAATCGATGTTCTTCCTGTAAACAAAGAGAAATATATCTCCTTTTCAAAGCATATCCCTGAGAGTCGTATTCAGTTCAGATTTTTGGATAGTTTTCGTTTTATTGCTTCCAGTTCAGATAAACTCGCATCTTATCTTTCAGATTTTCCCATTTTAGAGTCCGAATTCAGGAGTCTGAGTGTTGAGCATTTCAAATTGCAAACTCGAAAAGGTATATTTCCATATGACTTTATGGATGATTGGTCTAAAATCAATGAGTGTCAATTACCCCCCAAGTCAGAATTCTATAGCAGATTGGAAGATAAATGTATTTCAGATCGTGAGTACGCACATGCGCAAAAAGTCTGGAATACATTATCATGTCGAACAATGCGTGATTATTCCGAACTTTACATGAAAACTGATATTTTGTTATTGGCGGAGGTGTTTGAGCAATTTAGACCAGCGGCTCATAACACTTATGGATTAGACCCTGCTCATTCGTTTACTCTCCCTGGTTATTCTTGGCAATGTATGCTGTATCATCTCTTTAAATCTGATCATCCTAGGCTTGAACTTTTGACTGATTTAGATATGGTCATGTTCATTGAAAGGGGTATACGAGGAGGTCTAAGTCAGTGTTCTAAAAGGCATGCTGAATGCAATAATAAGTATATTCCTTCATACGATCCTTCTAGAGAAGAAACATATCTCATGTATTTTGATATCAACAATCAATATGGGTGGGCGATGTCTCAACACCTGCCCTTTAATGGATTCAAGTGGATGAGTGATGCTGAACTATCTTCTTTCAATGTTTTAGATGTTGATGATACCTCTAACAAAGGCTTTATTTTAGAGGTAGACTTGGAAATCCCTCATGAGTTACACGATCTTTTTTCTGATTTGCCCCCTTGTCCCGAACATAAGACACCTCCTGGTTCTAAGAACATCAAGCTAATGGCAACACTCTTCAATAAAGAAAAATATGTTATCCATTACAGCAGGTATTGGGTTTGGGTGTTAAACTATCAAAAATCCACAGAGCAATTTAATTTAATCAGTCTCCGTGGTTAAAATCCTATATTGATTTGAATACTCGTCTCAGACAAGCTTCCAAAAATGACTTTGAGAAAAATCTATTCAAACTCATGAACAACGCTGTTTTTGGAAAAACTATGGAAAATGTTCGAAAACATTCTTCGGTCAAGCTTGTTACTAAATGGGAAGGTCGATATGGAGCTGAGGCTTTAATTTCAAAACCTGAGTTTAAAAGTAGTACAATAATCAATGAGAATCTTGTAATAATTGAGTTGGCAAAATCAGAAATATTTTTCAATAAGCCAATATATGCTGGAATGTGTATTTTAGATTTGGCTAAGACTACTATTTACAAATTTCATTATGATTACATGAAAAATCGTTTTGAAAAATGTACTGTGCTTTACACTGATACTGACTCTTTAATTTATGAAATAGCAGATTCCAATGTCTATGACGTCATCAGACAAGATTGTGAACAACATTTTGACACCTCTAATTATCCTAAGGATAATATTTATAATATTCCCTTAGTGAATAAAAAGGTTTTGGGTATGATGAAAGATGAAAACAATGGGCAGATTATGACAGACTTTATCGGACTCCGATCAAAAATGTACGCAGTAAAACTATTTTACACTGGTGAGGAATTAGAAAAGAACAAAACTAACATTGAAAAAGGGGAGGTGCATACAACAAAAAAAATAAAAGGGGTTAAGAAAAGTGTTATTGAAAATAAAATCAGTTTTGAAGATTATAGAGAGTGTTTAGAGTCAAATATTGAGAAAGCAGTTGATCAAAATCTAATTCGTGCAAGCAGACATGATTTATATACTATTAAACAAACAAAAATAGCCTTAAGTCCGTATGATGATGAGAGACATCTGTTGAAAGATTCTGTCCTAACTCTCCCTCATGGACATCATTCTATAATGGATTAATATATTGTGCGTAATAATTATTTTATTAGATAAGTTTTTTTATTTCTCATTAGGTATAATAAAATTAGTTTTCTCTGTTTATATTGTGTAATGTAGGTAGATAGTTAGTAGAAAATGCATGTATTTGTCCTATTTTTAGTTCCTTTTTATGCCCCAATCCCCTATACCCATGGTAAATAGTGTGATTTACCTCTTCAGGGATTTATGTGTGTATAATGCAATTGATTATCTTTTGATGAATGAATAAATATATATTATTCGAAATTTAAATTTTTATTTGATTGGATGTGCATTTTATAAGGTAAGTATGCGTCTATTTGTTTTATAGATCAAATCTATTCAGATGTTGAAATAAATGATACAATTTTCATAAATATTTTTCATTGTCTTTAAACGTTGAATATGATTTTAAAATTTCTTTATTCGTACCAATACTGGTGCTAACTTCTATAACCATAAAAATTAAAATGATCTACTAAATCATGATCTCATAATAGTCTTTTGTTGTGATTCCTTTCTTATAAAAATTTCACGATCGTTGACTGTAAAATATCTAGGTACATCGCGCTCTCCTTTTTGAATATTCTACATCCCTTAAGTCGAATACCGCGGATGAGTGACATAACATACATATACACCTCGAAAAATGATAATCTTCGCATTATTATAGAACCTATGCTAATTTCCAAAATCTCACTACCTATACATCGAAACATCATTGAAATGTTTTCAGTATCAAATACCGCATGAAAAAACGATGGTACGCCATACACCTCAACAAAAAATTTTCCCCGACGTTCGGCGTCGCGGTGCGCGTGTGTCACTGAGCTCAACAATCAAAGGCATCCGGCATACTGATATCCGCATCCGTCATCCACATCCCCAGCCCACAACCCCAACCCCCACCCTCGACCACACACACACCACCCACGACCCCTCAACCCCCGACCCCCACCCCCCACATACCACGAGTCGAACTTTCCCGATAATCTCATATAACTTCTGTACATCTCAACAATTAATAATCTAAAAACAACTTAATTTTTCTAAATCTATAATATTACAAAATAATAATGACATCGCTGGATATCCTAAACAAGACATCAAAATACCACTTAAACCACAAATAAATCCATCAACACTCAAGAACATCGCATCAACCAAAATTCCCCAATCCAATAAAAGTACCAATTCTACTTCTCATAATCCTTAATTAATTAATAGCCTTCGTGGCGCAACGGTTAAAGCGTCTCCCTCATAATCATAGTGTCACAGGATCGAATCCCATCAGATGCTGAAAATTTTTCCCGACACAAGGCGTCGCTGTGCGCATGCGTCGCCGGTACAAAAAATGATAGAACCGACCTGCGATTTTCTTATGGGGATTTACATGTAAAAATGGTCGAAATTTTTCCAGAACTCTCATTGCTTATCTACTATCCGCGCTTGCTTGATCTTGATTCAGAATACCTGCGGTCAGCATGAGATTCTCGAGCTCACCCTGTATAGTTTTAAATTCGGACAAAATATCATTCGTGTCTTCGTAACGAGTTTCGATTTCTATGAGCGAGTATTTTCCAGCAGTATACATCTAAATAGACACCCTGTACATCCAAAACGAGTAGTTTCATATTTTCAATTGTGAGAATTTCACCATCATCTGCTTTTTACCACTATAATCTTGAATTTGTTTTTTTAATTATTCTTTTGATCTCTTTAGATGGTAATATAAGCAAAGCTTTAATTCTGGAGACATACTGAACATCATTTAGAGAAATAAAATGGTTTACATAATTATTTGAGAACATGCGTATTACAATTGCTTGACTATTTTTGTTAAAGGATTGTAGCTAAATAATTTATTATGTAAAATCAGACAATATACTGATGTATCCTTTTTTGTATTATTATTTGTCTCGAATTCAACTCTCAAAACAACAGTGCCTGTTTGAAGTGTTTCTTTCTGGTGGGAGCAATCAATATGTGCGAATGGACACTTATTTTTGAATATCATAGTAGGAATTTTTAAAGTTTGCAAACATTTCATAGAGAGCTGAAAACTTGTTATCATTGAAATTCAAATACAAATCATGATATGGATATCTTTCAGAATTCAAAAATACTCTAATATTGGTGAGATTTATATTATCGAATTGACTAGCATGACGGGTCGCTTCAGGTAGCGAGGAATATTCAACAATTTCCCAACTACGAAATCCAAGTAACAGATCTTCATTAGTTTCAAGAATTTGTGTTAAAGCTAGTTGTTGTGGTATATCAACTTGAATATGAGGTACTTTCCAATAGATCTTGTCAAATGTAACTTTTGGATTTTCCGCTTTGAGTGATGG
Organism: Orchestes rusci; assembly: GCA_958502075.1. Classification (NCBI taxonomy): domain Eukaryota; kingdom Metazoa; phylum Arthropoda; class Insecta; order Coleoptera; family Curculionidae; genus Orchestes; species Orchestes rusci. The sequence goes on from OY293305.1 coordinate 33,377,160, forward strand.
ATTTTGCGCATCTTCAACATATAAAACTGCATCAACATCATTGCTGGCTCGGATCAAAACCAGTTTTTGTTTCATATTCAAGATTATTTTTTTATAGTCTTCAAAAAATCCCATCAACATTTTCGAAGGTAAAGATTCATTAAATTTTGCTTTATCATCAACTAAAATGTTTTTTTTTTCATCTCTATTTGGAAACCATCTAGCATTTTGCAGCTTCAAGCTTTCAGTTGTATGATACGAAAGATAAGGGTTATCAAGGTTGAAGCTAAACCAACATTTCTTACAGAATCTATAGTAACTCCATTAAGTTCATAGCGAATTTCTCGAAACAGATAAGCTATACCATTGTTGACAAATTGTAATTTTTTAGAATAGGCACCCTTATTGTTGGTCAAGTTACCTTCAATGTAAAGATGACTCCCTGAAAGTAGTGTGTATATATCAAGTTCTTGAACAGGTATGCGAATTTCATCATTGTATTCAAATTTTGAAGAGACAAACGGTTGATATAAATGAAGCTCAGAGCTTATTATTGAATTATCTACATTTAATTTTTTATCAACGTTTAATATATACATTATTTCAATACTTTTAACCCCGGAGATATAAGAAATTAGTGATTTTGTGATGTTAACTTGTTGGAGTCTCGTTTTGGACTGGTTTCTTGTGATGTTAACTTGTTGGAGTTTCGTCTTGGACTGGTTTCTATATACAGCTTCTCCTTTTTATATGGCGATTGTTTGAAATAGCGATAGTTGTATTTAATAACCATAATATTCTCTAATTTTTAAGATGTAATCGAACTGTTATGGTCTCGTTTCTGAAATTGATCAAATCACCGTCTATTTTAACAGTGATGTTGTTGATTGTCTTGACGCTGATGGGGAAATAAAGTATTGGTAATAGTGATTCCACTATTTTATACCCTGGAGGATCAGATGGAAAAAACTGATAAATTATATGAACGGGTGGACCATTACTATATGATCCAATGCAAATGTCGCAATGAATACAAATTGCATTAACTTTAAATACATTAACAACTTCATCCGTTTCAGATAATTCATTTGATGCAATTTTTTGTTTCTTAAAAACCAATATTTTCGCTATGGAGTCATTTGGTGTGAAATCTATTTCCTTTGTGCAATAAAGCTGACATTTTAATGTATTGGGATTTGCTTTCATCTTAAACCCAACTTTTTCTCCAAAAATGTCATCAATTACATAATTAATATATGTTTCAATATCTTTTAAATCGTAAGTTTCTTCTGGAATTGTAATAACTTTATCTGCTACATATATTTTATTGCTGCCTGGTTGTATGTGAGGTATACTCATAAACGATTCAAAAACAGCTAACCCCAGAAAATATTCTTTATTTTCATACAAAAATATAGGTGGATTGAATTCTGCTTTCATCACAGAAGTATTTCCCGTTATTGTTATAGTTCTAGTCATGATGACACTCTCAATGACGTTACTGTTGGTTCTCGATCATGTCATATTATTATACAGGGTGGCCCAACGAAAAGGTCCCACCCTTATTTATGACTTTCCTGGTATATTTTGGGAAAAACGCTCGGACACGTCAATTTTAATTTTTAGGGGGACATCTTTTCGTGTATGATTGTATAATACAGGGTGTTCCAAAAATAAAATATCGCATTACACTTGACATTTTTAAATGAAAACCCCCATTTTTTTTCTACTTTTGGATTCTCCATGAAGTTCTTAGTAACTTTTGTATAAAACAGTTTATACCTATCCGCAACTGTTTATTTAAAAAATTCAAACAAAAATTAATTACATAGCTATAATGTATCAAAAAGTCAATGTGGTAATAAATGTTGAAAGTGGTGTCCGTTTACCTCCATGCAATAATAAAGATTTTGCTCAAATCTATTCCTAACATTTTCACACATTTCTGGAGTAATTTGTCTGCATTCCGCCGTGATCTCCTTCCGAATATCTTGGATGGAGTATGGCTTCGTACTAAAAACCTTTCTTTTTAAATGTCCCCAAAGAAAGTAATCTAAAGGACTCAAGTCCAGAGACATTGGTGGCCACTCAATGGGGCCGCGCCGTCCAATCCACTGATTTGGGAAATGGGTGTCCAAAAACTGTCGTACTGGAGCTACAAAGTGCGGTGGTCCACCATCTTGTTGGAAATAAGGAAAATTTTCATTATAATTAACCTCATTTTCTATTATTTTGGTTATTCGTGGCTCTATTGTATTTTCCAACATGTCCAAGTTTCCAGGAATAAAGAAAATATTAAATAATAAATAAAAAATAAAAAAAAAATATGAAAAATTCATATAACTTGAGAACGGTTGAAGATAGGTTCAAACTGTATTATACAAAAGTTACTAAAAACTTCATGGTGAATCCAAAAATAGAAAAAAAATGGGGATTTCCATTTAAAAATGTCAAGTGTAAAGTGTAATGCGATCTTATTTTTGGAACACACTGTATTATACAGTCATACACGAGAAGACATCCCCCTAAAAATAAAAATTGATGTAACCAAGCGTTTTTCCCAAAATATACCAGGAAAGTCATAAATAAGGGTGGGACCTTTTCGTTGGGCCACCCTGTATAGAAATACGATTGACAATTGTCCACAATTAATCGTATTGAATTTTTGAACTGTTTCATACGAATACCAAAATTGGATTTTGTCATAAGTTTTCAAATAATTAACGAGTTTGATAGGTGGTCTCAAGTTTCCATAACTATCAAAATAAAACGCTTAATTTTTATTTATTATGTATGCAGTACAATGAGTTCCATGATTTTGTCAACTTTCTAGATTCAAAATACCACATTCCTTCACTTTACATTTTTTGGGGAGGTGGTCACGCATAAATACACCTCTCTAATGTGGGTTATTCAATATTTTCACATATTTTAGTATATCGTTATTTGAAAAGGATCTCTGCGAAAATTTCATTGATTTTTTAATGGTTTTTTTTTTTGATAGTGCCTCCTTTGTAGGGTTTAATGTATAAGCCACCGCCCTGCATGGAAATTTTTTCCATTTCTTTATTGTGTCGATGTAATTCTTCGAGTTGCTCCATTGATACTTTTATATCATTAACGGCCTTAGCTATTCCAGCTGCACCACCGCCTAAAGCTCCTAATGCTCTCAAAAATGGAAGTAATAATGGAAGAAATCCACCAATTTTTTAAGGGGGTTTGATAACTCATGTTTTCTTTTTTCTTTCGGTTCTCTTGATCCTCATTCCAAGTTTCCGTTTACCTTTCATAATTCCACTTACTGTTAGAGCAGCAATTCTTTCTCCTAACGAGGAGTCTTTTGCTCCAACTCTCTGCCAAGCTTTATCCGCTAGAGCTTTATCCGCTCGATGTCGTTGAGGTAAATCAGTTGTTTGTAAGTATGCGATATCGTGTTCTCGACACGCAGCATCCAATGGATTGATATCGGACTCTCCCCTATTCAATCTTTCTTCTAAATTTGTACCAGGACCACAAAATTGATAGCCAGGAATATGAAGCTCAACAGGTAGTCTATTAATTAGAGTGTTTATTGAACCTCGACCTGTTTGGAGGAAGTGTACAATCACGTACAATCACGTACAATCACGTACAATCACAAAGCGTGTACAATCATTTTATACCTATAGAGGTTTGTCTGTATCATTTAAATACTATTTTTAGTTTAAAAATTCGCAACACGATTGTCTATCGATTTAATGCTATCTGATCAATAAGTCCATCTGATTAATGTATAAATACTTTTGCAAAAAACAATTCTGTTTATTGATATCTAGAATGCGGATAGAAAAACAATCGTTTTTCTTACCCATCACAAACCATGATGTGAAGAATTTTACGAAACCAATCCAAAAACATGGTGATTTATTTGGTGGGGAATCGAAAAGATGTCTCATTGTTGGACAATCTGCTTCAGGTAAAACCAATGTGATGTTGGCTTTACTTGAGCATCCAAATGGAATAAGATTTGCAAACGTGTACCTTTATTCCAAATCATTACAACAACCAAAGTATGAATATTTAAGACAACTATCGGCACCCATGAAAAAGATTGGATATTTCGAGTATGAAAGCGGTGAAAATATCATTCCTCCTCATGAAATAGCACCAAATTCGGTCATCATATTTGATGATATACCATGTGGAAGTCAAACTATAACAAGGGACTATTTCATGCGAGGGAGGCATAAAAATACAAACTGCTTTTTTATTTTTCAAGGTTATTTATCAATTCAGAACGCAAATTTGCTAATTTTATTCAAGCAGGATTCTATGAATTTGAATCATATACAGGGTTATTCACGTTATTCGACACAAAACATTATGGGTAAAGTATCTGATTTCAAAGATTTTTTTTTTCTGAATGGATAGGGACCCCCAGGGGCTAAATTTTAAAAATATTTTCATGTAATACAGGGTGTCCCTAAAACACGAAACGTATCAAAGTTGTATTTTTTAAATGGAATACCTTGTATATTATTTAATTTTTGGTTGCATGATCAAAATTAAGGTAAGTTTGATTGAGGTTTAATACACCTAAACCTTATGGTTTTTGAAATATCTTCAATTTTGCGAAAATGTAGTATTCATTTTAATGCTCAATTTCTCAGCTGTGGTTTTCTTTTTTTTAACCAAATTATTAATCAAGTCTACCAATTGATCAAGTTTTTCATGTCGATCCGTTCTTCTTTTGGATAAATTAGCAATTTTTCTAGCTAGCACTAACAGAACGATTAGTAATTGAAAATATTAGTTAATACCTGACAACTTTAAGGAAATGATAATAGAAGTTGTCAAAATACCATAAATGAAATAATGTTCCTAACGAGGGTTTGGAGACGGCATCTCCATCTATTGGTGTTAATGAGAAACCTATTTTTTTTCTTTTTCTTCGCTTCACTTGAAAACGTGAGAAGTTAGCTATAGAAACGTATAATAATAATTGATAGAATTGAATTCTACATCTGTTGTTGACATAAAATACAGGGTATCCCATTTAAATTAAACAAGCTATTACCGTTTAAAGATATTGATTATTTAACAATAATTTTTAGACACTCTGTATAAGTTATTAAAAGTTTCATAAGTGTGACTTCAAACTTGATCAATTGGTAGACTTGATTATAAATTTGGTTAAAAAAAAAGAAAACAACAGCTGAGATATCAAGCAATAAAATGAATACTACATTTTCGCAAAATTGAAGATATTTCAAAAACCATAAGGTTTAGGTGTATTGAACCTCAATCAAACATACTTTAATTTTGATCATACAAACCAAAAATGAGATAATATACAAGGTATTCCATTTAAAAAAATACAACTTTGATAAGTTTTGTGTTTTAGGGACACCCTGTATAACAGAAAAATATTTTTAAAATGTAGCCTTAAGGGGTCCCTATCCATCCAGAAAAAAAAACTTTTTCAAAATCAGATACTTCAGCCATAATGTTTCGTGTCGAATAACGTGAGTAACCCTGTATATAATGATCATTGTATGCTGGATATGTCATTTGAGCAATTGAAGCAACTCTGCGCACACTGTTGGAAAGACCCTTATAATTTTCTGGTTATTGATAAAGATTGTGAACTGAATTGCGGAAGATATAGGAAAAATTTTGATTCATTCATATATCTATAAAATGGATAAGCGGTTGGCTGAGAAATTGATAAAGTCAAGAAAAGCTGTCAAGGATAAATATAATAGTCTAAAATTAGCTATGACCACTACACAATCACAACTAGAGCAAGCTTACAAACCAATAACTCAACCACTACAACAACTTATTTCTAAAATAAATGAACCTTTCAACATAAAGGAAGAAGTCAAAGAAGAATAAGAAGAACCTGAAACTTCTATGTTTCACACAACACCATTAAAACCTATACCAAGTTTTTAAAGATTATTTTATAAGACATCAACACCTACAAGACCTACAAGAACTGGTAGAACTCCTATTCTACCGATGGAAATACCATTATTTTTTGATACAAGCCTTGCATCTGTTAGCCAGTTACCATCTATACAAGAACCTAGTCAGTTACCTAATACTATACAAGAACGTAGTCAGTTACCAGCTATACTAGAAACTAGTGTTATAGCTCAAACCAACCCCTTCGAAAGCTCGGAAAATCAAAATCTTTCAGATATATTGGATAACAGTCAAGGCAATCGCTTCAAAATTTAAGCGACACGCAACCATATGAAATATGGTTACAAAGTTTTGATCCACTACCAAGAGATTATATTGATGCTAGTGTGAAGGATACTGAACATAATTTTGATCATCATTATGGAATAGTACATGATATTGATACTGATAAATTCTATTTGGGGACCACACTTAAATTTGTAGAAATTATTGGAAAAAATGTAAAAGTTGGTGGAAAAATTTATGACGGTACCAAAGGATTGTACGAATTACTATTTAAAAAATATCCTAAAGACTATGAAATGAGGATTTGGATAATTATATGGATATTTTAGCTAAAACCAATGCATATCGAAGAAATTATGATCCAAATGAACGTGTACAGGGAAATGGATCTTCAAAATATATAACTATGATAGGACCATACCTACAAAAACATGGCATAACAAAAACACGACACATCAAACCATTGTATTCTCGTTTTTTGAAGAAACTGAAACCTCCAATAACTAGAATGCGAACGGGAAAGGGGTTGTGGAATATTAATAAAAACGATATAGATCATGTTTATTGGGATAATATCAACAAACTTGATGATAGATTGAGACTAATAATAGCTTCCATGAAAGCTGGTCATACTGGTCATAATAATTGAATACTATCGATAATCGAAGAGTTACGTGAAGCTAAAGTAATTACATAAATACATGCTCAAATACGTAAAACGAATCAATCCGAAAATGTCACTCAACAAGTTCGGTTCTCATTTATTCAAGGGAGATGAAACAGAAAACAATATCAATATTTAATCTTTCTAAGGTTAATTTATCTTATGTAATGGTTTTACCATTTATTGGTCGATATGTAGAAGGCGAGACAAATTTTGTTTTAATGCCGGATGGAAAACAATCATGTAGATTTCCTTTCGAACAGGGAAACATTTTGTCTGGAGAATATCTAAAGAAAGATGTCTCATTGTTGATTAATGGTGAAGGGGAAAAATTAGAAAACAGAAGTCTTAAAAAAAATGACTTGGTAGCGTTTAGACGTGAAACTGGTAGTAAAATAACAGAATTTTATGGCGAATTACGAATAAAATGTCCTGTATTGATTGAGAATAAAACATTTATTTCAATAATGAATACTATCAAAGAAGATGTGGTGAATGAGCTACACAAACCAACAAACAGATTTAGATGAAATGTAGCCATATTCAAAAATAAAAAAGTATATACCTAAATATATTTTATTTTTGAAAAAACCACATTTTCTATACCATTTATCATCACCTGCAATGTGTGCACTCACTAATGTTTATAATTTGTATTAAACATGTTTAATGATTGAATCAATCACATTTTTGATTACATTTGCTATTTTATTTCAAACACCTTTCTATAAATATTTACAGGTAGGTATTCGCAAATTTTCAACCCTCAAAACTTTAAAATAAGTGTCCAATCACACACATTGATTGTTCTCATCAGAAAAAAACACTTCTATACAAAAAGGATACATCAGTATATTGTCTGATTTCACATGATAAATTATTTAGCTATAATCCTTTAACAAAATTAGTCAAGCAATTGTAATACACATGTCCTCAGGAGAGAGAATGACTAGATTGAAGGCTATTTGTGATTGACAGCTCCTTGATTTTAAAATCTTGTGCCAAATTGAAGCCCCGCATGTCTATTGCAATGATTTTCATGATGGATTGGTTCTGAAAAAATTAATAAAATTGAAATGAGATAATTTCAACTAGATAAATATCAATTTATAGTTGCTGAGACTTGTTATTGTTAAGAAAACCACATTCAACCTAAATTTAGAACTGTTGATAAGAGTGTGTGACGTGAAAACCACATCCTGTCTACTGGTGATAAGAAAACCACATTTGAGCTAAATTTAGAACTGTTGATAAGAGTGTGACGTGAAAACCACATCCTGTTTACTATTGATAAGAAAACCACATTCAGGCTAAATTTAGGGGGCTCAGAAGCTAATCATAATCTTGATGTTGGATATCACCTGCACATTACACTGACTATTGGGGCACTGAAGATGGCGTATTAGCCGAAAGCGCTCTGCCAGTTATTACTAAATAAACTTGCTCAGAGTACTTCAACTTCTTTCCTTCCTGCTAAATTTAGAACTGTTGATAAGAGTGTGACGTGAAAACCACATCCTGTCTACTGTTGATAAGAAAACCACATTCAAGCTAAATTTAGAACTGTTGATAAGATGAGTGTGACTCGAAAACCACATCCTGTCTACTGGTGATAAGAAAACCACATTCAACCTCAATTTAGAACTGTTGATAAGAGGAGTGTGACGTGAAAACCACATCCTGTTTACGGTTGATAAGAAAACCACATTTAACCTAAATTTAGAACTGTTGATAAGGCTGTGGTTGGTGTGATAAGAAACCCACATCCTGTTTACTGTTGATAAGAGAACCGCATTCAACCTAAACTTAGAACTGTTGTGGTTGGTGTGAAAACCACAACCCTGTGGTGAACGATGATGATGATAACACTTACCCACAATACTCAATTTCTTCAAGGCTTGAATCATGAACTTTTTCTGTTCATAGAATGTAATATCATTCCTCAGCTGTTCCAATCGTCTACAGAATTCCTCAATTTTTTCTGCATCTGTTTTGTCCATCGTCTCGCACACAACTGATCCGCCTGCTCCACTTTGGTGGTGCTCAACATCTCTGGATGTATCATTGGAGTTTTATCGCAGATAAATCCACCCATGTTTGATTTTGTAGAGTGGCAGTAACGTTTTACAATCCATCGCAAATTACCATTGATACGAACTGCATTAATGGTTATTTCAATATGACTTTTAGATGGTATGTGTGAAACACATTCGCAGCAACAATAACTGTATGAGTCACATTCGGAGCAGGCTAAGCCATCAACTTGTAAACTTGGGGTGATAAAACATTTTTTCTCACAACAGAAATGTGACATCTTGGATGGCGAACTATAGTCAACTCCTCCACCGCAACCTACTGAGGACCCTCACTCCCCACTCCCCACTTGTCACCCCCCAATCAAGACCCCTACTCAAGCCCCCCCTCAAAACCCCCACTCAAGACCCCCACACACCAAAGATGTCCCACTAAGATAATTATTATATCTGTAATATAACTTTGCAACCTTTCTTTTCAACGTATCAGAAACATCCAGGGAATATTGCTCTCAGACTTTCTATTTTGTGTCTCCAAGACATGTCTTATAAATGTATATCATCAATTTACCAAAAACATCGAAATGTTTCCTCACATGTACTGCCTAACAAAATCCCATGCAGTTTTTCTGCCCATGAAGTCACAGTAATCGCTTTATTCGATGTTGCACGAACATCACAACGTGATGTCAAATTGTTACGTTCTTTCAATTTACCATCAAAGTCAATCAGGAACATAGTGAAGATTTTAACCAGAGACGTTAGAGAGGGACTAAACTTGCAAATGACGCCCATCAGTCAAGCCAAGCTAACCTCACTTGGCGGTTTTTGCTATTTTTCAGTATTCTCATAACTTTACTTAAGCTTTCCTCTATTTCCATTTCTTACAGCAGGATTTACACGCGTTGGAATACAAAATCGCCTCAAAGTCGATAAGTTTTTCACCGTAAACTGTAAGGGGGACCCTATTGAAGAAACACCAAAACAATGTTTTTATACAAAATCCTTTCAGTGCTTAGGCCGCTTAGGCGGCATTATAACTAGTTGTCTATTTCGAGACTTTGTTTAGACTTTGCCAATGTTGTGCATAATCGATACCTTCTAGATATCTTTATATTTTTTGGTGTTTCTTCAATATCGATAGTCCTCATACGATTCACTCCGATTCAGTGATAGTGGCTTTTAGTACATCCTGGCAAATGTTGTATTGATATTATGAATAAATCGTTCAAGACATCAGGCTTTATAAAAATATGAAAACATGTATTAGAAGTTCATTGAACTTTGTGCTATGTTTCATGAAACTCCCGATGCTATGTCTAATTAACATTCATAAAGTGAAGTTGTATAGACTTCTACAGGCGAACTTAGTGTGAAGTACTGAAGAACTCGCGCTGGTTTGTTCAGTGGATGTCTGTAGTAAACATTGATGGGAAGTACTATCAATTTACCGGTGTTGCGGACATTCGGCGGTTGCAGAGATGTTACTGTAACTCAAAAAGTACATTCCATGGGAGGTTCTAGATCCCGTGCGGGCTGCTCTTTAACGTTTATGGGATGTTCGGGTGCTAGCTGGGGTGAGGTTCAGATTCCCTCATCTGTAATTATGAGAAGCTAATATAGGCTGTCATGTGACATTCTACGTACTGACATCTTATCGAGATTTAAAGAACTTCACATCAGCGCCTCTCTGTGGATGCGGATCAAAGCTTTTACTTGGGCCCCGCCTCTAATTAAATTTTTATTCTAAACTTTGTATAATATGTGTTCCGTGACTTGTAGTTTCATCTTGCAGTGAAATTGAATGTAACTTAGGCATGAAAGTGAAATTAAAAAAATTATTTCAAAATGGGTTTAAGAATGGTTACATGTGAATCTTGACTTGAATTACGACTACTGGTTCACTGGTTCTGCTGGTTCAATTATCTGCGAATGGACGAATACATGTATTTTGAGCCGCTCGCTTTGATTATTGAAGAAAAGCAAGACAATACAATAATATGATCAAATAGATTTTTTTCGTCATGCCCTCATAGGCTTTTTCTTTCATCTCTGTCGAGGTAATCAGAAGATCTGATCTTCTATTGTTACCAAATAAGACGTTCACTTTTCACAACTTGAATTCACACAATGTTAGGTCATGAGTTTATTTAATGCAACTAAGCTCAAGCTAAGAATCTGTTAATATATTTATTCTCACACGGAAACCGAAAACTTCTAAAGTTTTCACATTTCCTATTTCTGTGTTGGGAATGGCCAGGTAGACGGTATGGCTGACTCATAATCCAGATTGAATGTTTGGGCCCGAATAAAAGCCTCCTTATCCTCAGGTTCTGGGTATACACTTGCATTTCCTGAAAATACAATCGTTTTTTAATTAATTATACAGTGTGTCTCAGGAGTATTGGGAGATATTTAAAGGACGGTTAGTTGGAACAAAAATAAGACCAAAATGTTCTATACAACATTTTCCTACGACCTTCCTTTTGGGATTATTCGTACTTGAAAGTTGCGCTCTGAAGATTGTTTCGTGATAGTTTCCAAACGGGTGAAGTCAATTTCATTGAAACTTGGACAGTATACGTGCAGTACCTGAGGACTAATAATTTGAGACCATAGTATTTCGATCTCATCTTGAAAGCCTGGTGTGGACCACCACCCCCATAAAATGCCCGTGAACTTTGTCACGCCTTCGTTTTTTTGAGTTGCGATTTCTGATTTAGGTTCGTCAATTAGTTTAGAACAAAAAAGGTACTTGTTGTTCACATCGAAAACATAGCTGCTTTTTATTTGCATACTGGATCAGTTCATTTTTAAAAGAACAGACCTAAAATGGTATGATTCAAAAAGCATCAAATAAGACTGGCATTATTTATTATTTGTTGTTCTGTCATTTTCGTGAAAGAACCCTTCAAGTTTTTGGTTTTTCCAGAAGACAGTAATATTCACTAGAAAAAAACCCTTTGATGTACTTATTATTATACCATAGCTTATTCTTCCTATAAATCCTCTGAAGACGATACTTCATTATTTTTAGCCAACAAAAAGTTTCTTCCTTTATAAGTTTGGATTTAGGGAAATTATTTTATATTTTTATGTAGTTTGGGGATTAGGCTATTGAGAAATCAACGCCAAATATCCGTCAAAACAGCCCCCACCTTTAACTTCTGACCAGTTCACTTAAGTGATCGAAATTTGTGGGTGGTACAGTTAGGGGCAAAGGGGGATGTGACCGGATCACAAACAAATCAGATCGCTTTGTAAATAAAACATCCTGAATGTCAAATTTTGGTAATCTGTGTCTAACTGACCTAATTCAAGATGCAAATAAAAAGCAGCTAATGAAAGAAAAACACCAATTATCGTCAAATTGTCCAGCTAGTTACTATGACAATTTGACAATAACCCAGATCGGCCGAAAAAATGGAATTTTGTGTGTGTTAAATGAATAATAACATTGTAATTTTAGAGAACATTTCAATAAATTGGGGTTTTTCTTGAAAACGATTCATTGTTTTGATGTGAACAAGGAGTACCTTTTTTGTTCTAAACTAATTGACGAACCTAAATTGACCTAGCAACTCACAAAAACGAAGGTGTGACAAAGTTGAGGGGCATTTTATGGTAGTGGTCGTTCACCCCATCAGGCTTCCAAGATGGGATTGGAATACTGCTATAGTCTCAAATCATTATTAGTCCTCAGGTACTGCGTTTAGTGTTCAAGTTTCATTAAAATGGATTTCACCGTTCCGGAGCTATCACGAAAAAACCTTCTTCAGGGTGCAACTTCTAAGTACAAATGATTTTGAAAGGAAGGATCGTACGAAAATATTTTATGGAACATTTTAGTCTTATTTTTGTTTCAACTAACCATCCTTTAAATATCTTCCAATACTTCTGGTGTTGTACTTCTATAATGGCAGGTACTGCCCTATCAATTATTAAGTATCGGGAAAAACAATAGATGAGTAACCAGTAAGAAAAAGTACGTAGGTAAAAAAAGGGTGTCATTTTGTTAGCAAGAAGTTTTGCCTCGTTTTTTGGAATATAACCGCTTCTACTGCATAAATGTGGAAAACATAGTTTTATTGAAAGCCTAAGCTTCTCAGTGGAACCAAAAGTGAAGCGAGCCAGCTCTGGCAGAATCAACCGGTGTGTTGATCTTCGGTGAGTTCTTACCTTTTTGTGGCAATCGTGGCAGGACTTTCCACGAGTACAGCCGAGTTTGCAGAATAGTGCGAAGCTGAGGACCTTTGTGCAGATTTTTTTCAAGGCGTTTAGCCAAAAAAGTGAAGTATTTCACCACAAATGGTAAACGCGTTCAAAGTTGAGAAGAAGGTCCGCGGACTAAGTTGTCGATGTAAACTAGGCTATTGTTTCAGAGCAGGGAAAATGTCTTTTGATGATCAAGAACATATTTATTCTGATAAAAAGGCCTGCTATAGATGCTTGAAAATTGGACATCCAACACTTAGATGTAGAATACGTTTAAAGTGTGTTGTTTATGGAAATGCACATGTAACATTGATGTGCCAGGAGTTGCCAAATAAACACCAAGAAGTCAAACTGTCAGATGCCAAGGTTGATTTGATAAAGGATAACATTATGACAAATCAAAGTTCCTGTACTCATGTTTTTCTTCAGTCTTCAAAAATAAAAGTAAAAGGGGCTACTGGTGTGGGGTCTGTTAGAAGCTTGATTGACACTGGATCTCAGAGGAGCCATATTTTAAAATCAACAGCAGCTCCACTGAATTTGAAGCCAGAAAGCAATACTCATCATTGTTATGATGTAGGTAACTGTTTGCAGAGATCAGGATGATCATACATTTGAAGCTTTAGATCAGCCCTGTATCGGCAATGAATTGTCACCAGTATTCCATGGTCCATGTAGAAATTACAGATCTAAATGGACCAGGTTCTATATAGATATTATTTGGAGCAGATGTGACGGGACTATTGTACACCAGAAGACGAAACATCCTTAAGAGTGGACTTGTGGCTGTCCATTCAAGATGTGTTTCACATCTTGGATGGACAGTTGAAGGTAAATCTTCAACTCCAAACTCTGGCAGTATGAGCGTGATTGCTACAATTTCAATGATTTCAAATCCATCAATTACAGAGCTTTGGCAGCTGGATGTTTTGGGCATTTCTGATCCAAATCCAAAAGAAAGAAAATCAAAAAAAGAAATGGCGTTGGCTACAATTAATCAAGAAGGTCGATATGGAGTGAGGCTTCCTTGACTTGAAGATCATCCGGTTCTACCCAACAACCTCAATATCGCAAGAAGAAGACTTGAAGGTTCGATGAAAAAACTAGAAAAATACCAATCCATATCCAGGTACAATGAAGTATTTGAAGGCTGGGAATCAATAGGGATCATTGAGAAGACTAGCTTGAATCATGAAGATCAGTTTTTAGCCCATCGCCCAGTTCTTGAGAAGGGATTAACAACTGCACTGAGGCCAGTATTTGACGCCTCAGCCCACGACAGAGACAATCCCCTCACTTAATAAGAAAAAGGGACAAAATTTGATAGAGTTGATAACATCTCTTGTGACAAGATTTCGAGAGAATAGAATTGGTGTCATAGCTTAAACTGAAAAAGCAATTTTGCAGATAAGCGTCAGTCCAGAAGACCGAATGTTTTTGGAGTCTTTGGTTTCAATTGCAGCCCTTTTTTACTTGGTGCAACAATAGAGTATCATCTATCCAAATCTTTTCAGAACAGCTTAGTTGGTTGCAGTCAATATTCGAGAAAAAGCATAGAAAGGCTACAAAAATGCTTCTACGTTGATAACTGCGTTACCAGTGTACCAAATGAAGAGGAGTTGAGTGAGTTCATGATTCCACCAAGAAACCGTGTGATTCGAGAAGTACGGGAGTGCAAAATAGCAGAGCATTCGATATCGATCTAAGTGTCGAGCGAATTTCGCGCAGTGGTCGTAGGATTAAGATTCCACCAAAAATATTAGAATAAATTTATCTGTTGATATTCTCTTGAGAGACAATTTTGTATTTGGTTTTCAAATGCGAGGAGTACATTTTGTAAAATTTATCTCTTGGGTAGGAGAATGTTATTGTAACTGAACGTACTTCGATAATGACAAGTTCGGTCTTATCAATTATCAAGTATCGAGAAAAACAATTGACCAGTTAAGTACCTACACTCTATTCACAAACAAAAGTCACCAATGTAAACAGATTACACGTGATCCAACAAAGGGAAAAGATTGAAGGATCACATGAGATAAACCAACACATGTGATCAGTTCAATCGTTTCTCTATGTCTAATCACGTGTAGTTTGATTAGTTTTGGTGACTTTTGGTTGTGAATAGAATGTTGGTAAAAAAAGGATGTCATTTTGTTAGCAAAAAGTTCTGCCTCGTTTTAAGAAATATAACCGCTTGTACTGCATATACGTGGAGAATGAAGTTTTATTGCAAGCCCAAGCTTTTCAGTGACACCAAAAGTGAAGCGAACCAGCTCTGCCAGAATCAACCGGTGTGTTGATCTTCGGTGAGTTCTTACATCTGGGGCACCCTATATAGGGTGTTCACAAAAAAAGTCAGGAAATTCCGTGAGGTGATTGTATGTGATAAAATAATGTTGGTAAGCCACATATCAAAAATTCGAAATCTCAATATTTTTCGAGTTACCGGCAGTCAATGATAAACATATTTTTTCTTGTTATTGATATATTCCAAATATTCCTTATTGAATCAACACTAAATCTGGTACCAAGTTCCAGCCTGTTTATCTGTTACGTTCTGTGGAAAAAATGTTTCCTTACTCTGCCCCTACAGGGCTCTTCACTTGAAATCCAAACTTCATATTTCTCATATCTTTTTCTTCTCGACATATTCCTCAAAAATAAGAACACTTTCGAAGATTGGGAAGAGCTGGACAAGAAATGTACCCTTTGTATAGGTGGATAAATCTCCCTGTTTGGCAAATCGACAATGAAATAGCTGATGTGAAAAATAACTATTGTTAATGAGTATGAGAATGCAAAAAAAGGAATAACAACAGAAAAACAGCATATTTACACCATCACAAAAAAAACACAAACATCAAAAAGAAAACAAAAAAACAACAAAAACATCACAAAACGAGTTGTTGTTTTTGTGCTGTTGTTTTGATATGTTTATGTTGTTTTCGTGTTATTGCATGTTGTCTCTGTGTTGCATTTTTTCTGTAATCATCTAATTCGAAGCAATTATTTTTCAAATGAGTTGATTTGTGGCCAGACGGTCAGATTAACCAACCCGTATAAAGATTACATTTTTTATGTGGTCCTTTCCAATCTTAAAAATGGTGGTTATTTGTTTCTGAGGAATCAGTCGACGCAAAAAAGCGAAAAACGACAGTTGGATTTCAGGTAAGGCGCCCTCTAGTGACAGAATAGATAAACTTTTTTTTCCACGGAACGTTAGAGATAGAAAAGCTGAAACTTTGTACCAAATTTCATTCTGATTCGATAAGAAATATCCGGAATAGGTGTATAACAAGAAAAAGAAAATTGGCCGGTAACTCGAAAAATATTGAGATTCTGGTTATATTGTTATATGACTTACCACCATCATTTTATCACATGCAATCACTACCTAAGTTTCCTGACGTTGTTCGTGGACACTTTTTATACAGGGATCGTCACGGTAAGTGGTCTATTAGAATATCTCGGGAAATAAAGCGATCGGGATTCTGAAAAGGGAGAGATTTTTGGAGATGCGCTTTTCGAATGAAATACCTAATAGTAACTTTGCGCGACTTCCGGTTATACCGGTAGTAGGTGTCAACTCGCTTGTTTCAAATGGAACACCTTATACTACTATTACATTTTTGGATTTCACGTAAAACTCTAGGCATATTTGATGCATCATATCCTATACCTAAGTATAAGCGTTTTTGATTTGAACATTTAATTTTTTTCAGTTTCGAAAATACCTGACTTGCCTGCTTTTTTCCCCCGACCCTTCATTCTATGTGTTTGCGTATGTCCAGCGAGATTTTGAAATGAATTTTACCTCATTTCATACACTGTTGTCAGATAAATAGATCAATTGAGACTTGGTGCATTTAAAAAATTCAATCTATTTGTCAGTTGAAGTGTCCTGGCGATTTTCTCAAAAAATGCCCGTTTGTCACAGTTGAGAAAGGGTTTAAAATAAATAAAAATCCTGTGTACCTTTTGACAAAAATTACCAGCACTACCCATTTTTCATGATTTCTTTAGAAATGGGTCATTTTGGCCGAGTTAAAAATTTAATTGCTAGACTATTGTTCAAATATTATGAAATTTCCACGAACAAGATGTTTCGACGCCATTGACTCACAAACCGTTGAAACTATTTCCCAATATCGTATCCAAAAATCATTGAGATCTTTGAACAAACAAGAAAGTTATTCAAGGAAAATTATTTTCCAACTTAATTTGGCCCAGAAAGTATATGGCGTTGGTTGATAAAAGGTTTTAATTTGAAGCTAGTTTGAAGTTTTTTGGTGATAATTGAGTGTAAAAGTTATAATAATGATGATGTTGCCCTTAAACTAAAAAGAATAGAATAGATGTCGTCAACCAGCTGTTCTCAGCGAAGATTCTTGAGGTAGGTTTAGGTGTAGGTACTTGGAATAGGTTTACTTATTGTATTTTAATAATAGCTGTCCTCATGGGTCGTTTTCTAACTATATGAGAACTTACATGCCTGCGTAGTTCATAAAATTCACAATATTTTGTCAACTGTGCATGCGAATTAGTTCTGAATTGGTTCGGAACTGGTTTTTTACGCGCGAAAACAGTCATTATCTGTCTCAAAACACAGTATCACAAGAAAACGTTAGGGGGTGTGGTTTCGTATCTACCTTTTTTGTACGAGTATTCAACTAGCCTGTGAGCTATTCTTATAGAGATCTCATTAATCATTGTTAGAGGTGGATAAATACGACCCATATCAAGGTCTTCCTGTTTGACCAATTCAGATAAAGCCTAAAAACAAAATTTGATTTCAAAACATCGTATTTTTTTCATAGACATATTACCTCAGCAGCAAT
Organism: Orchestes rusci; assembly: GCA_958502075.1. NCBI lineage: Eukaryota > Metazoa > Arthropoda > Insecta > Coleoptera > Curculionidae > Orchestes > Orchestes rusci. Next base: position 33,395,087 of record OY293305.1, read on the forward strand.
GAGAAAGTGGTCTTCGCCAATCGTTTTGATACCAGCACACATCGCTCCTAATCCAATACCTGGAAATACGTATGCATTATTCCCTTGTCCAGAAACATAAGTTTTTCCATTGAAGGTCACCGGATCAAAGGGACTACCGCTGGCGAACACACACTTTCCCTAGAATTGTCAACTATTGCAACCAAAATAGTTTATTGGTGTTATACTTACATTTGTGACTGTATATGCTTGCTCTGCTGTGCATTCAGCTTTGTGAGTTGGATTGCTCAAAGCAAATATCACAGGTCTTTCATTATTCTTTGCCATTTCCTGGAGAATTTCGGTAGTGAAGGCTCCTCCAATAGCTGATGCACCAACAAGAATTGAGGGTTTCACTGTTTTCACCACTTCGAGAAGGCTTTCAATTGGTGCGTGATCTTGAGCATAGTGAGCTTTGTGCTCAGATATGCCTCCTCCGGGACGATTTTTAACGATAAGACCTTTGGAATCCACCATCCAGATCTTTTTTTTAATATCATCTTCAGATTCTCCTTCAGATGCCATAGTCATCATGCACAACTGTGCAATTCCCAAGTTCGCCTCGCCAGCTCCTTGAAAAACGATAACATTATCACAAAGTTTTTTGTTTGTTATTCGGAGGGATGCTAAAAGACCAGCAACGGCTACGCTAGCAGTTCCCTGAAATAAAGTGTTTGAGTTTATAGCTAGTCATGTTATGTAGCATACCTGTATATCATCATTGAAGCAGCAGTATTTATATCGATATTTTTCCAATAAACGGAAAGCATTTGAATTTCCAAAGTCCTCAAACTGTATCAGAATACTTTGACCATATCGCTTCACACAAGATTGCATAAATTCTTCGATCAAATCATCATATTCTTGTCCTCTCAATCTCTTGATTCTCAAACCAATGTAGAGTGGATCTTTCAAGAATGTTTCGTTGTTTGTACCAACGTCTATCGTTACCGGAAGGCACTGATGAGGTTTTATCCCAGCAAGAGCAGAATATAGACCTAATTTTCCTACCGGGATGCCCATGCCATTGGCACCCAAGTCCCCCAACCCAAGTATACGTTCACCATCAGTTACACAAATGACTCTTACGTCATTCTCAGGCCAATTTTTTATTATTTCATAGACATGTCCTTTATCATTAATAGTGATAAAAAGACCTTTTGGTCTTCTATAGACCAAACCAAAATTCTGGCAAGCAAGACCGACAATGGGTGTATAAATAATAGGCATTACTTCTTGGATATATTCCCTTGCGAACTTGTAGAAGAGTTTTTCATTACGATCTATCAATCCTTGCAGGAACAAATATCTGTTCAGAGGATCATCTAATCTGTCTAAGCAGATTTTGCAATGGGCTATTTGTTCTTCTTGAGTTCTGACAACAGGTGGTAGAAGCCCGTGTATTCCAAGAACCTGCCTTTCTTCGAAAGTGAACGCAAGACCCTGGAAGTAGAAGAAAAGTTTTAGCATTTATGCAAAAACGCATTCTACAAATTGACAAGAATTGAGTCATAAATAAATTTTATAAATATTTTTTGTACAAAAAGAAAACCATGCATCCTGAAATGACGAACATTGAAGTACAGAAAAAATCTCTATTAAATTCTGCGCCTGTGATGAAGTCATTTTATCCAGATCATTCCGGTTGTAATTTGTTATACTCGCAAAAGAAATGTTGGGTGTATTGATGGGAAATGGTGGCTTGGAAGAAATCACCAGGATTTGGCTGTTTTTTCATGACCAACTGTGAAGTTTTAAAAATAATACATTTATAATCTATTTTTTTCAACAAAATAGTTACTACTTGATACATTCTGATAAAAGCTGGTATAGGCTCGTTTTGAGGGATGCCGAATCCAATGGAGTGCGCGGATTTTTTTTGAAAAAATCGCTAGTGTAGTTTGTCAGAATTGCTCTTGTATGAGCGAGGTCACTTTTGGCAAGAAGATTCAGTTCGTCAAGCTCTATAGTTTGAAAAAACTCGGGTCAAATCAGGCAATTATTGATAAACTTTTTTTCAGGTTGATCCGAAAACAAAGCTTTCACACTATATGTAGGTATCGTCGAAATAAATAAGTCCCTAAGGCCCGGTTCCTCAAAGATGGTTCAACGTTGAACCCGGTTCGAGTACATTGGACTGTGCATCTTTGAACGAAGTTCAACCTTGAACCATCGTTGAAAACCTCCGTAAATACTTGAACTCGTTCAAGGTTTGACGGCGTTTGCATACGAAATATTGTGTTTGAACGCCGTCAAAACTTGAAGGAAAATACAATATTTGTATGGTTTTTAAACGCCTTCAAGATTTGACGGCGTTTAAATGCAATTTTTCGTATGCAAAATCTGGTATTTGAGCACCGTCAAATCTTGAACGAGTTTAATAGTCTTTTCGATTGGGAAAACAAGGGCTGCATTGGGTTTGACCTCGGGCAAAACCAGTTATGATGAAAATTTGCTCTAGGGCAATCCCAATCGAACATACATTTTTCATCGAGTGCTATAATATTGCACGGTAAAATTCCGATTGAATTGAAATTGGAATCATTAAACTTCTTGAAAATCTTATATTATGTTGTCTCTGTGTAGCGGCTGAAGTGACTCTGAAACTAAACTAATTAGAAGTCCATTTCTCATTGCCAAATGACAAAATCTTGAGACCAATCAATAGTTTTGTATTATATAGATCATAGATACTAGGAACAACTTTTTTGAGAAATTAGGTATATGCACAAGATCTTAAATGAAATTAATTCAGTTTTCAGTAGGTATACTCGTTTTCCATAACTCGTCAAAGCCAGTATTTCCTTTTTTCGGCACTAACAAGATTCCAACAATAGGATATAGGCGGATTTTGGCGTTAACCAGGTAACGATTTGTTGTTACCAGGTTTGGTGAGTAATTGGTTACTGTATCGATACCAGCAAAAGTATTATTCTTGGTATAACGTTATTACTTGATTAGGAACCTCCCAAGCAATTTGCCTCTACTGCGAAGAAAAGTTGGGTTAGAAAACTCGTAACCTGGTTGACGCCAAAATCCGCCTAATAATAACTCTAACTCGAAATTTGTTGTCCACCCACAGAATCACCTCACGCGACGTTTATATCTACCATTTTTCATGTTTTTCTTCAATTTTGCTAATGCACTGAAATTGCACTATACCAGCACGAGCTCAAAGACCTCGTGCCAAAAAATCTGCACTGAGTGCAAAACTCATTGACCCGGTTCCCCAATCGAACATAAAAATCCACTCGATTTCTACCAATCGAACATAAATATTGCCCGAGTGTTGCACCAGTGCTGCCCGATTTTACCAATCGAAAACGCTATAAGTATGAACGGAGAATACGGGTCTAAGCCACACAATGATAATAACTATAATTATTATTTCCGTCAAGTCGCAACATCTTTAAAATACTGTGACGAAACCTGCCCAGTGGTTGGTAATCATAACACATCGGATCTTGTCCCTATTATCACAAAGTCGGTCCACTGTGAGAATTTTCAGAGGTTAATCTGCCATACCAGGGTCCGGATTTTTGAAAACCGGGGAGTAGAACAGCCGAGAGAAGCCTACTAGTTATAGCCTACTTTCTCTCGGCTGTTCTACTCCCCGGTTGTCAAAAATCCGGCCCCAGAAGCTTCGTCATCTATCGATTTCTTTCCCATAATTCCAGGGTATTCATGAATTTTTAGCGAAAGAGCATCTGCTGGGATATACATATAAGACTGCGGTACCGCCATTTCAGTTCAGTTGAGTTATTGATTAGCCGTGAGATATAAATCGTTAAAACATAAATACGCTGCAATATAAATTGTTTGTAAATAGTGAGTGCTGTACATAGTGACTTAAAATGAATAGATTAAAACTGAACAGTGTTTTCTCTAGCGAAAAATTTAACAGTGGTGTCGGAAGTGAGATTTATCTTGTGCTATAGAACCAGACATAAATAGTCATCATAATGACTGCGAAACTTGTTCTGCTACCTGGATTGAAGGTTGCCGAGTTGAAGAGGGAGTTGGAGGAGCGTGACCTGGGTACGAGCGGTGAAAAAATTGATCTACAACAAAGGCTTCGTGAGGCTTTAATGGAAGAAGGCATGAATCCTGATACGTTCCAATGTGAATTTCCCGATCCCAACGCAGTAGTTGAGAAGTTGTAAAAAAACTTGAAAGATGAGCTGAAGGCTCAACTTCAAGAAAACTCTAGAAAGATGAAAGAAAACTCGAGGAAGCTGGAAAAGAAGCTTGAAGAATCTTCTGGAGAGATGGAAGAATATTCGAGAAAGCTGGAAGAGAAGCTTGAAGAATCTTCCAGAAATGTGGGGGAAATCAAGGAGCAGTTGGCGGACAACTACAACTGTCTGAAGGATCATGTAGCGGAAGAAATCGAGAACTTTGAGAAGCGATCTGGAGCAAGATTTGAAGACACAGTTCAGACCCTTGAAGAAGAAATGGAGCAAATGAGAAGGCAACTGTCAGTAATCATGAAACAACCAGACGTCACAATCGAGCCAAGCAAAGGTGCTAGTGCTAAAATGGAGTCTGATACCGTCCGAGTTCACATGAAAGCCCCTCAGTTTGATGGCAAACTGTCATGGAACAACTACCATCGTCAGTTCGAGGCAGCAGTAAGGGCAAATGGAGGGACTGGACCGGAAAGAGCCCTGGCTCTGGCACTTCGTGGAGAGGCAACAGAAATCCAGCAGACGTTGAACACCCAGAAGCAGAAAGACTAAGATGTGCTGGTCAAACATCTGGAGCTGCGATATGGTCAAACTCACTCCGAGCACGTTTACAACTCTCAGCTGAAGAACCGCTCTCAAAAGACCAACGAAAGCATGCAGGAGTTTCCTCGCCTTGCACGACTGGCTTATCCAACCACACCAGAGAACGTTATGGAGAGGCTTGCAGTTTAGGCCTTTTTGAATGGACTTCGAGACCAGGAGATAAGGATGTCCTTGATTCTTCATCGTCCTGATAAACTGGTGGATGCGCTGGTCAAAGCGTTGGAACTCGAAGCGGTGAAGCAGTGCTGCAAGCTACCTGCGCGCGTGCGAAGGATGGGGCAACAGGATGTTCCGGAGGAGGACACCTTCGAAGCAATCGTGAGGAGAGTCGTCAAGAGGCATCCAAGCGGAAGGAGCTGCGGTGTTGGAACTGTGGAGAACGTGGGCATATTCGTAGCCGCTGTAAGAAGAAGATACGGGCACCTGCGTTGGCATCAGGAAACAAGGATCATAGAGCAAAATCAAGCCTCAAGAACAATGCCTTGTCCATGAGACCAGAGCTCTGTCACAAAGCCGAGGAAAAAGAAGCAAGCTTCGCAGGACAACTGTGGTGGATAATTCCTGGCAGTCTAAGGTGCTTCGCGACAAACAGGAGGAAGATCAAGATCTGAAGCTCATCATTGGATAGAAGCTAGCAGGCCAACGACCAACTTGGCAAGAAGTCGCACGATTTTCAACTATCCTACTGGGCTCAATGGGACTCTCTGGTTATTAGCAACGGCATCCTGATGAGACTAGTAAAAAATCTGGACGGAACGAATCGTTCCTCGAAGCAGACAGGCCGAGGTGATGAGAGATATCCATGATGGCGTCACGGGTGGACATCTGGGAGTAATCAAGAAGCTAGGAAAGCTGCGGGAAAGCTCCTATGCGCCAGTACATTGTTGGAAGCCCGTTTGAGAGGATCGTCATAGATGTTGCTGGACCATTTCCTGAGTCGAACGGAGGAAATAAATACATCCTGGTCGCGATGGATTACTTCTGCAAAAGCGGCAACGGTAGCTGATGTACTGGTCAAGGAGTGGATCTGCCGTTTTGGTGTTCCATTGGAGCTGCATTCGGACCAGGGCAGAGATTATGAATCGGCATTGTTCCAGAATGTTTGTGACGTCTTGAAGATCAAGAAGAACGACTGCGCTGCACCCTCAATCGGATGGCATGGTGGAGCGAATGAGCAGGACCATCAACCGACACTTGGCCAAAGTTGTCTCTGACCACCAAAGAGACTGTGACGAACACCTTCACTTGTTGCTCTTTTCGATTCATGAACCGGTGACCGGTACTCCGGTTCATGAATCGACAGGCGAAACCACAGCAAGGATCATCATGGGTCGTGAACTCCGGCTGCCCTGCGACCTGAAGTTTTGCCGTCAACCTGATGTCGCTGGGGAAGATTACTCAAGCAATCTTCGAAGAAAGATGGACGACATTCATCAACGAGTCCGTTTATACATCCAGAGTGCCAGCGACTGGATGAAGGAGGCCTATGACGTGAACGCCGAGGAAGGCGGGTTCCAGGTTGAGGATTTGGTTTGGTTGCACAACCAACAGAGGCGATGTGGATTCTTCCCAAAACTGCAAAGTTCTTGGGAATGCCCGTATGAGATTCAGGAGCGAATCAATGACGTTGTCTACAGGATTCGAGAGTCACCACGAGTCTTACCAAGGGTTGTTCACTTCAACCGTTTAGCTCGGATTGCTGGGAACCACGACGACCACGACGCCAAAGTGAGGCAGATCAGGTCACCCGACCGAAGACAGGTCATTGGAGACTTTCATTCGAACGATTGGACCATCTGCGACGACAAATGCCAGAGGTGGGGAAGCTGCTCCAAATGACGGATGGGACACGACATCAGTCCTACCTTGTGACAAAGAAGCTTCCACAACATCTGACCACCTACAGTCATGTCTGGAAAGCCCTCAGTGATCTTCGAGACTTGATGCAGTCACAGGACCTTACTCATTTGGCAATGCCGAAGATCACCAATGACCGAGTGGACTGGCGAGTGATGAAAAGCATGCTGGAAGTGATTTTCACGGGAAGTGGCGTTGACATCCTGGTGTGCTGCTATCCCTCCCGGAGGACTAACCAGAGGACAGTGGACTGCTATTTCCACCGAACATCACACTGCAGGTTTGGAGATAGTTGCCGATTTCGACATGAGGACATTTCGTGACGAAATGCTCTAAGGAGGGAGCAATGTGACGAAACCTGCCCAATTTCAGGGCAGCTGGCAGCAGAAGCAACGTTCCGACCATAATGTTTCATCATAACACATCGGATCCTGTCCCTATTGTCACAAAGTCGGTCCACGGTGAGAATTTTCGAGAGGTTTCTGCGCCATACCAGAAGCTACGTCATCTATCGATTTCTTCCCGATAATTCCAGGGTATTCATGAAGAGGCAGCTGGGATATATAGGACTGCGGTGCCGACATTTCAGTTCGGTTCAGTTATTGATTAGCTGCGAGATATAAATCGTTAAAACATAAATACGATTGCAATATGAACTGTTTGTAAATAGTGAGTGCTGTACACGGTGTTTCCGTATATTTCGTCTGCAGACTAACTCGCTCATTATGCAAGATAGATAGGGACTTTAGATACAAAGTTGGTAGATATTAACATGAACCACCAGAAAAAAATATATTTTTGTATACAATACACTTTGCACAAGAAAAGTGTAACAGACACAACTTGCATTTTTTAAATGGAACACCATATATTATTCTTTAATCAAATAGACATTATTTTTCTGATCTCAAAAATATGCAACATGTAGGCATTCCTTCCAGCCGTTTTCAAAGTATTTGAGTTTTTTGGTATTGCCAAATTTAGTATCTATGACTACAATGATTGTTTGAACATTATTTATCAATTTTTATCCTTCCAATAATCTAAAACAACGGATATAACAAGTGAATACATTTTATTATTATTAAATTGATATCATAAGATGCAACTATTGAATATGCCCGCCATTATTCACAACACATTTTCTTAAATCCATTTCATGATATCAATTTATTAATAATATAATGTTTTCACTTGTTTTATTCGTTATTCTAGATTATTGGAAGGATAAAAATAAATAAATAATGGAAAATAAAATCTAAAAAATAAAAACTGTTTCCTCAGTCTGACCATGACCAATCCATAAACGTTTCGTCCTACTAGGACTCATCAGTATGGCTATGGGTCTAAGTCAGACTGAAGAGAACAGTTCCAAGTGGGTTAGTGTCGAGCTGACAAGTAAATGAAATGTCAACTGTTGTAGCACATAGCGCCATCTATCGGCAGAATTTGTCAATCTTAGGATGGAAATTCCCATCAATCTAGTGAAAGACTACCACAATTGGTCGCCATATGGTCTACAACACGTTCGTGGATAATCCTCCCGGTGAAAAAGCAAAATCTTGAAACTGTTTCCTCAGTTTGACCATACCCAATCCATATACGTTTCGTCCTACTAGGACTCATCAGTATGGCTATGGGTATAAGTCGGACTGAAGAGAACAGTTCCAAGTGGGTTAGTGTCGAGCTGACAAGTGAATGAAATGTTAACTGTTGTAGTACATAGCGCCATCTATCGGCAGGATTTGTCAATCTTAGGATGGAAATTCCCATCAATCTAGTGAAAGACTACTACCATTGGTCGCCATATCGTCTACAACACGTTCGTGGATAATCCTCCCGGTGAAAAATGAAAATCTTGAAACTGTTTTCTCAGTCTGACCATGACCCATCCATATACGTTTCGTCCTACTAGGACTCATCAGTATGGCTATGGGTCTAAGTCAGACTGAAGAGAACAGTTCCAAGTGGGTTAGTGTCGAGCTGACAAGTAAATGAAATGTTAACTGTTGTAGTACATAGCGCCATCTTTCGGCAGGATTTGTCAATCTTAGGATGGAAATTCCCATCAATCCAGTGAAAGACTACTACCATTGGTCGCCATATCGTCTACAACACGTTCGTGGATAATCCTCCCGGTGAAAAAGGAAAATCTTGAAACTGTTTCCTCAGTCTGACCATGACCAATCCATATATGTTTCGTCCTACTAGGACTCATCAGTATGTGCTCAAACATTTTCCTATTAAACAATTTAAAAAAATCAAAAAAAAAATAAAAAAAACAAAAAAAAATCATCAATTTTTTTGTTTTTTTTTATAGGAAAATGTATCCCCTTTTAAAATATATAAAAATGAATATACCATCACATTTGATTTTTTTGGAAAAAACGCAAAAACATGTTACCATTTCAGTTAACGTCATCTAGCGGCAACGGCGAAGGTCAAAAATTCAAAACCAAATAAGATTTTTGAAGTGCAGATCATGCTCTTTCATATGAGCCCAAGCTCGTTTAAATCGGTCAAGCGAAACGGGAGAAATCTCCGTTTGTTTAATAAAACAATTTAACTTTCCCCACCACTTAATTTTGATAGATAGAAAAAAACGTTTTGGACAAAAAGTGTAGGTAAATAGTCAGTAAATCCGAAAATGAGCTCATCGATATATTTTCATTGAACAAAATTCCATAAAATTCATATTTTTCTACTTGGTGTTGTTTGTTACGCCCCTTAGCGACCATTTCAGAAACTTGAAAATATTTTCCAGGTTTTTCTCTTGGCCGTTTTAGTACCAAGATTCTTTGCCGCAAGCCTCTACGATGAATAGTTTACGAGAACTGGCACCCTGAGTCTGAAAATGAATCACCCTGTACAGTAATACACACATCAAAATAATCTAGGGGACAGTTACAAAAATCTTAAATTCTTGGTAAATGAATAAAATCTCAAAGCCTTGGTAATTTCTACGTTTCTATGGTTACCTGGCTGATATCTTAGATATGTTTGTTTGTTTATCAACTCGAAGTTTAGCCACAAACATAAACAAATTGAGAAATTGGACATTTTTGTCGCAAATTGCATTGTGTCATATTGTTTTTTTTCAATAGTAGTCTGAAATTCAGTTTAGTTTTACACGTTACAATAATGGAGAGACATCATTTGGATCGCGAGACGCAATTACGTGCAGTGGAATGCTTCAAGCGCGTTTGAGTCAAAGAGTGGTCGCCAACATACTCCATACGAACAAAAGTGTCATCAATCGTCTGTGGTCGAGATATCAAGCAACGGGAAGTGTGGATGAACGCCATACAGGTCGTACAAGAGAAACTAAAGAAATTGAAGATCGTTTTATAAGACTACGGGGACTTCGAGACCGGACTGTTACTGCAACACAACTGGCAATTCAGCTTCGTGATACGCATCATGTGCTTGTAAGCGGTCAAACCATCAGAAATAGGCTCCATGAATCTGGATTGAATGCCAGGAGACCCGTGAGGGTTCCTGTGTTATCGAGAGGAAATCGCACTTGCCGACTTCAGTGGGCATAGGAACATGAAAATTGGTTAAGACATGATTGGGCCCCTATTTTGTTCACTGATGAATCCCGATTTGGACTAGCACCTGATACACGCAGAACAAGAGTATGGAGTCGATCTGGAAACGCAGAGCGCTTGGCAGCTACCCAGGAAGTCCATAGGCAGCAAGGAGGAACTGTTATGTTTGTTTTTTTGTTCAATTGTTGAATGTCGGCTAGTGCGATTTCCTCTCGATAACACAGGAACCCTCACAGGTCTCCCGGCATTCAATCCAGATTCATGGAGCCTATTTCTGATGGTTTGACCGCTTACAAGCACATGATGCGTATCACGAAGCTGAATTGCCAGTTGTGTTGCAGTAACAGTCCGGTCTCGAAGTGCCCGTAGTCTTATAAAACGATCTTCAATTTCATTAGTTGCTCTTGTACGACCTGTATGGCGTTCATCCACACTTCCCGTTGCTTGATATCTCGACCACAGACGATTGATGACACTTTTGTTCGTATGGAGCATGTTGGCGACCACTCTTTGACTCAAACGCGCTTGAAGCATTCCCACTGCACGTAATTGCGTCTCGCGATCCAAATGATCTATCTCCATTATTGTAACGTGTAAAACTAAACTGAATTTCAGACTACTATTGAAAAAAAACCAATATGACACAATGCAATTTGCGACAAAAAATGTCCCATTTCTCAATTTGTTTATGTTTGTGGCTGAACTTCGAGTTGATAAACAAACAAACATACCTAAGATATCAGCCAGGTAACCATAGGAACGTAGAAATCACCAAGGCTTTGAAATTTTATTTATTTACCAAGAATTTAAGATTTTTGTAACTGTCCCCTAGATTATTTTGATGTGTGTATATTGATTTGATTTGATTTGATTTAGGAATAAGCTAAAATCAACCATTTCAGTCGGAATGTCGGAAAAAGCCCTCGAGAGGCGATATGTAAAACTAAAAAGACTTCAAATATATCCACATTTGTACCCCAAGAATAACCTCTTTCAACGAGCCCAAGCAGGTTAAAATCATCTTTTCGAAAATACAGAGTGCTATTCACGGAAACCTTTAAATACTCTCCACCACTTTATTTTTAAAGATAGAGCAAAAATTGTCAAACAAAAAAGAATCAGATTATCCTTGACTTCATGGATCAGAGATTTTTTTAATACGTTGATATAACGGATTTCACAGACACATCACTTTTTTAAATTCAAGATTGCTGTTGCGCCCCTAGCGACCATTTGAGAAACTTGAAAATATTTTTCAGGTTTTTCTCTGAGCCGTTTTAGTGATAGCTGTTTTACCGCGGGCCTCTGTGATGAATATTTTTCCATATACTGCACCTCGCATTCTTAGTTTTCCACCCAAGCAAGAAACCAACAATGCAAAACGCATGGTTTTGTTTACACTGATCGATCGTCCTCGGGCGTCCATCAGCAGCGACCTGTTTGAAATTCGAACTGGTTCGAGATTTGGTTGACGGCCGAAGACGGTACCCATAATGCCTTGTTTGGATTTCGACAGCAAATATTCTTCCTGTTCGCGATGAAGAAATAGCTCCCTGACCGGGAAGCTTCTTCTCTTAGTACGTTGATACTTTTCTCACCAGAGATAATGCAATTTGTTGGCAAAAAAACTGATGATATAATGTCATTGGCCCCAAGTAGTGGGGATAAAATCGTTTTTTTTATCGATAAAGAAGGTCCAGTGTGAATGCACGACAAACTTTGTCGCCCAGGTTGCTTGACGATTTTCGTGGACGATCGATAGTGGTTGCTCAATCTAATCCCTGCCTGATGCGTCGGCAATATACATATTTGTGAAATTCATATCGCAAACTCAAAATCAGCATCTTTCTGGATGAGATCAGGGTTCAATAAAAGTTTCTGCCGAACCCAAACTAACCCAGACTAACCCCTTCAAAAATGATCAACTATTTCTAATAATACGTTATCTGTACAATGGAAAGTTCTCGTGTCTTCAAGCTACGATAATGCGGTAACTTTGTGGAAACGGTGTTTTAACTGTAATTTCAGAGTTTTTGTGGCCAAATCACCCAATCCGCATCCGCTATTATGTTAACTTTTGATAGCACTCATCCTGACTTTTTTCTGATGAGATTTCCCTGTCCATCTTTGTTTTTCAAATTATTAGATATAGAAGAATCAATACAAATTAGGTACTGTAATGATGATTCTTCATTTGTGGCAGAATTGAAATGTGATTTATTTCACAGTAGGGGAGAGCGGGGCAGTTTTAACTAGAAAAATACCCTTCTTCAATGGAGCAGCATTTTATTTAACAAACAAACTGAGGGAATTGTAAATTACAATCCTCAATTGGAGATTCAGTGTAGGGTTCCTGTTACTGAATTCCCCAATTAATCCGTATACGAATATGCATTTGATATCTTTCACCTTTTTTTTTTCACTTCTGTTTCTTGAACGTTTTCTTTTTATCTTCTTGATCAATCTTTCCTAGTTATACGGTTAACTCAGACGGTCTGATGGGGAGTGCAAAAAAATAAATGCTGACTAATAATGATCATCGCTTTGGTGAACGTAAAAGTGTTGTCAAGCTCACAAGTCCAATGTAATGGTCATTTTCAAATACAAAATTGCTTTTATAGTCGAAATGGCCGTTTTTAACAATTCAAGTGATTTTGTACTTTCTATAACTGCTATAGGTGCAAAATTGCGTATTAGCAACTACAATAAGTCTAGTAAACTGTTATAAATGGATGACGAGTATGATCTCTTCGGTTTTATACTTGGTCGACCTCCCCTCATTAATCCTAAGATCAGCTTGTCAGAATTTAATTTTGAATAATTTTTAGTGAAATGTCAGAAATAAGAACAAAAAATGAGCAACCGTATCATCTTCTATTTTATCATATTTGAGACATTAAAAACAATCACTTGATAACTAATAAGGACTATTTTTTTTGGAAAAGCTTACTTTCTAGGCGTTACATTTTACAAGCGACTGCTCTGATAAAGGTTATGGACCACTGTAGTCGAAGTACTGCTACTAGAGTCATCTATGTCCCTTGTGTATAATATAGACTACTATTGATTTAATATAATATATTATTATTTATCAATAGATACAACTGCTTGCAGATGTGAAAAGAAACTAAGGGCCGATATACAGGCTGGACCAGAAGTAATGGGTCATGCGGGAACAGTAGATTCCTCACACAAAAATATTGCGATAGACCTCAACTTGACAAATCCAAAAGTTGATATTAACAGAGATACAGGGTGTCAAAGCTGAATTTCAATATTTGATTTTTTCAAATAACTTTTGAAATGATCAAGTTATATCGATGAAATTGGATATATGGGGATTGTTTGACATACAAAATTCAAATCTGAGCACGGAATGGCTTGTGACGGTTACCCTTTATTCAAATAATATATAATCCGAATGAGATGGCGGATGCGCAAATCGTACAATGTTTTAACAATACCTATACAAATCTGCGTATGAACATTATAAGTGGTACTGATAGACGGCGCTGTAGACCGAGTTGAGCAAGTGGAAGGGTTCTGATCCAAGTTCTGTCTGTTTCCTGTGAGCCGCGAAAATGGCTGGTTGTCCCGAAAACCATTAAACACATTTATATTCATCGTGTCCGGGACTTTCCAAGCAGGACATGCATAAATCCGAGGTAAATATCATCGAGGGATATTGGAATGAGATATTTTACTGATTTCCTAACGGATTACGAGAATAGAAGCCTGATGCAGATTTTTTTTTTTTTATAGTGAGCACGCCGCAAATAAGTAATGGAAGTCGACTTATAGGAAGTGAGGGGTTTTTATTTTTATGGTTTTGATTGTTGATGCTATTGTTTCTGTTGGAGTGTTGGCTGTGTTCTACAACGACATCGTGCAATGCATTGGAGCTGCTTGGTTCAAAACCACGAGTGTTCATCTCCAGTGGTCATTGGCTGGACTCTGGAACGATCCAGACAAGTACGAGTGACGGTGTTCCGGAATTGGATTCAGAGATCATCACAGCTAAGTGGCTTTCAAATCATCATTCATCTGGGTCAATGAAATTATCCCTATTCAATCATTGAAGCTCAATTAATTAAATAATTAACGGGTACTATGGCGTATGGTTGTGATCAGATTCCGTAACTCAATTAGGGTCTTAAAGAAGTATCACCATAAATTATCGGAAAATTACAAATTAAGCATTTCATCGTTATTTAGAATCAAGTCATAGTTGTTGAAGATTAATTTATGGTTTTATTCTGGGAAAGTGAACTCTGTTACTTGTTCTCTACTTCAAATCCTGACCGCGAACAGGACCAACTAGGGAGGACGAAGAAAAGTGAGTAACAAATAAAACAGCAAACCTTTCATTGGCGGCCGAGCAAATCAACCCCTATTCATAAAACTATCCCAGAATTAGTTTAGCTGCATTTTAGATGTTTTTTTTTTTTTTTTGAGTCACACTGTTTCACAGCCATACCTATATATTCACCCCTGCTCATAGTTATTTTTTTTGCGTTATATTTAAATCAGTGCATTTAGGGATACGAGATTCCGCGTCAAATTAATTTAATCAAACCCCTCATTTTCTTGAGCGTAGACAGCCAGTCATTTTTGGTTTTTGTTTCGTAGTGTTTTGCAAAGCAAAGTATAAACAGTCGTTGTATTGTTGTACTGGGCACTGCCGATTGTTAGTTTGTTTCGGTTTTTTTTATGTGCGCTGAGCAATTTATCGCATTCCTTCAAGGATTTCCGAATTTATGAGTCAGAAGGCTATAGTTGTATTTGAAAAATTGCAGATTCAGTAAATTGGAGGAATGGAAGTATTGAGTTTAAATATTTGTTATTGAGAATTGGATTAATTGCTAATGCTTAGGAAATTGATGAAAAGCAGTACGAATTGAATTACACAACAAAGCGTTGGAGTGATTAGATGTCAGATTGGATAAATTTTGTTATAATGAAGTAAATCTCTGAATTTGAAGCAGTAGTAAATATCTATCGGGAAATAGGTCGAGAAAAACAAAAGGACAATAGTCACGTTCAGTACCTGGAAGATAGCGAAGTTTCTGTGATATTCAGTTTGAGTCAAGTAATTATTATTATTGTTTTCTATTTGAATAAGCGGCGCGTTATATACCAAAGGTTATTGTTGTTATTATTGATTTGTTATAAGCGAGAAAGTCAGTTACAGATGATAGGTGCATCGGCAGTGCATTAGTTTTTAGAACCATTTTTTTTTCTATTATTATATAATAATTGTATGTTGAGTTCTATATTGCGGCTCATAGAACAGTTGGTTGTTGGTGAATTGATTATTGCAGTGATATCGTCTACGTATTATTGATATTGGTTTTTGTTTATACAGATGATTATTGTTGAAAAGTGTTATAGTATTGGTGATTTTTTTTTTGCGTTGATATGGTACGTAATATATATTTATAAACATTTTTTTTGTGGTGCCTGCAATATTGCCAGGTCTGGTCACAATCATAAGTCCTTGATTTTTTTTTGTTTTCTGATTTTTTTCTGCGTTTCCGCGATACGTACTGAACTTCAACGTATTATAAACTGATTGATTTGAATAAGTTCGGCGGAACTCATAATACAAGATGAAATCGGAGAAAGATAGGATCGTGACTAGAAGCCAGAGCAGGAATACAGAGCAGATTTCGGAAAGGAGGGAGAGCAAACGATGGTGCTAAGATGGATGACTACCTGAATGAAACACGTGGAAAATGAAAGAACGACATGGGAAGATAGAGAGGAAAGAATAAGAGATCTGGAAAGGCAAATAATGGTACAAAGGAAAACTTCTGAGGAATTAAGGAAACAATTATACATGAGTCATCAAAATATAGAAGAAGCTGCAGTTGGATACCAACAGGACATTCCAGAGCGAGAAAGAAGGTCTAATGGAAGAAGCAGATTCAACATGAAAATTTATGATGAGGATTCGGATTTGGACATAGAAAGATCGGCACTGGGGACTGTGAGAAAAATATAAGAAAACAAGGAGCCATACCAAAGGAGAGAACTAGACATTATAAAGACTCTACTCCAGCAAGACAAAGACTAGATGATGATGATGACAGAAACAGGCAACACGGGAATTATGCAAGATTAATCAGACCTCAACTGGACACACAAACAATTCCCACATTCAACGGTACTAGCAGCCTATGTCCAATCAAGTTTTTGGAGAGATTTTCTTGGTGGCTACGAGATCAAAGAATTTCACAAGAGAAAAGTTTAGGGTGGATTTAAAAAAGTTTAAGAGGTGAAACAAAGCTGTGGGCTGATATTTTCTGTGATGAGGACTCCACGTTTGAGGAGTTTCAACAAAAGCCTTTGAACAGATATTGGAGTAGAGAGAGACAGAGAGGTATTGTCCAGGAACTTGAAAGAGGAAAATTTCGTAAGACTGGAGAAAACTTGAAGATGTCTACATATTTTTTGAAGATTCTGAAAAGGGGAAAAAACATTGAAAACTTAAGTCAGGAAGAGATTATAGATCTTATTCTAGATCATTTTCCAAATGAAATTTCGAGAAACTTGTGCAGTTCACAGCTAAAGAAATTTATGAACCTTGGAATGTTTTGAACTATTGGAGAAAAGAAATTCTGGCAATGCTTTCAATAAAGAGGGAATATATTATCAGAATGGTAATAGTACGGTATATGGAAGACCAACATGGAGAAAAGACAGATGGAACAGAGACAACTTTCCACAATATAAAAAAGGAATGTTTGGAAGAAAGGATTATGATTCGGACAATCGCTATAATGCACCAAGGAGGAATTTTGGATCTGGAAGAAATTCGAGATCATCATACGATCAAAAACATTGGGAAATTCCACATTCAGATGATGGCAAGCGTGAATATAACTTAAGAAAGTTTCAGAAATTATATAATAAAACTCAAGAAACCCCAGCGTCTAGATATAATAATTTTTCAAAAAATGAAGGAAACCGTAGAAGGTATCATTATTCGGATAAGGAACAAAGTAAGAATAAGGAAAAGTATAACACATACAACATCAGAAACGTTGAAGTAGAAGGCTCGAATTCCATAGAGGTGAAGGCAGATATACATCTGGATGAAAGAAAAAGTGGAGACAAAGATCAAAATATGCATTGTAGTACAGTGTTCTGCGAGGAAGACCTGTTGAATAAGAATAAGAAGCCAAACATATAGCCGTTAATCAAGGCTGAAGTAGAGGGAGTAAAATGTGATATTCTGATAGATTCTGGTTGTCAAATCAGCTGCTTGTCCAAGTTATTCTATAAAGAGATAAAAAAGAAGAATAAGTCATTGATATCATTACCAGTAACGAATATTTCAGTAATAGGGGCCATCGTGAATAAGAGCAAGAAAGTGAAAGAGCAAATCCTCGTGAAGTTAAGAGTCAATTATTTGGATTTTTCTATGCTATGTCTGGTGGTAGAGGATCTTGTGCATAAATGTATTCTGGGTACAGATTGGATGGCACAAAATGGCGCTATGCTGGATTTTAAAGAGGATTAATTAGTAGTTAGCAGAGAAAAAGTTCTTTTTCAAGCCATGGACGATGAGGGTGATGACGAAGTGGTGACAATCAGACTGGAGACTCTCGATCCGTCAATTTCGAAACAAAAATTGTAATTATTTGAAAATAATAAAGATTTGTTCTTTGATGAACCCGGACGAACATTGGTGTATACACATCGTATAACGTTGAAAGAGAATGTTGTCTCATTTAAAGCTAGAAGTAACCCAATCCCTATTTGTCACCGAGAAGCAGTGAGAGATGAAATCAACAGTATGGTGAACGATGGAATCATTGTCAGATCAAATACCCCATATATTTACCCAAAATTGGCGATTATAAAAAAGGATGGAGCATTTAGGATATGTCTTGATGCCCAAAATCTAAATAAGCGATTCTTGATGGATTATGAATGCCCGCCTCCTGCAGAGAAAGTGTTGTATCAGAAAAATATACCATGTTGTTTTACAACATAAGATCTAACCAGTAGTTGGCAAATTCCCTTACACCCGGAAGATACCAAATAATGTGGGTTTGTGTTCGAGGGGAATATTTATGAATTTTTGAGAATGCCTTTTGGGCTAAGTACTGCTGTAGCATGAATGACCAGATGTCTGATTTTACAGCAGCGTATGTGGATGATATCCTGATTACGTCGTCGTCTCCGGAAGAACATCTGGAACATTTGGAAATGGTAATTAAAAAATTAAGAGAAGCCAAAATGACTCTTAATCTAAAGAAATGTAAATTTTTCTGTAAAGAGGTCAAGTTTTTGGGACATGTGCTGAGTACAGATGGAATAAGGATAGATGAAGCAAGAGTGGAGGTGATAGGGAACTTGCCCATTTTTTTTTATCTTATTTATTTATTTTAGAGTGTGCGTTCATGTCTAAAAACACCGTATACCAAATATCCGCCCCTAAATCGCACAAGTTACTTTACGATAATTAATCAAAATTGATATCGACTCTGTGAAAATTCAAACGAAGCAAAAAAGGCGGGAAAGTTTTGACGTCACAACGCGTATCTTTGGCAACCATTTGAATGTTCGAAGTCTGATGTGACATAGAGTTAGTTTATTTCATAGTTTTTGAAAAAAATCAAGGAATAGTTTATATGAATGATGCATTATGCCGCTGTGTTCGAATTCAACTTCCAAACAGATTTTCATTCGCGTGCCTGATGACACAAAGCGGCGAATAAAATTACTTAGAGCATGCAGAAGCAGTAAGGGGAATTATTTCGTTCAAAAGCAGTGCTATTTATGTGTATGTGGAGATCATTTTTATGTGTGTATGCATTTTGACAAAAAAATACCATCAACTGATTATTGTGTTTTTGGATTTTGAGAGACTTTATTCTAAGGTACATATAACTACAGACAGATTACAAAAATGAACCTTTTTATTTTATTTTACCAGTATACCGGACATACTGTGAAAAAATTGATCTGCACATACATAAACAGCACTGTTTTTCAATGAGATATTCTCCACATTTCTTCTGCATACTCTTAGCAATTTTGCTTGCCGATTTTCGTCATCAGGCAAGCGAATAAAAAGTTGTTGGGAAATTTCAAAGTTTAATTAGTACCTACACTTCTGCCTGCGGCAGAGCGCGATATTTATAATACCATCTTCTTTTTTCCAAAAACTTCGAAATAAACTAACTCAATGTCACTTCAGACTACAAACATTCAAATGGTTGCCAAGGATACGCGTTATGACGTCAAAACTTTCCCGCGCTTTATGTTTCGTTCGAATTTTATCAGCGTCGATGTCAACTTTGATCATTTATTGTTAAATAACTAGTGCGATCCAAAGGCTGATATTTGGTATACGGAGTTTTTGGACATGAACGGACACTTTAATACAATTTTAAAAAAATGGGCAAGTTCCCCATTCGAACTTTCAAGATGCCAAACAACGTTAAAACGCTAAGAGCTTTCCCAGGTATGTGCAATTATCACAGACAATTTTGTAAGGATTATTCGCAAGTAGTCTCTTCCTTTTACGAATTGCTAAAAAAGGATATGAAGTGGAAATGGACAGAAGTACATCAAAAAGCATTTGATTCCATAAAGGAAGAACTGCTAAAAACCACGTTGCTATACCACCCAAATTTTTCAATCCCATTTCACATAGAGTCGGATGCAAGTAATTATGCTATACGAGGAAGATTGTTTCAACTGGTAAATGGTGAAAAGAGAAATATTGCATTCACCAGTAGAAAGATACACCTGGCTGAGAAGAATTACAACACCACGGAAAAAGAGCTGTTGAGAATAGTTAATTGTATTCAAAAATGGGAAACCATAATTTTAGAACATGAAGTAATGATTTTAACAGATCATAAAATCCTCACATTTGTATTAAACTGCAGTTTGTTGTCACCCAGATTGGCAAGATGGTTCTTGAAAATTCAGAAGTTTGATTTGAAGATACAGCATTTACAAGGAAAAGATAATAACATTGGAGACACGTTATCAAGACATGGACAAGTTGAAAACTATGATGCAGAAGATGGCAGGAATGTCAGAATTGCGGAAGTAAAGTTAAAATTTGATAAGGTAGTACTCAGGAAATTGGAAGATTTGCCAAATCATCAAAGTAACGATAATGAGATAGCACTAATAAAGAAAAAGATTTTGAATGCAGAATTGAATTGCCAGTACTACAGACTTCAGGAAGGCAGGTTGTTTCAGAAGAATAAGAACGAAGATAGGTGAAAAATGGTCTTGCCTGTGGAATCAATGAAGCAGCTGGCTGCGCTATATCATGAACAGTATGGGCATTTGAAGTTTGGAAGACATGGAAAGTTTTGAATGAAAATTTCACTTCTACAAAAATGAAGAGCGTAGTGAAAGCAGTCGTCAAAAATTGTGAGATGTGTCAAAGATCGAAGGTTTCTACAAGGAATTATGCGAGTCCATTGCAGTCAATAATACCGGAAAATAATAAAGATTTCGTGGCAGTGGATGTACTCGGTCCTCTCCCAGCCTCTGTAGGAAATGTAAAATATATTTTCGTGATTCTGCATGGGTTCACCAAGTATGTAAGGTTGTTTGCAATTAAAAAACAAACAGCGATGACGT
Source organism: Orchestes rusci (assembly GCA_958502075.1). NCBI lineage: Eukaryota > Metazoa > Arthropoda > Insecta > Coleoptera > Curculionidae > Orchestes > Orchestes rusci. The sequence goes on from OY293305.1 coordinate 33,415,923, forward strand.
TGGCAAGAGAGATTACCCAATACTTCAAAGAGATACGTATTCCTAAACGAGTACTTTCAGATAAGGCAACACAGCACTGGGAAAGTTTGGAAGGAAATAATGGATACGAACAACGTTAAGATAGTGCATTGTAGTGTAAGATATCCTCAAGGTAATCCTTCAGAAAGAGTAATGAAAGAGTTGGCCAGATTACTTCGAGTGTTTTGTCATGAAAAACATTCTTCTTGGGCACATGTATCGACAGTAGAACTCTTTTTGAATTGTGATACTCATGAATCTACCGGATATGCACCAATTTATTTGGAATATGGAGAACATCCAGAAGATCAAATAAGAAAGCTGCTCAAATTTCCTGAGGAGACCCGAAATGATAAACGATTGGTACTGCAGACTGCGAAGAGAAATTTGGAGAGAAAAGCGGAAAATAGGATTCGTAGAGAAAATTCTAATAAGAAATTTGTTCAATTTAAAGAAAATGATTTGATCTGGAATGAATCAAACAAGATGTCTTCAATGGAAAATAAAGAAATAGAGAAATTGTTTTTGTTATATGAGGGTCCATTCAGAATTCGGAATGTGGTTGCACCGAACGCATACCGCATAGAAACGTTACAAGGAGACCTTAAAGGAGTTTTCAATGCTCAGAAATTGAAACCATACCATGGTGATAAATAGGATTCTATGAAGAGGTTTCGGAGTTGGTGGGGCTATGGTACCTTTGCAGATTTTTTATTGTTGTTAGTTTCTTCCTGTTTATTTCTAGAAACTGATTCTCACTTTGGACAAGGCTCTAATCAGTTGGTGGGGCTATGTGACGTTTACCCTTTATTCAAATATATAATCCGAATAAGATGGCGGATGCGCAAATTGTACAATGTTTTAACAATACCTATAGAAATCTGCATATGAACATCATAAGTGGTACTGAAAGACGGCGCTATAGACCGATTTGAGCAAAAGGAGGGGTTCTAATCCAAGTTCTGTCTGTTTCCTGTGAGCCGTGAAAATGGCTGGTTGTCCCGAAAACAATTAAACACATTTATATTCATCGTGTCCGGGAGTGAGACTTTCCAAGCAGGACGTGCATAAATCCGAGGTAAATATCATCGTATGAGATATTTTACTGATTTTCTAACGGATCACGAGAATAGAAGCCTGATGCAGATTATGTTTTTTTTTATAGTGAGCACGCCGCAAATAGGTAATGGAAGTCCACTCATAGGAAGTGAGGGGTTTTTATTTTTATGGTTATGGTTGTTGATGCTATTGTTCCTGTTGGAGTGTTGGCTGTGTTCACAACGACATCGTGCAAGGCATTGGAGCTGCTTGGTTCAAAACCACGAGTGTTCATCTCCAGTGGTCATTAGCTGGACTCTGGAACGATCCAGACAAGTACGAGTGACGGTGTTCCGGAATTGGATTCAGAGATCATCACAGCTAAGTGGCTTCTAAATCATCATTGATTTGGGTCAATGAAATTATCCCTCATTATCATTCAAGCTCAATTGATTAAATAATTAACGGGTACTATGACGTATGGTTGTGATCAGATTCCGTAACTCAATTAGGGTCTTACAGTAGTATCACCATAAATTATCGAATAATTACAAATCAAGCCTTTCATCGTTATTTAGAATAAAGTCAAAGATGTTGAAGATTAATTTATTGTTTTATTCTGAGAAAGTGAACTCTGTTACTTGTTCTCTACTTGAAATCCTGACCGCGAACAGGACCAACGAGGGAGGACAAAGAAAAGTGAGTAACAAATAAAACAGCAAACGTTTCAGGCTCTTACTTGTAGGGATCGCCACTTACACATCTTTCCACTCATTCAAATAGTCAGAACTTTTTTGTACGCACTCGTAAACTTTTTCAACATCGAAAAAATGATTTTTCCATCATGTTTACATGAAAAAAAGTTTTCTTTGTAGTGCCTAGGAGCAACCTTTATCAAGATATTTGAACTTGAAGTAGTCCATGCAATGGTGTTTTGAATGGAAAATTTTGAAAATTAACATAGGGGGCATCTAAAACGCCGTTGTCACGGTAATTTTGACAAGTCTCTCAATGTTCAATATTTTTTTTTTTTTAAATTAAAAAAAAAATAAAAATTCTTTAGGAAAAATCCATTTTTTTTTGTAAAAAAAATGTGAAATTAGATCATTTTTTTTTAATCAAGGAACATCGAGCATTCAAGCTAATGTCAAAACTACCGTGATAACGCCGTTTTCGATGCCTCCTATGTTCATTTTCAAAATTTTCCATCTAAAACACCATTGCATGGACGACTTCAAGTTCAAATATCTTGATAAAGGTTGTTCCTAGGCACTTCTACAAATTTCACCTTTTTCATGAACAGATGATGAAAAAATCATTTTTTCGATGTTAAAAAAAATTACGAGTGCGTACAAAAAAGTTCTGACTATTTGAATGAGTGGAAAGATGTGTAAGTGGCGCCCCCTACAAGTAGGAGCAATTCCGTGCTTAGATTTGGATTTTGAATGTCAAACAATCCCCATATATCAAATTTCATCGATACAACTTGATTATTTCAAAAGTTATTTGAAAAAATCAAATATTAAAATTAAAATTCAACTTTGATACAGGGTATCTCTGTTAATATCAACTTTCGGAATTGGTTTTTGTGAGGAATTCACTGTTACCGTATGACCCATAACTTCTGGTCCACCCTGTAAAGATCACAATGTTTATACGGCAAGGACCAAAGAGCCGCCCATAGACCGGCTTACTTGCCTGACATTTTCTCCCGTCATTCCTTCCTTTCAAAGGAAAGAACGCCAGTTAGTAGGAAAAGAGATGATAAATGCACATTTCATCTTTCCTGTAACATTGAACCGACGTTCCAATCCGACAGGACAAACTGGCGTTTTTGTGGGAACGCCATTCCATCTTTCCTGTCAAGTTATACCGACGTTCCAATACGACAGGGCAAACCCGCGTTCTTACAGGATCAAGCATCAGGAATACATTTCTCTCAGATTATTAACCAACACTTTCCTCTCGTTTTAGCGTCTGAGCGGATTATTTTCCCCACAAAAATGAGATGACAGATCGACAGGAAAATTGAGAGGAAAGATGGCAGGAAACGTATCTCTTCATTTTGAATGAAGGGCGAGAATGACGGTATTGAATGCTGGTCTGTGGGCACCTATTGAGAGGAAAGATAGCAGGAAACGTATCCCTTCATTTTGAATGAAGCAAGAGAATGACGGGATAGAATGACGGTATTGAATGCTGGTCTGTGGGCACCTAATATTAGTTACGCGGATCAAGTGACGTAACGAACTGGCGTAAACAATGGACCCTGAATACCCTGATTGTTTTCCAATACCAATCAAAAAGTATACGTGAGGTCATTTGGTCTGTGTACCAATCATTTGGTCTTTGCCTTATAAGCTAACTTAAGATTAAGGTAGAGGGTTTTCTTTATATTATATTGACACTCCCCTTTTCTTTTTTATTGGACGTTTTTAAAAAAGCATCTTGAATAAAAGTTTGATGGTCTCGAGTAAATTTTTCAAAAAACTCTATTTCGCATATACAGGGTGCCTGAAAAAGTCTGGGCGTGGTCCAACTTTCTTATTTCAAACGAGAACCCTAGTTTTTTATTCGATTTTTATAATCTCCCAACACTTCTAAATATTTTCTATGTAGCATACCCTATACCTTGATTTGACGTATAAAAAGATATTGACATCGAAAGAGTTGCAATTTAATAAAAATTGCTGAAATCAGGTTAACATACTGGCATCAACCTGTATGAGGACGATGCCAAAAAATCTATCAGACATCGAAACAATCATGGTAACCAGGCACTTTTTCGAGGTCAATATCCTGCTTTCATAGGTCAATTTTAGGTATTGGGTATGATAGAAGATGGGAAATAAAAAGGTCCAACACTCCAGAAAAGTTTCAGTTCACTTTGTTGCCTGACGCGTTTCGGGCTTATACCCATTATCAAAGGCAAGGTGAATTTATATCTAAAATAGCCAAAACCAACAGGGTATGATACATAGAAAATATTTAGAATTTCAAGGAGAATATAAAAATCGATTCAAAAAGTGGGGTTCTCCTTTGAAAAAAGAAAGTTGGAACACGCCCAGACTTTCTGAGGTATATGCGAAATAGAGTATTTTGAAAAAAATACTTGAAACCATTAAACTTTTATTCGAGACGCTTTTTTCAGAAACGTCAAATAAAAAAGATAAGGGGAGTATCAATAGAAAAAGAAAAAGCCTGTACAATTATACGTTATGCGGGTTCCGCGAACCCTAATACGGTGAGAGCGGTCATACTCGTCAAATAGCGTTACGGTGATTAGGGAGTTTTTAAACCCCTTATTAATTTCAACGTTATTAACGTATCTCGCTATACTAAGCATGCGCAGAAAACAAAACATTAATAACGGAGAGGACACAAAAGAGATTTTGAAACTCGTATTTAACGTTTGACGTTGTGTCATCACCATGTCATCTGTCATAGTGATCAGATTTGTTGTGTTTTTGGTTTTTGATGTTTTGATTTTTTGATATTTTCGCCAAATCCCTAGCAGAGCAGCACGAATTATGAAATATGGAAGATATTTTTGTTTGGTCCAAATTGGACCAGATTCAGACTACCAAATGTAAGGTTTACATCTCCGCTTGGCAAACGGGAATCATAATAATATGCTACCATCTACATTGAATTTGTGTTCAGAGTTACTTTCACGCCAAATTCAATGTGGATGGTAGTACATAATTCCCGTTTGACAAGCGGAAATCTGTCACTTCCACTTCGAAGTTGAATTAAATGTAACTCAGGCAAAACCACGAGAATCATGGGCGACTGGAATGATAAACAGCTGATCTCCATCAACATCAATTACACTGTTGCCAAGCGGTAAAACAAAGGATCAGTTTCTGTTGGATGTTTAATAAAAAGACAAGAATCTTACAATTCCAGTGCAACTATGTAGTCATTTTTAACAATTTAAGTTGTACTTTGTATGTTTCACGATTTCTATGTAATAATTAAATAATACTGTATATCAATATGACAACATAAGAAAATAACCGACGGCTATTAAGCGAACGTTAAGGCTCCGTAGATAACGTAACACGCTATTAACCGATTCGGTTATTTCCAGACATCTGCGCAAGCTCAGAATAACCGTCAACCTTAATAACGGGTCACATAAGAGCTTCAATAACTCCCTAGTGAAATTTAGACAGCACGAGCACCGGGAACTCCCCAATATTGACATTGTACACTTGCGATTATAAATCCCAAAATAATGGCATACCGTGGTGGCCAATTAAAATAATGATAATAATAATAATATATCTTTATTTAGCAAAAGTGCTACATATAAATACAATTTTAAATAAATAAATATAATTTTACAAACAATTTTTCAAAACTAACATGGACAGGTATATAACAAAAAAAAAAAAAAAAAAAGTTAAAATCAAAATTTCTCTTCTACATATCGACGTACCATCACTTTGAATTTTTGTAAATTATCACAAGCTTTCATCACAGTTGGCATTGAATTGAATTCATGAAGTCCTTTATGCAAAACACCGTTGTTTAGTTTCATTATTTTACATTTATGAGTGAGTACAAAATCATGCTTATTCCTAGTATCATAATCATGATGATCCTTAAAAATACTTGTTCTATCACAGATATATTTAGGTTAAAGGTTATTTCTTATCTTAAATATAAACACAAGAACATTGTACACAATTTTCTGCCTAACCGATAACAAACCTGAAATATTTAACATACATTTGATAGGAGTATATCTGTTACATTTGATTATGGTACGCATCGCTCTATTTTGTACCATTTAAAATTTGTCCAAAATGGATTTTGGCATGTTATAAAAGAGTGTACTACAATATTCTAAATGTGGCGCAGCAATGCTATGGTACAGTTTCAGTTTTGTATACATTGAAAGGTTTTTGCCAGTTCTTGCTATGAAACCAACCTTCTTTGAGAACTTTCTTAGGATGTAATTGGCATGTTCAACAAAGTTCAGATGATTGTCAAGATCAACTCCAAGGTATTTGATTGTTTGTTCGTACTGTAATCTACAGCCATTGAGGTTTATATTTATAGCATTAACATCAACACAAGATAGAGCAGTTTTGGTTCCAAATAAGCAAAATTTACTTTTTGACGTGTTGATCATTACGTCGTTTTCACACAGCCATTGGAAAATTCGGATTAGGTCAGCACTCACGTCCCGCTCCAGTTGTCTTAGGTTTTTTCCTGTAGCATATACCATAGTATCATCTGCGAACAGTTGAAGTTTCACCACACTGACAACATTGACCAAATCGTTTATGTATAGTAGAAACAGTAAGGGCCCAAGTACTGTTCCTTGAGGTACACCGTGTAGCACATTCACCGGATCAGATAAGGTATTTTTGAACTTAACTCGTTGTGTTCGATTGCTGAGGTATGATCTGAACCAATCCAAAACTCTTCCTTTCAGTCCCAGTTTTTCCAGTTTTTTCAAAAGTAAGTTTCTATTAATTGTTTCAAAGGCCCTTTTGAAGTCAAGAAACACTGTTAGCACATAGTTATCGTTCTCCATTTTAATGAGGAACTCATGACACATGTTGACGATGACAGTTTCACAGGAGTGATTCGGGCAAAATCCGGATTGATTTGGAACGATAACATTGTTCCTTTTCCAAAACTGTAACACTTGATCATACACCGTCATCTTCAATAGCTTTTCGTACACTGGAACAGTATTTATTGGTCTCAGGTCATTGCACAAATTGGAGTTTGCTACCTTGGGCACTGGAAAAATGGTTGATATTTTCCACGATTCTGGAAAGACCCCATATGTTATTGATGTGTTAATGATGTCTAACATCCGATTTCCTGCCACTTGAAATGCATCCTTGAAGATTTTGGTCGATTATCCATTTTCACCCCCTCCTACAGCTTTCAGTTTGTGAACGTATTGTTTTAGTTTAACCATAGAAATTATTTAGAATTGGTAGATTGCATCATTCAAGGAGTCAGGCGTTAATCCTATGTTTCCTGATACCGTAGATTTCGGGATACTTGAAATCATCTCATTTATACTTTCAACAAAATACACATTCAACAAGTTTGATATTCGGTGCTTCTCACTTTCTCTTCCGTGTTTGAACATTATTTCATCTGGAAATTCATCCTTCTTGTTTGATAACAGACTTTTCAGATTTCTCCAAAGTTCACTTGGATTATTCTTGCTATTGTCAATTGCCTCTATGAAATATTTGTCCTTTGAAGTCCTTATTTCATGGACTTCTTTATTTCGCATAGTCTTGTACTGTTTCCAGGATAACTCGTTTTTCTCGAAGACCGCCCTTTTGTACAATCTGTCTCTCTCACTCATAAGTCGGAGTATATTTCCATCCATCCATTTCTTGTTAATGTACTGCTGTTCAACTTGATAAGTTCTTCTAGGACAAAGTTGGTCAAAGATATTTGACAAATTGTCCACAAATGACTTGGCCATAACTTCCACATCAGTGAGATTGTTGTTCCATGTACTGTTCATGATTCAATCCTGTAATAGGTCCATGCCATATGTTTTTGTGTTTCTTTTAATTGAATTGATCTTTCTCTTCTTATTGGTATTATTCTTGATATCGATCGTCAATATGCTGTGGTCGCTGATTTTTGGGGTTGAATGTACTTTGTGGATCATATATTTTTCATTTGTTATTATATAGTCAATCAATGTACTACTTTTGTGTGTTACCCTGGTTGGCCGGCTTACTAGTTGAACAAACCCATGTTGATAGACCATATTCAATATCTTTTCTCCATAAAATGAAGACTTCAACAAATCAAAGTTGAAATCACCACAAATCACAATACTTCCATCAAAGTCGCTGATCGTTTCCAGGTATTTCTCAAAATATGCAGTAAAAAGGGCGTTTTCGGTATTCGGTGGATGATATAGAACAATGAACAGATATTTTGCTCCAGCTATAGTTAATTTCAGGGATAATATCCATAGATAGTTGTCAATACATTGTTTTTCTTGTAATTTATACTTGATTCCCTTACGAATGAGTGCCAGCACACCTCCTGTTCTCCTGTTCGTTGTTTCACATTTTTCTATTTGATAACCATCCATGCTGAGTTCTTTCTCATATACATCACTTGACACGTGTGTATCACATAGAAGAACCAAATTTGGGTTTCAGTTGCTCAAAAGTATCTGAATGATATCCTCATTATGCAGGTAACCTTGACAGTTGAAATAAACTATACTGGTATTTTGAACTGCACTGAAATCTAATTGCTATTTTATAAATTTGTTTTGACGATTTTTCTCAATGCTTTTATAAGTTTCACATATTTTTACATCCCATACTGCATGCTCAGTGTTTAATTTCATACCGTATTTTTTATTGCCCATTACACAATTAACACAACTAAGAGAACTGCTTTGACAATTTTTTACATCATGTTCTCCTGAACATTTTGCACAAATTTGTTTCTCCTTACATTCTTTTTGTAGATGTCCGTATTTATTGCAGTTGTAACAGCGAATTATTCCATAATCATTAAATACCCGATATCTGTTCCAACCCAAATTCATTCTTTCCGTTGTTATGAATGAGTTATAACTATTAGAGTCCAATTCAAAAATGATATTGAATTTCTTATTCGGAACATTCGTTTTACGCACAATTTTCAGTTTAAGATTTGCATTATTTCTGTCCAGATCATTTTGATTTATTTCTCTATCAACAATTTCTGCATCAGTAGCTGTATATTCACATTCATCCACTCCCACAACTTTAAATCTATGCTCACGGACTTTTGGTCTATCAATTTCAAAATTCTCACCTAATGTTCTTTGAATTGCTGACTGGACGACTGAAATCTCCTTTTCGTTTCCACAGGTTAGTATTAACCGCCCATCCTTCGTTGTACGTCCCATGGTAACTCCAATGCCAGGCTCTCCTGGGTTAACTTTTTGCTGAACAACTTTTTTCATGTTTTGAACATCTTGTTGCTCCCCTTTTTGTTTGATCAACAGCACCTTGTTGTTGTTTGGTTGCTTAGCTGCATTTGCATAGGATGTTCCTGGTACAGTCATAGCGTCGATTTTTTTGGATTCTCTCAACTTCATAATTTCCTGTTTGAGAAATTGATTCTCTGCTGATAGGCCATCAACTTTCCTATTCAATTCATCTGTGTTTTTATTCAAGCCATCAACTTTCCAATTCACTTCATCCATGTTTTCAACTAAAAGATGAAAAGTTTCATTCATTATATCGATCATGTTTTAATCAATATTATCATCATTTCTACTTCTTTTTCGAGATCTACTACTCATATTTTCACCTTTGTTTTCCACCAATGGCAGTGATTCCATACATTCTTTACATTTCCATGTTGCTCGTTTCATATGCAATCCGCGAGCATCAATAATATTTTCACACCTTCCGTGAAAGAAGTTATTGCATTTTGTACATTGAATAACACTTTTTGTATCGTTGAAAACGACTTTACATTTCCAACAGTTTGTTCCACCTTTATCATCCGAATCATCAGCTGGGTTTGCATTCTCCATCACATCTAAACTCGTTTGACGCCACTACCAATACCTTTGTGTTGGAATGGTTTTTTTGTGTCCTATTGTTGTCACTTTGTCTTTGTTTTTTTCGGTGAAGAACTAATCAAAACACTTTGAGATTTGCTTATACCGATTTTTCTCATAAAACTGTATCACTTTTATGAAAGTCCGAAAATAATAATCAGTTTATCACACTTAAATTTGATAAAATTCATCAGAGCTCGTATACGTATACGTGTTGACACCGTGACGCCAAATGTGGTAATTATAAGAAAAAACCCTGTACATCATTTTATTCTGAACCCACTTTATATTATACCTTCTGAATGTAGCTCTAACTGGAACTATAAAATATAAAAGTCTTATGAAATAAAATGAAAAATGAAAAACAAATAAGAACCTGAGTATTTATACAGTGTGTTTTACTAAGTTGGAACAATAATATGGAAAACTTTTTTATCATTAAGTTTAGGAGAAAATGATATTCGTCATAAAAAGTTTTGCATGCTCTGAAATCTAAAATACAATCATCAGACATTGAATTTTTTCATCATAAAATATGAATTATTCATTTTAACTAAGGAAGAGAACAAACCACTATTGAGAATCAGGAAAAATTTGGAAAAGTTTGATTTTTTTAAATGGAATGCCCTATATTTTATCACAAATTCAAGATCTCCCCATTTTCCGCTTTTCAAGAATACATATAGTTTGTCTATACTTGGATCAGCCGTTTTTGAGTTATTCCACTTTAAATAACTTGCCATGCAGACGAATAATCACATATTCAATAACAGATATCATGGACCAAAAGACCAATTGTTAATCATATCAAAAGTGGCTTTTCCTACAGCCGTGCGGACGGATATGTCAAAATTAACAATATCATAAGTAAACAGCAACCAGGTTTCCAGACATTTATTATTATTTATTTGTCATAAGTTGCATCAAAACTTTTAAATTACGAATTATATCCTCATTTCCGCACGTCTGTCAAAAAACTATTGTACCTAACACTTGCGGAAAATATTTTTCCGCCCTCGGCTGCTTCACCGGCAGACTCGTGCAGAAAAACTAATTTTCCGCACTTGTTAGGTAAATAGCTATTCCTGTCCTGAAATAGTTTGTTTCTCTTGGTTCTCCATGGTTTTCCATGGTGGTTGCGATAGATTATTGCATTATTCGCCCGCATATCAACTATAAACTAGTTAAAAAAATAAAAAGAAGTCGTCCATCCTTCTCAAAGAGACTTGAATCGAGATTGAAGTGGAAATAAAAGGCGGTCAAAAGTCTCAATCAATAAACGATGTATTGGTTACACGTGCTCCGCCCTAAGGCATCATCAGAGTTTGTCGATAATATGTTGTAAACAATGTGTCATTTATTTTTTAAATGTATTTTGTTTAGTTTAACGTATTTTTACATTTACTGTGATGTGTTATTCTGTGACTTTGTTGAAGGTGTGGTGATGCCTTAGGGCGAAACACGTGTAACCAATACATCGTTTATTGATTGAGACTTTTGACCGCCTTTTATTTCCACTTCTATGAACTAGTTATTTAGTCAAACAACTCGAAAACGGCTGGTCCAAACATAGACAAAGTGTATATTTTTGAAAAGTGGAAAATGAGCAGATCTCGAAACTCTGATAAAATAGCTCATTCCATTTAAAAAAATTAAACTTTTCCAGATTTTTCTGATTTCCAATAGTGATTTGTTCATTCGCTTAGTTATTATAAAATCTTCAGGAGAAATCAAGAACTTTTATTTGAAATTTTTTTTCTTCAAATAGAGTTTCTTTGAAATTGTTTTTTCTCCAAATAGAGTTTCTAAGAGGGTGGCGAATTATAAGAAAAAGAACCTGTACTAAGAAGTCGTCTCGTAAGAACACAAAGCACTCTTTTTCATAAAGGTTTATCGGCATTTAATTATTCTCTTCCCAAGTTGTATTACACATTCCACTGATATCACATTTTCAAGTGCAAATTACGTACATGTATTGATTCTAGGTCACAACAGTGAACTAGACTGTATATTTATTCTGTTTACCATTTTAAAATTGTAAATTATGAAGTTATAGCTATTTACTAGTCTGTTGAACGTCCGAATATTCAATTTCAGATTCCATTGTTCCATTCCATTGTTAGAAATATACAGGGTGTCCCAGACCAGCTGGTCAAGACTTCTAGTATATTGAGGAACCATAGAAAATAGATTTGAGAAAGAACACCGATGGCCGCAAATGCGTCGTTTCCAAACTACAGGGTGTTTTGTTTCTCGAGAAAAAAATACTACACGCCAGTGTTTTATGCACAAACATTTTTTTTTTCGAAATACTCATTTAATTTCCAATGAAAATGGTAACTTGGGTTTTCAAATTAAAAATGTTCTATGACTGTATGCTTTTGAGCGATTATTTTTATTCTCCCGACCTTTTGACATAAGAAAGGTATACCTCTTTCGTTTTGATAAATCTAACCATTTTCTTGCCTTAGAAACAAATTTGGGGAGAATTAATTTTGACAGCTACTAAGTTTGTACTTTTTTTTCTCGATTTTTAGTATTTATCATCAACAGAGCTGCCAGTAATTGTATTACAATAATTGAAAAACGTTATTTATTTACTTTTTGGTAATTGAACTACTTCAATTAAAGGAGGGGGTTTTCGTGGCGTAGGGACAGTCTCTCCCTACTCTGCTCTTTACATGATTTGGACCAAGAAACTTTCCTTACATTTACTTTAATTAAATTACTTTTTAAAAAAGGAAGTTGTTATGGTTTTTCCAATTACTAAGATAAAGATATTGGAATTAGTAATTGGTTCCGGTAATCCAATTACTTGAAAAGTATTTTTTTTTTCAGAATAATTAAACTACTTTAAAAAGTAGTTGAATTATTTTAAGAATAATTGAAATACTTGGCTTTCAGAATAATTCAATTACTTTAGATGCAGAACTACTACATAACTTTTCCTAGGACAAAATACCAACGGGTATACAGGGTGTTCCAGAAAGAATGGGATACGTTAACAGCAGATTCCTCACACAAAAATATTGCGATCGGCCCGAACTTGTCTATTTCAAAAGTTGATATTAACAGAGATACCAGATGTCAAATTATAATAATTTTAATTTTGGATTTATTTCATTAACTTTCGAAATAATCACGTTATTTGATGAAATCTGGTATATGGGGGTGGTTTGACATGCAAAATTCAAATCTGAGTATGGAATTGCTCCTACGTGTAGGGGGCGCTTCTTACACAACTTTTCACTGATTCAAATAGTCATAAGTTTTTTGTGCGCACATCGCACTCTTAATTTTTTTCTTGAATTGAGAACAATTTTCATATTTACATGAAAAAGGTGAACTTTGTAGAGGTGGCTGGGAGAAACCTTTTTTAAGGTATTTGAACATGAATAATATCTGAACTAGCAATGTGGTTTTAAATGGAAAATTTAGCAAATAAACCTAGGGGGCTTTGAAAACGGGTTTATCATGGTAATTTTGACATAAGTTTGGTTTGAATGCTAAATGTTTCATGATTTAAAAAAAAAATTGGTTAATTCAATCACTTTTTAAGTATTTGATTTATTTGAACTAATAAAAAAGTAATCCGATCATCAAAAAAACAATTCAATCTCTGATAAAAGTAATCGAATTAAAACCATAATTGGCATACGCGGTAGTTTCGTGAAGTTCAATAACTTTTAGTCGTAATTGGTAATTGGTAATTGTATTACTTTGGCATACTCAAGGTAATTGGTAATTGTAATTGGATAACATTTTAAAAGTGATTGCGACAGCTCTCCCACAATCAGCCTAACAACTAATTTTCAAAGAAGTACCAACTAGTGTCCAAACCGATTCTTCCCAAACGTGTTTCTATTGCAACTATAGCGCATATTTCCGAAGCATTCTATGTTTAAGGTTGAATATAGATCAAATTGATTTTTTTCAGCATTTATTTCGAAAACGATTAGATTTTTCGAAACAGAAGTACACAGTATACCTTTTTTATGTCGAAAGATTATGAGAATAAACATATTTGGTCAAGTCGGAGTATAAGCTTGTGTGTCGAAAAAACGGTGAAGAAATTAAAATTCCTATCCCTATAGAGCCCCAAATACGAGATTTCGTCTAAATATTATGAGCGTGGCGAAAGGTATTGCAAAAAACAGCAAATAAAATGTAAATTTGACATCCTGTAACTCCGTCAATAATCAATTTTCGAAAAAACGTTATATGAAGAGTTAGCATTCATTATTGGTCTAAGATTTTCACCTGAATTATTTGCTCATCATTTCCGGACACCCTGTATACAGTGTTAGAAGGAGAACCCCAACTTCAAATACACCCCTAAAACTGGAATAACTTTTGGAAAAAACGTATTTGTACGAAATAAAAAGATACGTATCGTTTTTTTGCGATTTTTCATAGTTTGCAATTGAACAAAATCGATTAAATCTCTCATGAAAGTTCCCCATTCCGCCGCGGGTCGACATAAGGCGATCAGTGACTGGGAATTGTAGGTATAGTCCTTGATACAGCGTTGAAAAAGTTGATGACCATCAAGCTATAATGTAGTGTATAGCTTAACCGTGACGAGTCCAAACTCTTCTCCGGGAAAAGCTTTGTCCGTGAAAGGTTTTTCTTAAGCCGGCTCCAGACTCACGGCTCAAGAAGTCGTGCCGTGAATAATCTGATCTGAATAATCTCCGTGGAAAGCCCTGAAACCCATCCACGCTCGTGATCACGAGGCTTCACGAGTGTTCGCGGCGTGAGTCTGGAGCCTGCTTCAGGCACATTGGAAAATATTTTGACTTCATGATTTTAGGTTATGCTGATACTTTCGACTTTACTTTCAGGAGTTTCAGGACTCCAATTCATGCTAGTCATACGATCCGATCTCTCTCTTTTGCGATGGGATCCAAGGCATTAGATCTATCACATCCCATGGTCTAAACCGAGCAATTCTTGAACTATCATGCGAACCTGACCATGTTGCTAGCTTTGATCGGTGCATCTGACCTACTTTCAAGAATTTCAACCAATCAAATCATATTTAACCTAACCTAATTTTTCAATGAAATTGATGTGTTAACTTTGGTAATTTTAATTTGAGGCCGGGCTGGCGTAGCGTGTAAGGCGTTGGATCAGTAAGTGGGAACCAGTCCGGTGTTGTGTTCGAATCCCAGCAATGGCAAAAGACCGTGAAAAGTCGAATGCCTGGTATTTTAGCGGCACCCACACGGCAGAGTGCAAAATATATAATTGACCTCCCTATTCACGCCGGTAACCAGGCCTGGGAAAATCGGATATTCTCGTAGGGAACGAGGGACAAAGATACACACTCGCCAGTCGGTAGGTTCCACCGAGCACAGCGGTTCTTCTAGTGGAGCATGTCTGTGTTTCGATGGAATCGATGACCGTGGTTCAGAATCCACGTTGAAGGAATGTAAAACCGGTCCTTACCCTACGATCCTGTCTGCCGTCTTTGACGTGCCTTTCAGTAATAAACAGGGTGTCCGGAAGGTCAACGATAATACTGAAAGGGGTGATGGACCAACTCATAAGTATCCAGAAAAACATAATAATATGACCTTAGTAAAAACTCTATGGTTTTCGAGATATTGCCACTAAAAGCTCAAAATATTCAATAAGGAATCTTATTTTACAAAGAAATAATTTATTTTCATCTTCTTTTTTACTAAGTACGTGGAAATTTTTGTGACTGGCTTGTGATTGCGAAGGAAAAAGTTGTATGGAGCAGTAAAAAAAAACAGAAAAAAAAAATAATAATATGTTATTCTGGAAGCTTATGAGTTGGTCCATTACCCCTTTCAGTAATATCGTTGACTTTCCGGACACCCTGTATAATGAGCTGGCAAATTGTAGCGCCAACCTCCCTAACCACCAACTTTGATAATTTGACTTTTTGTTGATCTCATTTCATATTCAAATGCCACTCCCAAATTCTAGACTCCCAGTCTTAAGTACTCCTTAAGATTGGATTCTACTGAATTACCTTGAAGTTCAAAAACCTCATCTTCAACTAGAATATCAGAAGTAGAAGTCCCACCTTCGGTAGGTAGATAAGGCCTCACTAATTCGATGATCTCTCTTTGCTAGGGTTTGGTTCACATTAATATGCTTTTTGCTCCACATTCCAAAAATAAAAATTCTTGATTTTCCAAAACCAAACCACATGCCCACAAGGCTGGTATTAGGAGTACATCAGAACTAACGTATAAAAGTTGATTTGTGATTCAAATAGAATAAAAAATTGTAGAAATGACCGATCTTATATTATTAGTCTATACATGGTAATTCACGTGGGTCGTCTGATACAAGTATTTCGAGAACGGCTTTTCCAAATCTTTTGACATTTGGTATAGCCCAGGCAACGAAAGAAAAATAGAGGAAAAAAATTGTGTATTTGCGGATTTTGGTACAGGTGTAGGGTGAGGTGTCCTGAACCACATATTAAAAGTCCTGTTCGGTGGGGGGCGAGCTAAGGTGGTGGAGGGTGTCTGAAGATTTTTTCTTGGATTTTCATGAATAGTGGGAGAACCAGAACCTTTAGCAAATAAACAAAAGAATACTTAATTATTCTACATGAAATTCTCATCAAAAAAAGTCAAGTACCCACTTATTGTCGCTTAGATTGACAAGTACGGAGATATGGATGAAGGAAAAACTATATGATAATACAGGGTGTTTCCTAGACATTGGTAAAAAAATGCGTGGGTGATTTATTCTCACGGGGTATTTTCATTAGGGATTTTCATGAAAAAAGTTCCTATAAAAAATTGATGAAAATCATGTCTACGGGAGCTACCCCCCTCAATATTTCCGAACCCGTTCATACAAAAATTATGAGATTTTATACAGGGTGTAACAGAGTAAGTGTTACAGCGTGAAACTGTAGATTCGTTATTAAAAAAGAAAAAGATTTTTTCTCAACGAAAATTTTCCGCGGGCTTTCGTTTTCGATATACAGGGTGTCAAAGTTATGAAAAAAAAAGATTTTTCTTTAATTACTTCTAAACCACTTGGAATATTTTTATCAGATTTGGTACAGTGTCAAAACTCACTAGTTAGGATTATTTTATCAAAAAATCGAATAAAAAAATCAACCAGTGGCTTAGTTATAATACACCCTGTATATCGAAATCGAAAGTCCGCGGAAAATTTTTTCTAAGGAAAAATATTTTTCTTTTTTGATAAAGAATCTACAGTCTCACGTTGTAACACTCTGTTACACCTTGTATATCGCATGAACTTCAAAGCAGAATCAGAATTTGAACATAAATTTCGATCAGTGGCGTAGCAAACTGGAAGGGTTAATTGAAGGTTGAGTGTATAGCTTGGACCTCGATGAATGGAGGTATACGAAGACTTTGTAGACCATCTGACACAGTGAGGAGTGTTGCCAATGACTGAGTGAAAGTACTTCGGTGGCACGTCAGAGGAAGCAGTTTACTATGTGGATGGCATTCTCCAATTTTGTTTCTATAGCTTTGCTCAACAGTCGAAACTTGGTTACCATAGTTCCAAATAAACATTACAACCATCCTAGCCTCACTTAGTCTGTGATTGAATGTTTCATTTTCTTCAGACTCTTGTACCATTTTCCTAGGAAAAGGCCTTATCAAATAATCAGTGAGTGGAAAAGCTTCGTCGCCAAAGATTACAAAACCACGGCGGAGAGTGCAACGTTCAAAAAATCCTTCATCACTGTCTAGGAACCCATATCCACCATTGTGAATTTATAGTTTGCATTGGTCAATGCAAGCATTCCAATAGAAAAGAAGTTCTTATGATTAAAATAAGTTGAGCTGGACTTTGGCGGGCATTTAATCCTTACATGTTTCCCATCGATGCATCCGATGCAATTTGGAAATTGACATTTTTTTCATAATTCGGCAGCAATTAATTTGAACTGCATACAAGTCGGTTCTGGCATATGTGTCTTCAGCAACATATACCAAATAGCTCTCGAAATTTTCAAAACCATATTAGCTATGGTTTACCTTGAAATGCAAAACCAATACGCAATGACATGCCTGTTGCTAAATACCTGAAAGAAGAATCAACGATCTAAAATGTGATATATCTACAAAAAATTTGATGCGATTTCTCGATAAATGTTTTATGAACCTTTCATTTTTTAAAAGAGAACGTTAAAAAATGGAAGAATATACGGGACAAATAAAAAAAAAATGCAATAAAAATTCCCAAAGGTCTTTCGGGGGATAGTGGATATGAAGCCTCTTGATACACAGGAACAGGAACATGGCCATATCTTGAATCATTGCTGTTTCTTCGGCCAATAATTACATCAAAAGAGACAGAGGGAATTATCACAGAGATCAAATCTGGGGATGGGGAGAATGAATCCGAATCACATGAACAGACATCCAAGGTACAAACATTATTCAACGAAACGCATCCTCCAATTCCCTCTCCAGAAAAAGAATCTTCTACTGTTCAGCCGCAGCCGCCTCTAAAAAAGCAATAAACTTTAAAAAAAGAAGAATATTTCGAGAGAGCAATGCCCTCTTCTATCACCCTAAAGTGATTCCGAAACAATCGCAGCCGGAGAGAGGTGACTTACAAAAAGAAATACTTGATTTAGAAATGAAAAAAATTCAATTATTAGAAAAACGGGATGGCATACGGTGTGTCCACTCTGAAGTCGCCCACCCTATATTAGGTATCGATGATTTTTTTGTTTAAAACACACATTCTGGGATTTTATTAACAAATTAGAACGAAAATTACAATTAGAACGTACAGGAAGACAAATTAACAAAAAAAAAACAATACAGTATCATTTTTTTCTTTGAAAATGTGAACAGGGAGGTTTTTGGTCATTCTGATTAAGATTCCGTTGTCAGTTTTTTTCTAAAAAATCCCCTAATGCGATTTTCTGAAATTTGACCCACTTTGAACCCCCATAATCACCCAAAAGTACGTCCCTGGATCGGATTTGGTATAATGTTAAAAAAGTGTTTGAAAGATCTAACAAACAAAAAAAAAAAAAAAACAGGTTGATAAACAAAAATGTTACAGGGGTGGGACACTTCAGAGTGGACACCCTGTAGATAACGTTGAAGATCTAAAATTTTTCAAATCTTTAATCCCACATGTCAGCAAGCTTCCTTCGCTTGATAAACTGTACTTCAAGAGTACAAAGTGCTTTGATGGATGAACTTTCCAAAATACAATACAATGACAGGCTCTCTAATCCAAGAAGTGTACCGTCGAAAATAGCTTCTGCTCCTTCCACCTATGTCTTGACTCCATACTCTTTACCGAGTCCCGAACAACCAGGTCAAAGTACTCAAGAATTCTGCCATTATGACGATCTTTCAAACAATAATAATAACAGTATGATTCAAGATCTATAATGTAGTTATATGGCCATTTATGCTATTCTCTATATAAAATAAGCTTGTATTTAGCGTGGGCTGACGCTGCATATTGTAATCGTATATATCCATGCCATAGAATGTAGGTTTCAGTCTTAAATTAGCTGCTTTGTCAATCGTGTATCGCAACTTATAAAATAAATTGTTTTTTAAAAACAAGAGTTGCATTCTTCAAGTTATAATTGGCGCAGTCGGTAGGATCCTTTTCGGAGTACGAAACGTGTTGAGATCCTTACGTCATCGAAGTCTGAATCGAATTAGTTCCGGTGCGTTTTACCAAGTAACGGTAGTTCCGGTTCGAATCGTATTGACTTTTTGTTTGGATTATCAGTGCTGCACTCTATCTGTTTCAACAGTTAGGAAAAGGATTCCGAACAACTACACGATTGAGGCAATCTGAGGCTCCTGGTATAATCAATTATTGGTACGCCATTTGAGGAACCAGTCCGAACGTATTGGCATAGCTAGCGTTCAATACAGACAGTAATCTACCTGAATAGTGTATCTCTTCAGCGAAGTTATTGGCTGATACAGGACCAAGACTAGGAGTAAGTTTTGAAAATTGCTCCTTATAGTTGTGAAACCCTGTTAGTTAAGACATTTTTGGGCGTTTATGGAGAAATTTACAAACCCATTTAAGAAACACCCTGCTGATATTACTTATCCCAGAAGGCGAAGAAGTAGTGTTGACAGTGATAATAGCAATTTTGAGTTTGTTCAACTTTATTCTGAAATTGCTCATGATTTTCCCCTTGAAAATAGTGAAAATAATTCTAGTAATCCTGTACAAATTTCAACTTCCAATAATTCTGTAACCGAAGTAGTTAATTTGGAAGAACCTAATCGACTTAATATAGTTTATAAAATGGCTGGCGCTTTGAGATCAACGGTAACACTTCTTAAAAATTTTGATGGTACACCATCAAGATTAGAATCTTTTGTAAAGCAGATTGATACATTTCACCAAAGATATTTTAATAATGACCCATCTCAGCAAGAATATGTCAATTTGGCTATCAAATCCAAAATTGTAGGCTCTGCTGAAGATTTCCTTTTGACTCGACCTGATTTAAACACTTGGGAAGAGATTAAAACAGCTTTAAGACAAAAGTTTAGTGATCCAGTCACTAGATCCAACTTGCAACAACAGTTGATATTTTGTTCCAAAAAGAGTAATGAAACTACTCAAGATTATATCCAAAAACTCAAAGCCTTGGTTACCCAAATAAATACTAAAATCTGTTCTGAAATAGCTAATGTTGAAGCTAGAGCAATTTTAATTTCTCAAAATGAACTCACGGCTACTCAAAATCTTCTTGCTAATATTTCAAATGAACTAAGAACCTTACTGATAGTTCAAAATCCTCAGAATTTGGATTCTGCAATTGATATAATAACCAATTATGAAATATTGTCAAGCCAGAATCAGTTTAAAGATAATTACTTGAGAAATAACAATTTTAGATCAAACACACCTAGACCTCAAAATCCGATAAACAATTTTCATCAGAAATCTCCTAATTTCCAGTCTCGATCTAATTTTACCCCACATGTGAATAATCGTCCACATCCTTCAGGACAATCTCCGAATTTTAGACAACCTTTCAACCATTCATTCAGACCGCAAGGTCAACCATTCAATAAAACGCAAGGTCAACCCTTCAATAGACCACAAGGTCAATTTTTCAATCAAAAACCCCAGTTTCCCAGACATCAATATCCACAACCCATGTCAGGCGTTCCCCAACAGTCATATTTCCAGTCCACAGGAAAACCCAACTTTTCCTTTCAAGAGTTAACTCATCTTGAAAAAGAAGAAGCAAATAATTCATGCGAAGCTTCAGGAGGTCATTTGAATCCAGAATTTGACTACTACAACCCTGAATTTGACTATAATGAAAACACCGAAAATGATAATTTTTATGATTATACTGATCAAGAACATTCTGAAAAGGAGAGTCTAGTAGACCAACTGGAAAATTTTCATTTACCGGCCTCGGAAGAACAACATCTTGCTTGAGTTTAAATGAATTTCATTAAATCAACTACCTTTCGTTGAAATTCCCAATTATAAAATCCGTCTTTTAATAGACACAGGTTCTCATTCATCTCTTTTAAGACCTTCTCTTGCTGAAAAACATTTTTCCAATAGAATTGAATCCCAAGTTTGTACCCTTCAAACCTGCACAGGTTCCAAAAAAGCTACTGGCAAAGCAATAATTCCCCTTTTTCTTTGCTTTGGTATCTCCGAACCCATTGACTTCGTTTTATTCTCTTTTCATGATTACTATGATGGAATCATAGGTATCAAAGACTTGTGTAAACTAAACCTCAATATTGATTTAACCAACAAAAAACTCCGAAGTCAATATCTTACAATTCCTTTTAGATTCCGTGACGATTTTGATGAATTCACCATCGAAATTCCACCCAACACAATTCAAAATTCAACTTTCAAAACAATTTTACCAAATGGAACTAGCTGGATAATGCCTTATTATTCAGACTATGACATTGAAATACAATCAACCCTTGTGACAATCACTAACAATACTTTCACAGTTGACATATTCAATCATACTGAAAAGTATGTATCCCTCACATTCAATCGAAACAATGATTTTCAATTAGAATCAATTGAATTAAATCACTTTGACATTTTTGACTTTCCATCAAAAGAACAAAAATTCGAAATCAACACCTTTGAAAAAAAATCTTCAAAAATCGATTTGCAAAATTTAGTTCGACACGAACATTTAAACTCTGAAGAACGATTTCAACTTTTTGACTTAATCCGTAAATTTGAAAACGTTTTACATAAACTTGGTGACCCTTTGACATTTTCGAATCAAGGAAAACATGTAATTAAAACAACCGATGAAATTCCGATATACACAAAAAGTTATCGTTATCCATACGTCCATAAACAAGAAGTGAACAAACAAATTGATCAGATGTTACAAGAAGGAATTATTCAACCATCGAATTCCCCTTGGAGCTCACCAATTTGGATAGTCCCAAAGAAACCAGACGCTTCAGGAAAAAAGAAATGGAGATTAGTCATCGACTATAGAAAGTTAAACG
This sequence comes from Orchestes rusci, assembly GCA_958502075.1. Taxonomy (NCBI): domain Eukaryota; kingdom Metazoa; phylum Arthropoda; class Insecta; order Coleoptera; family Curculionidae; genus Orchestes; species Orchestes rusci. The sequence continues at coordinate 33,438,051 of OY293305.1, forward strand.
AAAAAACTATAGACGATAGATATCCAATACCTAACATCACCGATATTTTGGATAAGCTAGGAAGATGTCAGTACTTCACGACATTAGATTTGGCAAGTGGTTTCCACCAAATAGAAATGGACCCCGAAAGCATAGAGAAAACGGCATTTAATGTGGAAAATGGACATTATGAGTACACGCGTATGCCCTTTGGATTAAAAAATGCACCCTCCACTTTTCAACGTGCAATGGACAATGTTCTACGCGGACTACAAGGAAAAATATGTCTCGTATACATGGACGACATAATTATTTATTCCACTAGTTTGCAGGAACACATAAATTCCCTCAAAACAGTATTTGAAAGATTAATTTCCTTTAATTTAAAAATACAGTTGGATAAATCTGAATTTCTTCAAAAATCAGTCGAATTCTTAGGACATGTAATAACACCAGATGGACTTCATCCAAACCCACGTAAACTTGAAGCGATCAAAAATTTCAAAATTCCAAACACAACAAAAGAAATAAAATCATTTCTTGGACTGGTTGGTTATTACCGCAAATTCATCAAGAACTTTGCCAAAATAACAAAACCTTTAACGCATTGTTTAAAGAAAAATGTTAAGATAATTCATGACAAACCATTTATTTTGACTACGGACGCCTCTGATTATGCAGTAGGTGCAATACTGTCCCAAGGAAAAATTGGATCTGACTTGCCTATAGCTTACGCAAGTAGAACTTTAAATCCCGCGGAATGTAACTACTCAACGATAGAAAAAGAACTTTTAGCTATCGTATGGGCTACAAAATACTTCAGACCATACCTATTTGGAAGAAAATTTACGATTGTTACTGACCATAAACCATTGCAATGGCTATTTTCAATCAAAGAACCGAACTCAAAATTAGTTCGATGGAGACTAAAACTTCAGGAATTTGATTACACTATACAGTACAAGAAAGGAAAGCAGAATGCAAACGCAGACGCTTTATCAAGACCACCAAAAGAAATGTTTCCAACAGAGATAACTAAATCACCACCAACCCATATGTCAGCAGCATGCGACGAAGAAGAAAAATCTGAAGATCAATACGTGTGGTTAGAAAAAATGAAACACTTTTTTGAATCACAAGAAAATTTATTTGGACATCCAAAGAAAATGGACCAAAAGAAAAATCCAAAAATAAACGTAATATCGAACATAAAAATCAGATCTCCAGACCCACAACCATCTACTAGTAAAGAACCTTTACAGGAAAAAGAACAGCAACCCATAATTGACAACGTATCAGATACAGTAACGATACATACTTCAATAGAAGATCCCATTATAGGAGCTGTATATGTAAACAAACCTGTAAATTTGTACAAAAATCAAATAATTTTTAAGTGGACACAGAAAGAAAAATCTTATGTAAATAGTACAAAATTGTTCGAAACAAAAAAACGATTGATCATCTTCATCAGTCAAGATCCAACAACAGAAGAAATCCAAGAAGTCTTACGAGATTATCTACCACCAGATATGTATTGCCTGCATTTCCCCAATAAGGAATTAGAGCCGGTGATAATAAGAATATTTCAAGAAACTTTCAGAAATAATGCATACCAACTTGTGATTTCTAACACCCTACTTCAAGATGTAGAAGGACGAACAAAAAAGTATTATAGAAAGACACCATACAACAAAAACTTCCCATCGAGGAATGACCGAAAACATCAAAAATATCAAGCAAAGATATTATTGGCCTAGTATGGAAAGAGATATAATCAATTACGTCAATACATGTGATATATGCCAGAAAACCAAATATGACCGTCATCCATATAAAGTTATCTATAAGCCTACTCCAATTGGATATAAACCACTAGAACACCTGTACATGGACGTATACTCTATATCCGGTCAAAAATACTTGACAATCATAGACAATTTTTCAAAATTTGCCGCTGCTTATCCTATAAATGAAAATGCAATAGAAATTTGTCAAAATCTGATAAAGTTCTTTTCTAATCATGGTACTCCTTCAAAAATAACCACTGACAATGCACAGACTTTTAGAAGTAATTTAGTGCAAGATCTATGCAAAACATATCAAATAGAGTTTCATTTCACTACCCCGTACAATCCCAACTCTAATTCACCAATCGAGCGCTTTCACTCAACGATAAGAGAAAGTATGCTAGCCTTAAGAAATGATCATAGAACTAAAACCATCCAAGAATTAATGGATATAGCACTTCTTAATTACAACAACAGCATACATTCTTCACATGACTACACCCCATTTCAAATACTAAAAGGAAATTTAAACTATCAATTAAATTTCGAGAAAAATATCAATCAGATACAAACTGATTATATACATGAACTTGCCCAAACCTTTAAAGACCTTAACGAACATGTCAATTCAAAATTAAATGCTAAAAAGGCAAATGTCTTGTCCAAACTAAATAAAAAACGAGAAAATGACCCAGAAATACCGGACGGTACTAAACAACTCGTAAAAACACCACATAAAATAGGACTCAAACTAAAACCTAGATACAAGACAATGCAATTTACAAGTCAAAGAGATCCCAAGGACGTTAAAAGACATTCCTAATCTTTTCAGGAAATGAAGATCATTCTTCTACTCCTTCCACTAGTCACCCAAGCTCAGTACCATATCGAGGAAATAAGTAACCCCCTATTACCGGTCTACCAGAGAACTAGTTATATAATAACTAATTACCATCATTTTTATTACCATGTAAATTTAACCAACATGAAAGATTGTGTTCAACAGACAAAATCAACAGTTTTACGAATTAATTCGACCTTAGGAAATTCTAGTTTACTATTAAACAACTTGTTAATCAACAAAGTTCAGAATTTAATAAGTCAAATAGAATCAATCGAATCATTCGTAAACCATTATTCTACTCCAAAGAAAAGAGTTAAAAGAGAACTCCTTAATTTCTTAGGAAAAGCACAAAAATATTTATATGGCACCCTAGACGACGACGATGGTGAAAGATACGATAATTACATCCGAATTCTTCAAACTAATCAAGAGACTTTACATAAAGATTTACCAAGTACCCAAACAGTCGTGAAACAATTAACAAAGGACATTGATTCACAGCTAATCAACCTTAAGACGAATCAACAAAAGCTCTTGTCCCGCGTGAATGAAATTGCAAAGACAACAGAATCCCTAACTACAACGTCATATCTCATTTTACTTCTCGACACTTTAGAAAACAATATACGTTCTATTCATGGGATACGTAGTAATGTACAAAACGCAATTAACTTCGCAGAACTTAATATAATGCATCACAGCATTTTTAAGTACAAAGAATTAAAAACTATTGTGACAAAACTTAGTCCCAAGGTCAGAATCCCGTTTCATAATATAATTCGATATTATGAAGTGGCACACGCGGACGTGACAATCAAAGACGACCTAATAATATTTTACGTCGCAATCCCTTTAATTTCAAACAAACCCTATATTTTGTACAGAATTTATCCAATTCCAATTAATAATAAAATAGTAGCAATAAATAATCCCTATCTATTAAGATCTAGTGATAACTTCTACAATATCAGAGAGAATTGTTATGAAATAGAGGAATTCTCTTTATGTTCCTCAAATTAGTTAAATCAAAATGAGCCTTGCATTCCAGCAACCATGAATCTGACAAGTCATTGCCCTTTGACCCCAATCAAATATAAAGACACTTCTGTAACACAATTGGAAGATAACTCCATCATAATAATCCCGACTTCTTCAGAAAATATTTACTTCCAATGTCCCAGTCAACACACCATTGAAACAATCAACAAACCAACCCTGATTTTACCCTCTGATTGCAAAGTAAAAATTAAAAATATCTTGTACGATTCTCAAAGAATTGATACTATCAGTTTGAGACTAAAACTTCCTTCGATATCTATTGATCAAAAGTTAGTACAAGAAATCGAACCTTTGGAATTGAAAGAAATAAATCTCGAAAATGTTCAAGAAGATTTAGAGAACGCCAAGAAACTTGTCGTTCAACCCTTAAAAACCTTTGATGTTAAAAGTAATGGACTTTCAATTACCACATTTATATTAATCATTGTTGTAATCATAGTGTTAAGCATTTATGTGTGTTACAAAAGAATTCGAAAGAATAAGCACGATGTAAAGGTGGACATAAAACTTGACCCTTTCGAAAATCAACCCCGATTTTCTCAAACTTAAGGAGGGAGGAGTTATATGGCCATTTATGCTATTCTCTATATAAAATAAGCTTGTATTTAGCGTGGGCTGACGCTGCATATTGTAATCGTATATATATCCATGCCATAGAATGTAGGTTTCAGTCTTAAATAAGCTGCTTTGTCAATCGTGTATCGCAACTTATAAAATAAATTGTTTTTTAAAAACAAGAGTTGCATTCTTCAAGTTATAATTATGTTGTCCAAACAGTAAACTATTGTTTTTTTTCTTGTCTCAAAATAACCTGTTATGTTGAGTGAATGTATTGTATCAAATAAACCTATCTCAAAGTTACTATGAGTCTTTCTTTTGTTGATATAGGCCTCCAAAAATTGGTTGGCATGTACCCTATTTCAGGCTTTATTGCGTTCAATATACAGGGTGTCCGGAAATTACGCCACAGGATTTTGGTGGGCGATTCTACATGAAAAATTAATGCAACAAACTTCTATACAATTTTTTCAAAAACTCAAAATTAAGGAATATACAGGGTGTTAAAAAATTATTTTTTTTTCTTATTTTTTTTAATAACTTTTTTTCTAGTGTAATGATTTTCGCCAAATTTTGCATGCATGTCACTAGTGTTTCTTTGTATTCACCCTATTAATTTGACGCTAGTCGTCAATGACAAAAGGCTGAAGCTGTCCTTCACCTTAGGAAAATTACTTAGAACTTTTTTGTTTTAATCTTTTTATAAATTTGGATGTCAAATTAGTAAAGAGCATCAAAATATTTTCTAAAAAGGTGCTCGTGTTGCATCATCGTAGAATTAACGGTTTCCGAGAAAAACGACTTTAAACATTAACCGTACCTTAAATAATTCAAAATTCGTACTTTGAAAAAATTTTTGAAGTTTTTGAAAAAATTGTATAGAAGTTTGTTGCATTAATTTTTCATGTAGAATCGCCCACCAAAATCCTGACGCGTAATTTCCGGACACCCTGTATAGTCAAATGTACTTGGTAGCATTCTGGGATATCCGTTAAACAAAATGTGACTCTTTCTCAATTTTTTGTAGAACGATGAAATTCGCCGTCTCTATTTCTTTCTAGGTAGAATATGCTTGTTGCTTGCCTATTGATACACCCACGTTTTCCTCGCATAATTGAACATTTTGAATATGTACTCTCGAGTGATAAAAATCTTCTCATTCTCCTGCTAATTCTTGACATTGCTACGGCTACCGCTACAAAACAACTAAAGCGCACGACACTTCTCTCGGATGACACGTCTACACGATGCACGCAGGACAGAAATGCCGCGCCAGCCGGTGCTTCCGCGGTAGCCGTGGATCAACGATTATACACTACAAAGGATTGCTCAGTTGGCCGAATCTGTCTGGCAAGGTCAAACTCGCTGTGACGTCACCCCTGATGCTGACAGAAATAGCGCGTATGATTTATTTGGTATTTTCTGTATGCAAAATAGATTCCAAGCAAAATTTAGGTGTTGAACATTTGAAGATATACCTAATTATTCCAAATTTTTTCACAAGTCTTAGTTGAAAAAAAATATCTCAACCAAACTGCCAATTAATAAGGATGTAATATTCCAATACACAATAAAATGTAATTTGAAAGTATTGATCTATTTAATTCACAATTCAAATTTGTATGTGTAAAAGTGCACGTCGACCAAAATATTTTAGTTTATGGGAATAGCAATTTTAGAAAGCTTGTTACCCAATTTCCATAGGTATACAAAAAACTAATTTTTATTTGTAACTTTGTTTGTTGTAATATAGGTACTTACTCAATAACTCATGCTGTAAATCTCTTTCATAGTCATTAACTGTAAAACGGCCGGAGCAAACTGCCGAAGAATCTATATTAAACTTGTCTTTTCTTCTGCAGCAATGCACCATGAACCCACTCTTTTCGTATGGTAGAAGACACTAAATCCTTGCATTTTGGAAAATAATGAAATATTATGCTTGAGCCTTGCTTTTTAAGAGATAATTGATTGTTTTTGCACACAGCAACAGCACATATTCTGCCAGGCATCATGAACTGAAATAATGTCTACCACTGGAGTTAATTATTATTAAACAAGAAGCCCATTTGCTCAGAGAGTAGTGGTCATTTACTTTCGTGTAAACAAAATGCTCCTTCTTGTGCTTAATCGAAGTATTGTCAGTCTAGGTCTTGGTCTCGAAAAATAAATGTGGTCTTGGTCTTGGTCTTGGTCTCGATATCTCAAGACCAAGACAAGACTTGCTCAGTCTTGGTCTTGGTCTTGATCGTCTTGGTTTGGGAAAAAATTTATACCGAATTTTCAAAATACTCATAACATACAGCATAACAATTCTTCAATAGATGTTTCTCATAAAACGTCAGTCAGTGAATGTTTTATCAAAATCGCAGTTCTTTACCGAAGAAAAAAATAAAATCCTATCGTATAGTTTGGCCTAATAGGCAATGAAATATGCACACAATAATTGTCAATGAAAAAAAACGTTTTAAAAATGAGTTAAATGTGAAATTCTTGGGAGTGACTTTTAAAAAATAATATTTATTGGTGACAAGCGTTAAGTACATGTAATACGGTTAAAAGCAGAAAGTAGTGTGTGTTGATTATGGAGAGGAACTCATATTTATAATCTAAGAAATGCTTATTCTACACTTTACAATCATAAAGACGTAGTATCTAGAACAATAGACAATGGATGATTCATCGGGGATTCAGCGGTAATGGTCACATAACTCCTCCCACCGAAGATGAAAACAACGGGTTCACCAGGTTGTTTTCAGGAAGTCTTCTGGATCTGGGCTTCATCGCTACGTAGGGTGGTTCTTGACTTGTATGACCTCGAGACAGTGGTAGGCATGGACACAAGGGTTGTTTCTTCAGGCATCTCCAGATAATGTATGCTAACAGCAGTACAAAACATAGGGTGATTGTAGAACTGAAGGTTGATGTGAGTGTCCATCGCATGGGGTTGATTTCTGGTATTGGTTCAAGATTGTTGGCTTGATCTTGAAGTGACTTGATCTTGTCGAAATCAATGGATTCCAAGACGATTGATTTTTGCGATGTGGATTGGTCTTCTTCTTCGAATTGGATTTGGGGAAGTTTGAATGGACTACCTTGAAGAAGGTCTTCATTATTGATGAAGTGGAGGTCGTCAATTTGAATTTCACACTTATATGGAATTTTGATCAAACTTGGATGCTGGATGAAGTTGATTTCTCTTCTTCCACAAGTTTGGTGCATCTTGAGAGACTTGTTGGTAGGTATGGCCAGTACGTATTGATTGTCGATGTCTTGAATTATTGGAGTTGTGAGTTGCACTCGGAGAGTTTGACATCTTGACTTTTCGGCTTGCTGAATGAGGCTGACTGCACAATCTTCTTTGAATGGTCTCAGATGATCATGGCAGATATAAGTGTCTTCTACCATTGGGCATGGTTCTGCTTCATATTGCGAAAGGTGTGTACCCAGTATAAGGTAGGAAAGGGTAGGATTAATTATTGATTGATTGATTGGAATTGGAAAGAGACGAAAGATTTCGAATTTTTCGTTTTGTACTATTGGAAAGTGAATTGCAAAAACTAGTTTTGATTTTGAAAATTTCACTTGAAGTGCTGTGACTTGATAGTAATAATTTAAGTCTTTGAAATGAATTATGTTGTCCTCACCATATAGGCTTTTTAATTTTGAAATTATGTTTCCTAATTCTGACGCAGATATTACAGTGGTATGTAATGTGTTCAATTTAGCGAACAGGACTGCGTCTTCAAGATTGTCTAGGAAAGTGATGAGACTCTGACAGTTCAAAATAAGTTGGTGAATCGTATTGGTTACTTTGAAGAAGTTTGAGATGTTCGAAGTTTTTGCTCTCAAATCTTTTTCTAAATTTTCAACATAACTTTTTATAGAAAGTTGATTTTTGCTGAGCGTTGTGATTGACTGATTGTAGTTATTGATCAGCTGCTTTGTTAAAGATGTTCGTAGAGCAATTTTTTTTTTATATGAATTTGCCGTATTCGGTAACTCATTTATTGCTTGTTCATATTTTTCACCGTCTTCAGAGTCCAAGGTTCCGAAGAGCCATTTTGAAGTTTTTCCAACAAAATTTATAAGTCCGCGTTTAGTTCTTATTTGATGGGGTCTTATATTGTTTAACTTGATGCTTGCCTCTGCGATTAAATATTTAGCATGATTAAATAGATTATCTTTACTTATAAAAGAATTATTTTCTAACTGATTATTCATATTATCTTGCGATCTTTCTAGAATACTATAAAAGCGTTTTATATTTTCTAGTTCGACTACAAGCGGGGTTATTTCTATATAATGCAGAAATGTATGCTGCGTTTGAATTACTTTCGCATTCCCTAAGTGGAAGGGAAGTGAAGGTGTCTTAATCTGGGATATTTGTATGTCTTTAGTTGTCACGGTCGTAACTACAAGAAGGAAGATTACGTGCTGTAGAGTCATTTTCCTGAAAAAAAGGAAAAGCTTTAGGTCTTTGAAACTGTGATTTATGAATCACTTTTTGTTTAGTTGTTATAACTTTATCTTCTAAATCTTGTGAAACATACTGTTCGGTTTTTCGAGGTTTGTCTTTTGATCTTAAGGCCGTTTTATCGATTACGTAAACTTTCTGGTTGCTCTTGAAAGTTGGAGGTTCTTCTCTATGTTGATTTTGTTTCTCTATGACACGCGTTTTGGAGTTAAGAGAAGTATTGAAAATTTGTTCATAAATTGTTTTCAATCTGTCACGTCTATCGCTGACGTAATTACCAAGGATGATCTCATCAGAAAGATCGAAAGGGTCAAGAGATTTAGTGTGACCATTTATTATATCAAAGGGTCTTTGTTTTGTCACACTATGAATGGATGAATTGTATCCAATGATTGCGTATTGCATGAGTTGTTTGGGGTTATCATGAGGATTTTTGATTTTGAGAATGCGATACATTTCAATCAGGGTGGAATGAAGTCTTTCCACAGGACTGTTACTATTGGAGTTTCCGGGAGTTGTGAAATGGACTTTGATTTTATGAAGTTTACAATAATCAAGGAGATTTGAAGTTTTAAACTCTGTTCCATCATCACATGTGATTTGTTGAGGTAGGCCATGGTGGCTTACAAAGGTTGAAAAGTTGTCTAAGACGATTGTGGACGTACAAGTTGGTTCTAAGGGGTATGCTTGTGCATATCTTGAAAATACATCAATTATTGTTAAAAACTTGACGTTGGAGATTTGGAAAGTATCCATATGGATAGATTCAAAAGGGTTACTTGGAGTAGGTGTTAAAGAAAATTGGATTTGTGGGGGATGTCTTTCATATTTAGCCTTTTGACAAGTTGTGCAATTGTTTATGTACGATGTAAGGTCAATTTTCATATTGGGCCAGTAATAAAGCTTTTTAAGAGCTAAAAGACTTTCATTTATTCCGCGATGACACGTTTTTGTTTCGTGATGATGTGTCATGAGTTCTTTTTGTCTGTCCATGTCAATTACGTCTGTAAGATACGTGGTTGTTAAAATTAATTTATATGCATGGTTTTTGAAGGTGTTTGGAAGTATTATACTAAGCTGAAGGGCTAGGTCAACTTCTTCTTGTTTAACATACATGCAGTATAATTTTTTAGGGTCGACGTATTGAATGAAGAATTTGATTATTTGCTGTTCAAAATCTTGAGTTAAAAATACATTGTATCGCGTTTTAGTTTCGAAAATCGTTGACTTTACTACGTGGTAACGTCTGTTTGATTTTTGATGGAAGATAATTTGATTTGAATAAGTATTCAGACAATTTTCTGTTATGGGAATTTCTAAAATTGGATTTTCGTGCGAAGAATGTACTGTATCGGTATCCGAAAATGGGGGTCTAAGTTGTATATCCGAAATTATGTTAATTTTTGGAGGTTCTATTATATTTTCAATTTCCTCTCGTTGTTCGTCAGATACTTGATGACTCTGTTCTTTCTGTATATATTTCTCTATTTCATCATCGATGTCACCAGGATTTCCGATTATAGAATCATTTTCAATGGCGTTTAACTCAATTCTAGAGAGAGCATCAGCGTTGGTATTTACTTTACCTTTTTTATAGAGGATTTCATATTCGTACTCTTCTAGTTCAAGTCTCCATCGGACTAATCGAGAATTTGGTTCTTTCATGTTGAATAGATACTGTAAAGGTTTATGGTTCGTGACGATGTAGAATTTTCTTCCGAAAAGATAGGGACGGAAATAATGAGTCGACCAAACGATGGCTAAAAGCTCTTTTTCAATGGTTGAGTAATTTTGTTCAGCCGGATTGAGTGTTCGAGATGCGTACGCGATAGGTAAATCAGAACCTATTTTTCCTTGACTAAGGACCGCGCCAATAGCTATATTCGAAGCATCGGTTGTCAAAATAAAGGGTTTTTCAAAATCGGGATATTGAAGTATTGGGTCATTGCACAATAGAGTTCTACAAGTTTCAAATGTATTTTTGAACAACTCGGTGTGTTCAATTTTCGCTCCTTTTTTCAAACACTGTGTAAAAGGTTTTGTCAGTTTTGCGAAGTTTTTGATGAACTTCCGATAATATCCGAGAAGTCCTAAAAATGACTTTATTTCTTTAGCAGTTTTTGGAATTGGAAAATTTTTAATTACTTCTATTTTTTTTCTGATTTGGTTTGATTCCATCTTTCGTGACGACATGTCCTAAAAATTCAACTTCTTTTCTTAAAAATTCTGATCTATCGAGTTGTATTTTTAATTTTGCATTACGTAATTTATCAAAGACTTGCTTAAGATGTTTTAGATGTTCTTCTAGACTACTGGAAAATATAATAATATCATCCATGTAGACTAAACAATGTTTGCCTTGGATGTCTCTTAAGACATTATCCATAACTCGTTGAAATGTCGCGGGGGCATTTTTTAAACCGAATGGCATTCTAAGATATTCAAAATGACCATTTTCTACATTGAATGCTGTCTTTTCTATCGAATTTGGATCCATCTCTATTTGGTGGAATCCAGAGGACAAATCTATTGTGGAAAAATAAATACATCTGCCTAATTTATCGAGAATGTCGTTTATGTTTGGCAAAGGATATCGATCATCTACCGTTTTTTCATTGATTTTTCGATAGTCAACTACTATTCTCCATTTTTGTTTTCCACTTGCATCTTTCTTTTTAGGTACAACCCAGATAGGGCTGCTCCAAGGGCTTTGACTAGGACGTATAATTTCTTCATCAAGCATTTTATTTATTTGTCTTTGAACTTTTTCTTTATGAACAAAGGGATATCTGTACGATTTTGTATGAACGGGTATTTCATCACTTGTTCTGATCACGTGTTTAACTTTATTCGTAAAACTTAATTTTTGGGTTTCTTTATGGAAAAGATCAGAATACATTTTACACATTTCTAAGAGTTTGTACTTTTCTTCTTTATTGAGATGATCAGTACGCAAAAGAGTTTCAATGTGATCGTTTTTCTTTTTATCATAGTATTTGGGTAAAATGTCTTCGATTTGGAAAAGTTCAAAATTTTCATTTTTTGAAACTTCCAAAGGTTCTGTAAATTCGACCGTGATGGGTTCATTGCCATAATTATGAATTTCCGCTCTTGCAAATCCGTTTTGAGCTATCGTAAGCGTTTCAGGTATAAATAACTTATTCGTCTTGAACTTGAACTCAGGGATCACAATAGTACTATTATTTTCAGATACGGATACGTTTGTCGTAATGATCTCATGTGCATTTATGGTGATGCAATACTTTTCTACTGCGGGATTGCGAAATTCAAAGGGGATAGAAATTGTATTATTAAACAGTTTTTTATTCCTCAGATCAATATTGAGTCTTAATCGTAAAATATCTTTTAGTCCCAAAATACCATCATAAAAATGATGAAAGTCAAAAAGAATGAAAGTTATATTTTCATTTGATTTTAATTCAGAGAAAGCCGGGATAGTTGCTTTAAATAAAGCTTGTCTTTGTCCAGCCGCTGTTCTAATTGTTGAAGGTGAATCAAATTTTTTATCAGGAAAGTGTTTTTCAACAATTGAAGGTTTCAAAATAGAATGATAACATCCTGTATCTATTAGGAGTTTCATTTTTGGTTTAATTATTGTAACGTAAGGTAATTTATTATTATTAGAGACAGTATTTACTTCTACGTTACATTGTTTGGACTTTTGGCAATTCGAAAATTTTGATCATCAGATTCTTTATTTTCAAAGTTTTCGTGTTCGTTACTTTCTTGAAAATGAGAAGTATCATTTTCGTTATATTGGTAGTCATTATCAACATTTGAAGTATCATAATAATCATCATGGTTATGTTCAATATGATTTATATCCATGGACTCTGGATTACGAAAACGATTATGTTGAGTTGATAATCTATGAGAAGTGGACATTGGTTCAGCATAGACCTGATGCTGATTTTGAGTTTGATTTGGTCTAAACACGTTTCTATTTTGAGGTTGATTTGGTCTAAATGCATTTCTATTTTGAGGTTGATTTTGATTTCCAAAAACCTGCCGGTTAGTTGGGAAATGTCTTGTAAAGTTTCTTGGTTGACCAGTATTTACTGGGCCAGTTGGAAATTGAGAATTTCGTGTTTGATTGTAATTTTGAAAATTATTTTGATTTCTATTTTGTTGATTCGGAAACCTTTTAAAATTAGAATTGTCGTAATTCCTGAAATTGGAATTGTTGTGAGAATTATTTCTGTTTTTAAAAGATTCGTTTCTGGAATCTTCACTTTTTTGAGGTTTAAATATTTTTTGAGAGTGATGGAAGTTTTCTTCCTCAGTGACAATGGTCATTGCCGTTTCTAGAGAATCGGGGTTTTTCAATCTAATAATGGTTTGCAGATTACCTTCTAGACCTCTAATAAAAGTTTTTAAAGTAAGTTGGTCATATTGGCGTAAATGTATCTCTTTTGTAGCTTGATCCATTTGGATAGCGGGAAAACTAGCAATTTTTGAGCTAATCTGCTTCTTAAAATTTGAAGTCTTTTACCGTAGTTCAAAGGAGATTCATTTTTATATGGACTAGCAATAAATAAATCTTGTTCTAAACAATCAAGATTTCGTTTATCTCCGAATGAGTCGTATAAAGCTGTTCTTATGAGTTGCCAAGTATTTAGTTCGATTCGGCACCCTACAAGTAATTGAGCTCTTTCTGTTAATTTAAGACGTATCGATCTTATCAGAAAATCTCTTAATATTACGTCATTGGTTTGAGCATACGTTGTAAAAAGAAAATCACCAGCTGATAGAAAACTATTCAAAGTTTTAGAATCACCATCATATTTTGGAATGGTATCAACATACATTTTCAAAAGTGTATAATTGACTTCAGCCATGTTGCTATTTGGATTATCTGTATTAGATTCAAGCAAATTACTATTAGTTGAACTTGTTGCGTTTGCGTCAAAATTAAGAACGCTGAAAAATTGATTGACCAATTTGTCAATATCCATTTCTGGTTGTGACATTCAAAAATGAGTCAGTTATCATTTAAATACCGTTTCGCGCCAGTTTCAAATGTAACACACAAATTTGTTGCACTATTATGGTGAATAAAATATGTCTCTTCCAAATCAATATCAATAAAGGAAGGAAAAAATGGTTTTACAACAGGAGTACTGGGCACTTACCCTCACAATGGAAAGTCGATAAACCGCTCCTTCTGTTGGACACAACTGCTTGGTTTCTATGCTTGCCACACTGGTTCTTCTTTCTTCAGGCCAAAGAGTTAAGACTTACGTTTCTAATAAAATCAATAGCGAACTCGACGTCGTGACTATTGACCGAAACTGCACTAAATCCTACCGACTGCGCCAGTTAAATGTGAAATTCTTGGGAGTGACTTTTAAAAAATAATATTTATTGGTGACAAGCGTTAAGTACATGTAATACGGTTAAAAGCAGAAAGTAGTGTGTGTCGATTATGGAGAGGAACTCAAATTTATAATCTAAGAAATGCTTATTCTACACTTTACAATCATAAAGACGTAGTATCTAGAACAATAGACAATGGATGATTCATCGGGGATTCAGCGGTAATGGTCACATAACTAATGCGAAAGGCATACGATCTTTTTGTCACAAAAAGACACAAGTACTCTTCCTTATTATTTATCAATACCTGGGATGGTGGTACGATTTTAACAAGCTGCACAAAATAGCAGATTGTCTCTTTTTATTCAACTTTAGAGCATGTGACATCAAAAACGTACGTCTGTTGCATTTTTCGAGCGTTCTTCTTCATTGTTAATGGTTTGAATATTTTATTGCCTATTGAGCCAAATTGTACGGAATCTTCATACTTTTTCAACCATAAGAACTTATCTAGGTACCGATGCCAAACAAAGGTTTCCGAAAAGCGTCACATAGCTCATTTTGCATTTTATCAGCCTATTCACAACAAGTAGATTTGGATTAGAGTGTGTGAGATGCGGGGTTTGTGTAACTGGCAACGCTGCGTTGCCTTCCGATAATGCGATTTTAGCACGGTTTGTCAATAAAGTACAACCTTGATAATCCGAACTAGTCATTGCAAAGTACCGTTCGGAGTATCGGTTTGTTCGGATTATCGGCTTAATTTTTTGAAAAAAACAACTTTTTAAAACAATCTGAATGACGCAAGTAACAAAATAAAGTGAAGACAAAAATAATACATAATATAAAAAACACTTGAGTGTTGAGAGAAAAAAATTTGTTTTTTTTTGTTTTATGTTTCTGCTACTTCGCCCTCTTCGTTTTTCAAATCCTTGAGGAGAATGTAGTTTCAAACTAATGACAAAACATTTTATCTTATTCTCACCAAAAATAATACATTCACTTTTTGAGACTCTATACTCCCTAAACTCAAGAATACGGTAGCAGGTGATCGGATTATCAAGATTTGTTCGGATTATGACTATAGTTCCGCCGTTCCGCCAAAGAATAAAAATACTCTTTGGTTTCGAGCTGTTTGGATTAGTGGATGTTCGGATTAGCGCATGTTCGGACTATGGTGGTTGTACTATATAGAGAACAGGTATACGATTATTCCTCCTTAAAAATGTTCTCTAAACCTATGATGAATATACAAGAATAGAAAATAATTTCAATATTCAGTACCTAACACATTTTTACTTTCACGTAGGAATGTTGGTACATTACTTGATGATTTAAGAATTTTGTCAGATTTATTTATAAGTTGTTACAGGGTTCAATGAATTTTTTTAACATTGTAATTGTTTGATTAGATGGATTATCATGATCATCTTTTTGTGATGTAAGAAAATACACATTCAGATGATAAATTTGAAGCTTCTAATTTTTCACGGAATCTACTGAAAAATTGCGAGGAAATTTACGGATATTCGTTACAGTGATCTGGTAGCATGCACTGGTCTATACCTACTACTGTGAATTGGAAAATTCCAAAACTATATTTTTGAAGAATTGATTTACATAAAAGACTTATTGAAAGTACATAGAGACATTTGCAGATTTTAATAAGCATTGTGAAGATTTTTCTATTCATGACCAAGACCAAGACGAGACTCTCGAGGTAGAGTCTTGGTCTTGGTCTTGGTCTTGAACGTCAAGTCTTGGTCTTGATCTTGGGAAGATTTTCAAGTCTTGGTCTTGGTCTTGGTCTCGGTCTTGTCACCAAGAACAAAACTAGTCTCGTGGTCTCGCGAAGCCCTAGATCGGATTATCGAGATTTGTTCGGACTATGACTATGGTTCCGAGCTGTTTGGATTAGTTAATGTTCGGATTAGCGCATGTTCGGATTATGGAGGTTTGCACGAGATAGAGAATAGGAATACGATTATTTCTCCTGAAAATGTTCTCTATTATACTTGTACATTGATCAAAGTTATGATAAATATACGAAAAGAACATTTCCAATATTCAGTAACGCATTATTTATTTTTCACGTAGGAATGTAGGTACATTGATTTATGACTGAAGCATTTTGTTACATTTATTCATAACTTGTTACAGAGTTCAATATATGTTTTTTAAACATTGTTATTGTTTGATTAGATCATATATTATGATCATTTTTTTGTGATGCACAAAAATACACATTCAGATGGCTTAAGGTTTCTAATTTTTCACGGAATTTGTTTCAACGATCAGGTAGCATGCATACTACTCTGTGAATTGGAAAATTCCAATAATTCATTTTTAAGGAATTGATTTACTCAAAAGACTTATTGAAAGTAGATAGAGACATTTGCAAATTTCAGTTATTATTTTGTCGATTTATCTTTTCAAGACCAAGACCAGGACAAGACTCTCGAGGTAGAGTCTTGGTCTTGGTCTCGGTCTTGTCAACAAGACCAAGACAAGACCAATACTAGTCATGTGGTCTCGCGAAGCCCTATACTTGAGATAGTCGATGTTTCAAGATTTATGCATTCTGCGGTTTTAGAATTGATATAATAATATTCTCTTCAATATGCACAAAAACCACGAGAACGAGAAGTCACAGACACTTGAAGAAAAAAAAAAGAAATATTTCCTGTACGGTTCTTTATCTCATTATAGGTCTGTTCGTAAAACAATCACAAACCAGTCAGAGCCAATCAGCATTCAGCATTTGCAGTTTGCAAACTATTTCTGAATATTTGGACCAATCGATGAAGCGCTGATCGATTTGTGATTGTTCCACGAATAGACCTATTATTAAATAATAAACCTCGAAATCAGACAGAAGCTGTATGTAAGGTTTACATTTAATTTGTTTACGAATTGGGACTGTCAAATCCGCTTGGCAAACGTTAATCATATGCTACCATCTGCATTGAATTTGAGTCACACTAACGCCAAATTCAATGTGAATGGTGACATATGATACCCGTGTGCCAAGCGGAAATTTGACAGTTCCACTTCGAAATGTAATTCAATGTGAAATGAGGCATTACAGATTTCTGCATTTTTCAACGATGGCACCACTGAAAATCAGAAGCACCAACTTGGATTGTCCCATCATGGCAGCGCTCATGCTCCAGTGATTTTCTTCTCATTGCATTAGCAGTCCATTTTTATTTACCGTGGATTTGACGCATTGTGTCGAACAAAAATGCACCGCAGCTTACGAACTGCTTCCGCATAACATTCTCAATATAATTTGTAGTGTCTTTTGACAATAATAATTCATTGTTCGACCGTATACAGTGTCCGCCATAAAGTTGGGTACATATGGTATTTTTTTATCATTTATATTTTTAAGAAACTTTTTTCGGGGATAGTTTGTGCATGTCCGATAACCAAAAAAACAATATTGATACATGTCATGAGTTCTTCGGTTTAAGGAGAATTGTCAAGAAAATTCATTTTGATATAAAAAAATTGGTTAGTTCTACAAGATATCAAAAAATGTTGTTGAAAAAAGGTTTTTAGAATCCACAAGGAACTCCGCATACCGATTTTGGTGCAAAACAATATACAGAGTGGACCAGAAGTGATGGGACATACGGTAAAAGTAGATTTCTCACACAAAAATATTGCGATAGACCTCAACTTGTCAATTCCGAAAGTTGATATTAACACACATACAGGGTGTCAAAGTGGAATTCTAATTTCTTAACTGGCCATGTAGAGGGCGCCACTTATACATCTTTCCACTCATTCAAATCGTTATAACTTTTTTGTACGTACTCAACATTTTTATTCCATTGAAAAATTGACTTTTCCGTCATTTTAACGTAAAAAAGGTATACACTTTGTAAAAGTCGATAGGAGTAACCTCTTTGAGGATATTTGCCCATGAAGTAATCTATGCAATAATGTTTCGAATGAAAAATTTCGAAAATTAACATAGGGGGCATCGAAGACGCCGTTGTCACGGTAATTTTGACTCTGTCTCGATGTTCATGATTCTTAAAAAAAAAAATCAGGAAAAAAAATAACATTTTTTTCGAAAATTTCTTTTTTCTTTAAAAAAAATGTAAAATTTGATTAATTTTTTTAAATCAAGAAAAATTGAGCATCGAAAATTACAATGATAACGCCGTTTTCAAAGCCTCCTATGTTCATTTTACAAATTTTCCATTCAAAACCACATTGCATGGATTACTTCAAGATCAAATATATTGAAAAAGGCTACTCCTACCTCCTTCTACAAAGTATACCTTTTTCAAGTAAACATGATGAAAATCATTTTGTCAATTTAAAAAAATGTACGACTGCGTACAAATAAGTTCTTACTATTTGAATAAGTGAAAAGGGGTGTAAGTGGCGCCCCCTACAAGCAAAAGCAATTCCGTGCTCAGATTTGAATTTTGCTTGTCAAACAATCAGAAACTGTTTTTATATCAATGAAGCAAACGAATTAAAAATGTGCGTTCCTATTGGGACACCCTCTATGATCATCAAGTAGATTTTTCATAGAATAGTGCCGGTGATTATTTTGACAAATCCGATCCCATGTGCATCTTTCAAATGTCTAATACCTATATGTCAAAGTTACCAGTACTTGATTGGTCGGAAGTTATCATTATGCCATCGAGAAAACATTTGCCATACGCCGGGGCCATGACATGCGGTAGTTGTCGAACTGGCCATCAACAACTGCCGGATCCAATTTCGCCTTGTCTTCTCATCCGATCCGTTTGTGGGAAAACATCGATCGTCAATTAAAAAAAAAACAAATGAAGACCCGCATGTGTGAGTTGGCTTCTTTAACAAATCCATAAGTGTGCTCGTCCTCACCTTTGATCCATGCAAATTTACCAATCGGTGATCTAATCATTTGCCAAACTACAATATTTCCATCCACACTGAGCGCTGTACGAGGCGTGGTGGCCCGCCTATAATTAGACACCATTCATTTAATTAATAAAAAATCCCTCATGCTAAAATCTCATAGATTGGAAAGAGTTTTCAAGTACACTAGGATAAACCTACCAAACCTACCATTGTTAATGCTAGCGGTGTTTGGTGAACATTCGAACTTCGCCAACTAACGCATGTCTGGGCTCTGCTATATGAAATCAATAGAATGATTGCAAACATTGGTGCAACTGACCAATCAATTAAAAAATCTGGCTTTGTGTCCTGATCAACTTTTTGTTCAAGTCACTGCTGGCAACGAACATCTCGAAAACAAAAGGTCATCCAATATGATCTTCGACACAAAGTTTCAAATACGAAATCAAGATAAACCTCATAATTCGGTAAAGCTGTCGGCGGCTTAATAAAGGGTTCGACAAAAACTACACACAGACTGATTTTTTCAGGGTTGCTTGAGAACTGCCTCCTTAATATCCAATCAAAAGATCTGGTACGTTTTGCGCTATACGGTTGGTTTCCTGATCATTTTTAGAGCAAGATGACCATAAAAAGTGAAAGAGGATCAAAGACCGAATTTGCCTTATATTTTTTTCCGCTGGAAACAGGGGCGATTATGAAAATAATGTCCTCAATGACTAAGTTTATACGGCAAGGACCAAGTATGTCAGTTTTTGCCCGCGTCCCAAATATTTGGTGCTTGTCGTATAAACGTACACAATGAAATTTTCAGAGAATCAAAAACTGGACAACTTTTCTGTATAAGATGTTTATGATCTCTGCCGCTTGACAATTTAGACCGCCTGCAATCTCCAGTAATTCTGTCAATACTTTTAATGTGATCATTTCGCTCTTAAAGAAACTTTAGGAAACCACTCCTAGAGCGCAAGACTTACCAGGAGTTCGAGTCAGATCTTTTGGTTGGACAATATCAGGAGGCAGTCACCAATCAACTATGAAAATATCATTCTGTTTGGATTTTTTTTTGACCAACCGACATCTTTGATATTAACCAGATTTTTTTGGGTATTTCGCCATACCTTATCAAAAAACAATCAAACTAGTATTAATATACCGGATCTTCTATATTACCTGAAAAAAGTCTATTAGTAAACAATAAAACAATATCAAACGTTTCGAAAGCGAATCTGTTTCCTTCGTCAGTGGAACCAGAAAAAGAAACAATTAATTCAAAATGTCACTTTTCCTGACAGTAAAAGTGACATTTTGTGCCAAAAACACAAAAAAAGCCAATAATTTTCACCGCGAAATCACAAAAAGACGAAGAATATTTTTTGAATTTGTTTTAGGTGTCACTTTTTCAGGTTCCACCGACGACGGAAGCAGATTCGCTTCCGAAACGTTTGATATTGTTAGGTTTTATTGTTTACTAATAGACTTTCTCTCAGGTAATATAGAAGATCCGGTATATTAACTCTATTTTTTTTGTTTGATTGTTTTTTGATAGGGTGTGGTGAAATACCCAAAAAATCTGGTAAATCATGGATGCGCCACAAAACTACAGAGCATATGTATCTTGGATAATGTCTTACTTTATTCAATCCGGGATTCTTTAAACGGGAGATACCACTCTCGTTCCCTGGAGCGGCATGATCTCCATTGCCCCACTGTCCCAACCTGTCATTTTCCATTATTGTAGCTGTTATTTGAGCTTCTCCGTTTTCAATTGCTTTTTTAGTGTTGACGTCAGAGCTGAAATCAGATAAATCTATTAGTATAAGGCACCAATCTGTTAAATATCTGCTTATTTTTTTTTTGCTCTGGAATGGGAAATAGGTAAATTCGAAATTCGTGAGCGTCCACGCAACACTGTTCCATATCAGCACATCATGATTATGGGGGTTCATTTTCAAAAACGTGCAAATCTCTCTCAAATCAAAATTATCTTATATTATCTTCATATTGATTCTAAGCATAAATATTTATTTACCTGAATATCAATACCCGATTTATTATCAATCCAAATGAACTTACCAGAAATATATGACTCATCAAATCACTAATTTTGTTGTGAATTATTTTGTCTCGGAATGTGGGTATTGCACATTCAAATGCCGAGTTATATAGATTTTATTCAAGAGACCTCAAAAATTTCTAAATCAGGTAGGTACCTTGACTTGTCATGGAAAGGTTCACATCCTGGACAACTATGCTGAGCCATAGTTTTGCTAATCTTGTAACTCTCTGATAATTATTTCAATTGTTGATTTCTGATACGTCTGATATCACTGGCAGCTGAATGATAAAACGACTATTTATTTTTGTCAAGTTGACAGATATAAATCTGAAAATATTGTCAAAATATAGGTTTATATAAAAAATTAAATTTCAATAATTGTTCCAACACAGGAAATTTCATCATATTCAGAACATCCTCTGTTTAAATTATATTCTATAAAATCCACTGTTTCGTAAGCCCTTGCGTTGCAATAATTAGTTAGTTCAATAATCGCAAGATTGCTGACTTTGCTAAGGGGTATCGAGGTAAAGGAACGAGTAGAATTGATCAGTCAGATTTCGGGTCCGAACTAAAAAACATCCCTCGGCCATGAAGTGTGCAGTGTTTACCAGTTTAAATATTTTAATGTAAGTAACTTTTAGTATTGTTATGTGGGAATTGTGACTCGGCACTTTTATCATATCGTTTGATAAATTGTATTGGAGTTTGATAATTTGTTTTCATAATTAATTCGACCCTACCTCGACGTTCCTCGTTGCACCCTATACAAATTAGAGCGTGACATTGTGGTGGAGGCGCCGAATCTTACAATTCCCATATCTATTTTTTTTATTTTTATTTTGTACATTTTTATATTTACGATTGTGATGGTTTTTTCGTTGGTTTAATAACCCAGTATATCTAAACGATTGATTTTATATTTCTTTTTCTATCTTTCTCTGGTGTACGAAAGGCCGATGAACGGCGACGATCGGATAACTCGTAGTAGAGCTAAAGAAATTAATACTGCGGCTAAAGCTAGTGATCCTAAAAATTCACCGAAAATCAACGTAGCTAATTATTCTAACTTTGATCCAAGTCATCGTAGCACGAATATTGGTTCTGATAATCCGTTTCGTCCGAATACTACCTTGGGTCGAAGCCCGCCAAAAAACTCAAGTTTGGACGACTCGTTCGTATCTTTCGATTTTCAAATAGAGGAAATTGCGGAATATAAAAATAACACTGAAAATAACACAGTTATACACAATACACAAGACATCAAAACACCAAACGTACAAATTCACACTCCCTTAGTAAATATAGAAAAAGATATAGAGTCAAAAACACCTCAAGAAAACACCAAAACACACACAACTTACAACTCGGACAACTTAGAAAATCAATTCAAAAACCAAAATTCAGAGTCACTTTTTAATAAACCATCTATACTACTCGCACTCGAACAAAATACTCCAACACAAAACAAAATATCGTATCAAATAAAAAATATTCTTGATAATATAAATAAAGTCAGTAAAAACACAATGGCTAACACTACTCTAGAAAACGCATTAGCCGAAGCGAAAAATCCGGCAATTCCGAAATTTACCACCCCTCCTTTCTTTAACCCAAGTCTGGATTCTGCCGTTACATTTTTATCCAAATATGAGAAGGCGGCATTATGCAACGGATGGACAGATTCATATAAGATTTCGTATTTGGGCAATTTTCTCGAGAGTCCAGCAAATTACTAGCACGGTGATTATCCGAAGGACGTGGCAAATATGAAGAACACCTGGGATGAAATAAAAAACGACTTCGTAAAAGAGTTCAGCGGGGATCAGCCACTAAGAAAACTGAAATTTAGACTTAACACTCGGAAACAGCAAGATAACGAAGACATCAAGAAATATTATTATGATCTATTATCCTTGTGCCAAGAAGTTGATCCAGATATGTCATTTGACACATTCAGAGATCATTTTGAGAATGATCTTCACTCATCTTTCTACGAAACTTATTATCTGATGAGCTCAAATGACATGAATCATCAGCGTCTAAAAACCCTAGTATTTAAATTGAGTGAAGTGAGGGAACGAGCTCTTGTGAGACAAATGACTGCTCAAGCCTCATATCTAGCAATCAGCGACGTACCGCAAGAACCTCAACAGGACCAAACCAGAGGCCGATCATCATTTCGTTCAAATCGAGGTCAACAAAATAATAATAATTTCTCAAATAGGAGGCAAGGACAGATGAACACACCACGGCAACAATACAAGAGGTTTCTTCAGAGGAAACAGAGGATCATTTAGAGGCATGCAAAGAAGATCATTCCAGGGACCAAGGTCACAAAATTATCGACAACATCGCGGAGGACGTCCAGAGGGTAACTGGAATCAGAGGGACAGAAGTAGCAGCCAGACAAGGTCCTATAGAAATTATGGGGGAAACTACATGCCAAATACTAGATGTAACGATGGTAGACCTCGTTGATGCTCTTGTTATCGTTCCGGCCACTACTCTTGTGAGGGAGAACAACAAAGAAGGGTGTCCTTCTCCAGATCGTCATCCCCAAATGGAGCAGGACGACTCAATTAGAAAGCCCCGACGAAGTCGTCCTCTACCAAGGGGACCATTTTTCTCCAACATATAAAAATATTTCCGAATGTCTTAATACGAATTGGACACTACATATACCCCATATGAATTTAACTTCAAGTGAGACCACAATTAAAAATATTGTGAAGTCTATCGAAAGCGTATCTTCAAATGTTTTGTCGTACAGTGATACTTATGGCCTTCATAGTGACTCACTCTTCCTAGTCTGGAACGTTTTTTTATCAATTCTTGTCGCCTATCTTCTTTTCAATCGTAGCCGAATCGCGGTTGCGACGCCCTTGTTCCAAGCGGCGCACAGTCAATCACCCTGCAACCAAACAAATAGTATCCACGACATATTCTTCATCCTAGTCTGTTTCACATTCACATTCTTCTCACTATATCTCATCTCACACTTCGCGTTTAACCATTTTATAAAACGAAAAATCAAAACGAGACATGTAAACTCAAATCTTCAAAACAGTCCAGAACAATCGAATTATAGACATTACTCTCAGCAAAATAATAAAACCACAAACGATACGTCAATGGATGACAAGCGCGACAAATCACAACAAGTGATAAATTCTTCAAGATTTTGAGTTGAAATAATCAACAGTCAAAACCTCCTATCACTATCTCCCGGTGAAAAATCAAATGCAAGCATAGAATGCATTGATAAAAACTGATAAACTTTTGAGTAAACTATGTTTGCCCTAGTTACTTATTCAATTTATAAATGTAAAGAACGAAAATGTCATAAATAATACCCCTGGGAGCTCCTCTAGCGTGATTTTTACCTTGTTATTTAAGCCTGAATTGTATGCAGCTACTTTTAATTAACAATTTCGGCATAAATATCATTGTAAATTGAACAATACACTCTAGAATCCTTATAAAAGTAAAGATGCAGGGGTCATCTGAAGTAACGAAATGAATCGAAATACGAAAATAATCACTGAAATAAAAAGATTTTATTTAAACAAACGCTATGTTCAAGAGATTTTCCTTTATAAAGACTTGATCAAATACTTATCAAAGTAAAGCGATAAACTGAAATTCACCCGTAGGTGGGAGATAGAGGGCATACAACTCGATAGGAAGGTCGACAAAATCCTACATAAATGAGAAGAATATATCATTTCCTCATTTTATTTTATTTTATTTTTTTTTCTCTTCTCTTTTCTTCATTTATTTTTTTTTTCTTCTATATATTCGCCCTGGTCTTATCTAATATACACTGCTTATCAATGATTATTATAATTATTATATGCAGATCATTATCATTCCCAAATGTAAGCTAACAGACTATTGAGCACTATAGGAGCACATACTTACTCTTTGTTTCTTCCTTTGCATGTAAAACCTGCCAATGAACCATCCCGACAAAACAATCGAACGAAGCCACGACACTCAGCTCTCCAGCGTCCATCACCATCAGCATCTCAGAATGAATGGGAGGAGCCGTATGGCCAAAGTCAAAGCTGACAAATGCAAGTCTTGAGATCACGAAGTCCTCAGGAGACCACACCACTCTGAACCACCACACTAACCAGCCGCCTCAAACACGCAACTCGTCAAAGCAAGTCCCGACACGCAGATAATGAGACCAACCCCCTCACTGACTGATCCAAATCCTGCTACAACGCACAACACAAAATTGTAGCAGTGAGATTGATCAAACCAGTACATCTCACAAAGGGCGTGACAATATATCCAAGTTCGAATGTTTAGAATAATAAGAAACCAATCATACCCCCTTTCTAGCAGGATAAAAGGGCGCCAAAATTTGCCTTGATATTTTATCACGGAATAATTTGCCACCTTTTTAGAAACTCTATTTAAAGAGATACAAAAAATTAATGTTCAAGTGTAAGTTTCATGATTTCTCCTGAAGATTTTATAATGAAGAAGCGGAAGAACAAATCAATATTGGAAATCGGGAGAATTTGGAAATGTGCAATATTTTTGAATTGAATGCCCTATATTTTAATACAATGAAAAATTAAAGATGGCGGCTGGGTGCCATCTTGGAATGTTTTTTTAAATAGGAATAGGGGTCATGTGACACCTCATTTTAAAGGTCCTGATGAGTACTTCATAACCCTAGAATATTGAATTGATATCTTCAAGAACTACAAAATGGCGGTACATTTAATTACTACATTGATACATACACTTAAAAAAAAAATTAAAGAAATTTCGGAAAGGCTGTTTTTAGGCCAAGAAGTTCCAGGCACCCATTTCCAAAATCATTTAAATTGATTTTATTGTATTATTAAAGTTATTTAGTCATAAGTATATGCATTGATGTAGTTATTAAATGTACCGCCATTTTGTAGTACTTGAAGATATCGATTCAATATTCTAGGGTTATAAAGCACTCATCAGGATCTTTAAAATGAGGTGTCACATGACCCCTATTCCTTTTCAAAAAAATGAATTTTTCTGTTATTTTCATGTGTCAATTTTATGTCAAAACATAGTTAACATGCTTGTATTTCATCACCTGAAATTCGAAGTCTCTAAGTTGAGCCATTCAAAAAATAAAAGGGGGGGGAGGACATTGAAGAAAAGCACTGTATATTGCAATAATAATATGGTATTATAATCTACAATAGGTGCCCATATTCCTCCAATCTGATATTGAACAAGCCATGTCTTTTTCAAAGATATTCAATGTTTTTTGTCAATATATACAATATTATAGGCAGGTGGGTACTCATCTACTTACTTACATACTTAGTTGTCATATGCATTCTTTAAAAAATATCCCAATAACCAATAACTTCATATTTACTCATAGCCAAGAACTTGTGTGGGATGTCATAAATTCTTTTTCGATCAAAATCATTCTCAATAAAGATAAAAACAATGATATCAAATCATTTGAAACATTCCCAACCCCCTGACCGCCGCCCATGAACATCATTTATCGATTCGCCTGGTTTCGCCTATTCTATCCTGGCGCTGTTGCCTTGAACATGTATGTAAAACGAGATGGAATAGAGGTCCTTGTCCCACTCGTGAGCTCTTTTAAATGTGTTTTTGATCGCAAAACATAGGAATTTATGGATGGACCGGTTGATTATGCTCGGTCTATTTTTTTTTTATAGTCAATGATTAAGCCAAATAATTTGTCCCCCAGTTTCATCATTGCGTCATATACAGATACACCCTGTATATGACGCAATGATGAAACTGAGGGACAAATAAGTAGAAGTTTTTTTTGAATAAGACAGGACTTGATAAAGGAAGCAGATTTCTCAAAAAGCATTCTTTTCAAAAACTCAAAAATAATGGACATGTGGCTAAATAAGTCCTTGCGCGAAAACTATATTCAATACGAATAAGAAGCTGAATTTATGAGAAAAAGTGTAAAAAAACTCAAATAATAATGGTGAAGCAAAATCAACATTCAAATTTTGAAGCCCAAAGAAAAAAAAAACAGAAAAAAAAAGAAAAAAAGATTATTTGGGGAATTTTCTTCTTTTACCAAGTCTCAGTCTCATGCTTCAAGGAAAATCTCAACTTGAAATGAACCCTGTATATCCTACATCCTTCATAAAAAATGTTTGATATATATAATGATATAATTCAAGAAAAGAGATTTTATTCCAGGTGAAAATAACACTAATGGTATTACCTTCGTTATAATATTTTATTATGAATGGAAAAAATATATTATTAATGCTAGCTATTTGTTCTGTTATTTCAGAAAATATATCTATTGGATGGTTCAAAACACTTAACATAATCAAACCGAAGTAGATGAAGTTAATTTGTTGTAATGTGTGATATCATTTGATATTATGTCTTCAAAAACCATGAGAAAAACGAAGTAATTGACGCCATACTGATTTATCAAAATTATCAAACTATACTATACTAAAAACCCTCTTCTCTCCCTTCTTCTATGGAATTCAAACCCTTACCGCTCTCAGAAGCATATATTTTGATTGACTGAGAATATAATATGTAAAAAGCTCATTTTTCTCCCTTCATAAACAGGGTGTCCGGAAAATACGTGTACAACGTTTGATGGCGGGATCCTGTTGCCGAACTAGGACGATTTTAGCGAACTTACCTATATCCAAAATTGCTTCGTTTAGTCTTCAGAGGGCGTCAAAGAGACTCAAAAATGTTGTCTTTTGCTACATCTTTCAAAAACGTACAAATCGATTTTTCCATAAAACATCTATTTATTTACATCTTTTGATTTTTTATGAAATTGACTTCATGATGATCCTGATGTTCTCATCTAAAAACGCAACGTAAAGGAAAGGTATATCTTTCTTGAGAAAATTTGTTGGGATAAGTTGTTATGCTGAAAAACAGTAGTTCGGTAATAGAATATCTGTGTTCCCGATTGAAAATATTTTTTTCAGGCACAACCACATCTCCCAGCAAAATTCTTCAAGAAAGAGAAAAACTCCACAATACATTGTGCTATTAGATAAAAATATCCGAATTATCAGAAAGTCGATGCCAAAAAAAAGATATAACTACACATGACGACCGGGGCTGGCGCAACGTGTGAAGCGTTGGGTCAGTAAGTGGAAGACCGGCCAGGCATCGGGTTCGAGACCCGAGGTGGGCAGAGATTATTTTCTGTTCGACATTTAGTGGCATTCTCACTGGCTAACGCTACTGAGTAGACTGCAGTATTATTGATTACTGACAGTCGAAAAGTTTAATAGTTAGCCTAAATTGATTGGTCCTGCTAGTTCAATATATAACTGGGTGATGTTCTCCATCATCAACTTAGTTAGAACTGCATTGGTCCTGGGATTGGCGAAAAGGGTCTTCAAGACCTACTCGCCGGGCAGTGGTTTGCCCCCCCACCAATACCAATACCAAATACACATGACGTCATTTTTATAACACTCACGGTTAATAACAACCGGTCGCTCTACTAACAAAAAACATAATTTTATTATCTAATAATAGGCACCAAAAATTATCATAATCGGTTTGCACAAATTCGATAAATGTCAGAAAAACCAAAACTTTTTCGAATATTTGGAGCCCTCTGCAGACTTAACGAAGCAATTTTTGATAAAGCTAAGTTGGCTCCAATCTCGGCTTCAATCGACCTATTTTCACAACATTACAACATATTCTGTCGTCAAACGTTGTACACGTATTTTCCGGACACCTTGTATAAATTCAGTAAATTTTTTCAACTTCGGACAGCCGACTTCAGGTACGTATTCAGAGCCCAAAAATAAACATAAAAGTTTTTATAAATATGAGTCCCGAGGCCTTCGTTTTAGAAATACAGGGTCTTAAAAGTGAAGACCTGAAGACGGTTTTTTGTACATATTTTCGAAACCTGTCAAGATAATTGGATACATTTTGGTACAGTTTCTAGACTTTTCACAATCTATCTAATTAACAGAAATAAGTATTGTATAACCTTCATGAGCGGGATGTACAGGGACGGGTTCAAGAAAAATTGGCACCATATTTTTTTTTGGTTGTTGATTTTAAATAGTTTCGCCTATAATTTTGAAAATCTGAAGTTTTCTACACAAATAAGGTGCTCGCTAAGACGCATCATTTTAGAGAAAAATGCATTTGAAAATCTGTTAACACACTGTTTTTAGTGAAAAAAAAAATCGTGTGCAACTGGCCAGGCCATCAAAGGTACCTGAACCCGTGCATTCGCTGGCCCTCAATTGACCCCCTTCAAGTTTGTGATTGCATTTTTTTTGAAAATGGTGCATCCCAGGGCACAGGGCGAAAGGAGAAGAGTACCTTACCTGTGTAGAAAACTGCAGATTTTCAAAATTTTAGAACAACCAAAAAATCTAGGGCTCTAAAAGTCGATGTGTGGGCTGGTATTGTGGATTGCCTTATGGTCGGTCCATTTTTTATAGACGGTACGCTCAATTCTGAGAGATATATTCGTCTTCTTCAGGACCAAATTATATCAGCAATAAATGCGCTGCAACTAGGTCCAAACGTTTTGTATCAGCACGACGTGGCACCTCCACACAGTACGACAGCAGTGAGAGAATGTCTGAATACCCGTTTCCCTAACAGATGGATAGGTAGAGGTGGTCGTTTTAGATGGCCACCAAGCTCGCCTCACTTGAGCGAAAATTATTTCTTTTATCAAGGATAATTGAAGTCAACCGTTTACAATTCTGTCCCTATAAACGAATTGGATATCCTTAAAAGAAGATTACAAGATGCCTCAAACGAATGGTCTCATCAACAAATTAGGAATGCCACTACTGAGTTTAACAACCGTCTAAGATACTGTCTTGCAAATAATGACCATGTGTTTGAATATTATTTGATCTAGTTTTGTTACTCTTAAAAATATTATCCTAATGAAATGATTTGTAAAAAATTGATGTTTATTTTTGAATCATCATTGATACTGCAAAAATAAATCTCACCTCCAGTAATAGTTGTGAATACCTGATTATCATACAGGCGTTAGAAAGTAGCCACTATCCTGATGGAAATAAAGGCGGCAAGTGTCTAGTCGCCACTTTGCGCATAACATTTATTTCATTTTTTAGATTTTTTCTTGACTGTTGTTGATACATCAATCATCGCTATGGAACATTTCCAATGACTCAACTTTATTCCATTGTTCGGTTTTCCTATGGAACTAGTGCAAACATTCTCACTGTATATGAAGGTTTTACATCACTAAATTTTCGTTCAGTAGATATAATGTAAAAAAATCAGTAGCTGTACCAAATTTTATTCAATTATGATAACAGGTTTCAAAAATATCTACAAAAAACCGTCATCAGGTCTTCACTTTTGACCCCTGTATTTCGAAAACAAAGACCCTGCGGCAGGGCCGATACTAGCAAGTGTGCAGCGCGTGCACCGCACGCGGGCGGCCAAGATAAAGGGCGGGCACAGGCCGCTTCTCATTTTATCAATCAAGAAAAATTCTCTACTTATTTTATTTCATACATCCATGCATTTCATACGTTCATTATTAGATACATCTTAATTTGCATAATTCAATTAACATTTCACTTTGTGGAGCGTTGATTAAATTCTTGATTTTGATGAACTCCTGGCAACATGGTGTCCATGTTCAAAGTTTCAAAGCCGTTCGCTAACGACCCATCAAACAGGAATAATAAGCTATCATCTACATTGGATCTGGCATAAGCGTGACTTTGAATACAAATTCAATGTAGATGGTAGTGTATTTCAAACACGGTGTTTTTGCGTTTTGCGATATGATTGATTCCCGATATGCTCGCCAAAATCATTAACAAATTTGCTCCTCAGAAAGCCAGAAAAAATAGTTTATAGTTAATTATTATGTAACCTTTGAAAAGGGACTGAATTATATAAGGTCATTTTCAAGTTGATACTTTCCTTTCAAAACTGTTGCATAGAATGCAAGAAAATAAGAACATTTTCCAAATACAAATTATTTTCGAAAATGCTTCGTTTTGGAAATACAGGGTGTTGAAGTTTAAAAAAAAATGCCTCGTTCATCATAACTTTCAAACCACACCAGATATTTTATTTCATTTTATATTATATTTGAATCGTAGTTGTTGAGGCCACTAGAATTATTTTTGAGCTTAGTACAAGCGGCAACATTGGCACGCTTCGTTTTTTCTTTCTTGTGGCGCTAACGTCGTTAACCTTATAAGTTTTGACGTGTCGCTGTCAAAAAAACTGTGAAAAAAAAGTCGAATTTAATCTGATTTAATATTTAATCACTGTATTCTTGCCATGAGAAGCTGTAACACAAGGTAATTTTCGGATAACAATTTTGAGTTTGTCTCTTTTCTGTTTCACCAATAAATTCGAACCAGTTGCAGAGCGGAATATGCGGGTAGCTTTTCCGGATGCAATATATCAAGTGGCGACCGTGACTGGACATTGCATCGTGATTGGGGACAGACTTGGACGCGAATCCAAGAACAACGGGCCGCCCTGTCCTTCGGCGAACGAGTGTTGTGTTTGAAAGTTTAAACAGACTATCCGAATTTTATTTGAATTGGCATCAGTGACGACAATAAAACTAATCGTGCTGCCATCAGTATCCTAGGCAAACGATTATTGTTTTAAATCTATTATTGTGCAACATCCTGAAGATGGAAGCCAAATTGAAAAATAAGATAGTCTTACGTGCTGCATTTACCAGAAAATGGAATGACCTTGAGAAGTTGCTCGATGATAGTGAAGCTAATATTTCGGATATTCGAGTACTCTGGGACCTTTTCCAAGGGAATTATGAAGCTGTCAAAGTAGCCAATGGGGAAGTATATGACCTGTTATTGGAAGAAGGAGCTTCTGAAGAGGACTTGTTGAACGAGATGGAAGCCAGCGAGGAATACACTAGAAAATATCTTCGCCTGCTATATCGCTATGAGGAAAGGACAAGATCCAACAATGTGTCGGCCCATTCGGAGACCTCGCAATCAGCTAGCACTTCAGTCGACCAAGATCATCGAGGTAAGCGAAAATTTAAATTGCTGAGCATACAGTTCGAAGTTTTCGATGGTAACATCAGAGAATGGTTACCATTCTGGTCGCACTTCAGAAAAATCCATGATGATTCCGAAATTGATCTTGCGGACAAAATTGAATATCTATTGCAAGCTACTTTGTCGGGTAGTCGCGCCCGACAGATAGTAGAAAGCTTTCCAATGGTAGGGGAAAATTACTCGCAAATTATAGACTGCTTAACTTCGCGTTTTGGTCGTAAAGACCTACAAATCGAGGTATATGTACGCGAACTTCTAAAGTTAATTCTAAATAATGCTGTTAGCACAAGTAAATTAGATATTGCCATGTTGTATGATAAGTTGGAAGCTCAAATGCGGGCTTTAGATGTATTGGGTGTTAAATCGGACAAATGCGCAGCCATGCTTTTTCCCCTAATAGAGTCATGTTTACCCGAATAACTGTTGCGTGTTTGGCAACGTTCCCTCCGCAGTTCCGTTTCAGGCGGTTCAGATCCTCCATTTATGGAAGATAAGTTGAAAGATCTCATGTCCTTTTTAGCAAACGAGGTGGAAAATGATCAAAGGATAAAATTAGCTTCCGAAGGGTTTGGTTTGAAGTCCGTCGCTGCTGAACGAGATTCTGAACGTGTTGGAGGGTCTTCAAGACGCAAGTCTAATAACTATTAGGAACAAAAAATTCCCACTGCTGCTGAGTTAGTAAATGTCAATAACACTGCTATGAAATGCATCTTTTATGGTGGTTCTCACGAGACGTCCAATTGTTTTAAAGCTCAACAATTTTCTTTGGATAAGAAAAGAGTCATTTTGAATGAGAAAAATGCCTGCTTTTGCTGTTTGAGGATAGGAAACTATTCTAGGAATTGCAGGACTCGTATCAAATGTGTTGTCTGTAGTAAATCTCATTTTCCTTTGATGTGTCCCAATTTGCCAGTGGTTCTCACGGGACGTCCAATTGTTTTAAAGCTCAACAATTTTCTTTGGATGAGAAAAGAACCATTTTGAATGAGAAAAATGCCTGCTTTTGCTGTTTGAGGATAGGAAACTATTCTAGGAATTGCAGGACTCGTATCAAATGTGTTGTCTGTAGTAAATCTCATTTTCCATTGATGTGTCCTAATTTGCCAGCAGGCAAAAGATCAGTTCCGTCAAAAATTGATGACATATCTGATAAGACGACCTCCAACGAACTGGTAAGTCTCAGTAGCACTAGTAGTCATGTTTTTATGCCGACTTTAAGGGTTAGCCCGGAGGGAGTTAACGGTGCCCATGTTGTAAGGGCGTTAATCGATACCGGTTCCCAAGGGTCCTATATTTTACGGTCAACAGCGAATACCTCAGGTCTTAAACCTTAACGCCGTCAAAAAATAACACATTGCTTTTTTGGGGGTTCTTTGGCGGAACAGTATCATCATTGTTATGACATAAAAATCAGCAGTGGTCGTTTCAACATTGTTAAGGAATTCTTGGACCAACCCGTCATTTGTTCAAGTGTACCGCCTGTATTTCATGGTGAGTGGGTTGCAGAATTGAGGTTATTGGGCGTCGAGTTATCCGATCAAATCAGCGATCTCTATAGAAGCAGTCAAATTGACATGTTGATAGGCTCTGACCTTCGACCATACACGCTTGCTCTAGACACGCTTGTTTATATTTTAATCTATTGCAAACATGTCCCACCAAGAAAACGGTTCTGGTCGACTGTAGTCTGACCATCACGTAGGCCGCAGTATGGTTGCCACGTCCTAATGTTTTAAGTAATTGCGAAGGTGAACTTTCAAATGCAATTACTGTTTTTCAGTTTTCAGCAACTCAAAATATAAATCGATGAAGAAATTTAATGTAAGCAAGGAACATTTTATACACAAACCTTGATTTTTCCTAATCTTAAGTCGAGCAAATTGAGGGTCATGACTTGGCAACGCTGCAGCCAAATCCCTAACATTTTTCTATCCGTTCATAAATCCACTTGTTTGTACCTACGCATTTTCTACAATTGTCAACGAAAGAGAGAGATAGCGATAGGCGCCATAAAAGCTTCGTTCACAACTATGGTTGGACTTGGTGTCGTTTTTTTGAGTTTTCAACTGATTTTTGAGTGTTAAGCAGCTGTCTTTTTCGCAAGTGAGTACTCTGTTGTGACCGATATGGGTGGAAAGTGTCTTGTGTGTGGAAAATCGGAGAAACCTTACCCCGAAATAATATGTTTTCGGAGGTAAGTCAAATTTTTCCACCAGTGCCGTGGGTACTTTCAAATTCGAGATAAAACTAAAGCCTTCCATCGTATTATGAATTTCTCAATAATGGGTTTGAAGGCCTTTCAAGCTGATTTAGATAAATTTTCAACAAGCAATACAGTTTGAAGTTGTTGACTTTTTTCCTCAACTATTTCATATTGATAATTTTCAAAAAGTGATGGAAAATTTAAAAAATACCTTCATAATTGTGGTATTCAATTATTGTTGTGATATCATCGTCATCATATTCTATACATTCTACAATGTGAGCCTAAAATAAGTGCTCATTTTGACATGCTAAGTAGACTATAATAGAATAATCACGTTTAGTAGAGTAACATAATATGATATTATGTCCGCAGCGTACCGTCAAGATGATAATAATTTCGATTTTTCATCTCTATTTTATCCACCATGATAAAATGAGCGCTCATTTCAGACGCACCCTGTTTTGTTTGCAATGGTGATCTTTCGTCCAATTTGGTTATTTTTAGCAAAATCCTCTTTCTTGATACATGTAGTTTCAATAACTTCTTTAAACCCTTTTGTTTTCTGAAGAACTATTCTGGATGAGTAAGAAGTTTTTTTTCCATAAAGGGGGTCTCACGGTGACCATCCATCACAATATCTTGGTAAATGAAGTGATTGGAATTCTGAAAATTTGTATTTTGAGATTTTCAAAGATGCCCTCTTCGAATGGAATAGTAGCTATCCTGTGCGGGTGTCAACTCTCTAAATTGTTTCAAATGGAACACCCTATATATTATTACATTCTTGGATTCTACTTAAAATTTTAGGAATATTTGATGTGTCATATGTCCTATACCTAGGTATACGAGGTTTTGAAATATTTGAGTTTTTATGTCAAAAATAACATTTGTAGGCACCAATTTGAATGTGAATCTAACCTATCAGAAAACCTTCATTATTGGATTCCTTGTTGAAAGGGACCTACTATGAAAGATTTGTTGTAATATTTTGATAACTATCGATACAGGGTGGTCAAAAAATTGAATCAAAGAAACTGCCAAACATCATTTTTTCAAATGGAAACCACCAAATTTTATAATTTCATCTTATGCAGCATTGGAAATAAAAGTTAGCTGGTAAAACATCGTCCATTGTAAAATTAAAAAAAAAAAAAAAATTTGGAAAGCAGGACAATCTTATGCAAATTCACCTTTATTTCAAGTGCTTACTACTATACAATGATAAAATTTCGGTGTTTCCATTTGAAAAAATAGATTTTTTGCAGTTTTCTCGATTTCAATTTTGTTGGTACTGAGAACGCGTTTAAGAGACTTAACTGGAACGAGATAACTGCGCATTGTGGTCTCGAAAGAATTTCGTGGCGTTTTAACCCTCCTACCGCGAGTTGGTGGGGTGGCTTTTGGGAAAGAATGGTTGGTATTTTTAAGCGGATTTTACGTAAAGTTTTAGGCCGTGCTTGTACGAGTTACGATTCTTTGCGATTGAGAGACAACTTTAGCTGGTCTTCCCGACTGTGACAACATTGAAGCTGAGTCACTATGTAAGAGGATTCAGCACAAGCGAAAGCTAAGAGAAGATCTCAGGCTTAGATTAAGAGCAGAATACTTGGGACAGTTGAAGTATTGGGGCTCTAAGAAACCTGGTAGAGAGGTGTCTTTGGGAGAAATAGTCATTATAGGCAATGACATGGACAAACGGATCCATTGGCCAGTGGGAAGAGTTTTAGAACTGATCCCTGGTAAAGATGGGAAGGTCCGCCTAGTTAGAGTTCAAACTACTAGGGGTACTGTATTGCGACCTATTCAAAGACTATTTCCATTGGAATGTGACGAGTATAAGGACCAGATAAAATCTGACGACGTCGTACTGCCCCTGAATAAATCGCAACTCTCCAATGATCCGTCTGATCAGGTTTCTGGATCTTCAGAGTGCACGGTAGACTTTCTAGAACCGTCTTGTAACGAACCCGAATTAATGGAGCGTGTGTCGCGTAGTGGTCGTACAATAAACGTACCAAAAAGATATTTACAATAGGTACACGGACAGTTTCTTGAAATTAGTTTCAGGGAATTTTGATGTTTCCAGTTTTTTTTTATGTATGTAGCCCTAAGGATATGTATTTTCGAAAGTTTAGTCTGTAGTGTATTGTTTTGTGTATTTTTAATTTGGTGAGTTACTCTTTTGATTTGTCGTGACTCAGGTGGGAGGATGTTGAGGCCACTAGAATTATTTTGGAGCTCAGGTACAAGCGGCAACATTGGCACGCTTCGTTTTTTCTTTCTTGTGGCGCTAACGTTGTTAACCTCATAACTTTTGACGTGTCGCTGTCAAAAAAACTGTAAAAAAAAAAAGTCGAATTTAATCTGATTTAATATTTAATCACTGTATTCTTGCCATGAGAAGCTGTAACACGTGGTAATTTTCGGATAACAATTTTGAGTTTGTCTTTTTCCTGTTTCACCAATAAATTCGAACCAGTTGCAGAGCGGAATATGCGGGTAGCTTTTCCGGATGCAATATGGTAATGTTAGTAATTGACCTTACTTTAATACAAATTAGACAGAAACGAATTTTATTCCTGAAAGCCACTGCCGGATTTTTTTTTTAACTTTCACATCCAATAAATTATAGTGGAAAAAAAATAAAAAACACGCATTCGAACTAAAAAGTTAAATTTTTTTTTTAATTCGAGAATAAAATGATTGGCGAGAAAATTAATAGAAGATGGGAAATGGGAAGATTCAACACTCCAAAAAAGGGGTTTCAATTCACTTTATTGCCTGACGCGTTTCGGGCTTATACCCATTATCAAAGGCAAGGGAATTTATATGTCAACTTCTACAGAAATGGTCATGAGGGTGGTCAATAACATTTTTCAAAAACTGTACAACAAAATGGAAAAAATAAAAATAAAAATAGAAAACTGTAGCACTTTTTAAAAATTCACAAACAGCGTTTTAAAATTGATTGAACATCGCTGTTAACGTGACACATCTGTTTCGGTTGTTTACTAATGTTTACTAAACAGGCATGTTAACTTAAGAGCGATGTTCAATCCATTGAAATGCATACTATCGTACCTGGAAGTGACAAGCCAATTGCTGACAAGATACAGAAGTGAGGCAAATTAGATAGAAGGATAACAGCGCGGGTTGCATTGCTAGGTGGGGTATTTCTTGATCTCGAATAAGCAATAACTGGTTGCATAAGTTTGCACAATAATTACTGTGATCATTTTGATTCATACATAAGCATTGAAATGCATACTATTGCATACTATCGTACCTGGAAGGGACTCGTCAATTGCAAAGTTACTGTAAATTTGAGGCAAGTGCGACAGAAAGAGATGTAAGGGGAGTTCCTTTCACAAAACATCCCTTATAGAACTTTTTCTTAAATGGGAGCTGTCAAACCACTGTTTGAGTTGTGCCTCCTGTCACCGGCGGCGCTAAAGTCACTTCCTTTGATCTGTATCACCTGTGTACTTGTCAGCTGGTTTGTCACTGTCATTCGTGGTTCAAATTCGAAATTTCAATTCAATTATTATTGATTCAGTTTGCATTGTGCATGTCTTTCTTCTTACAATGAACATTGTAACTTTATTGAATCTATATTCCGGCGAGCAGAAGTCTGCAGAAAATAAATGCTGTGTTCCCGACTGTGAAGAAAAATACATCAGCAGCCACCGTTCTCGATTTCCAAATTCTGAAGACTATGGAGATATCTGTCCTGAGTGGATCAAAAAGATCGCAAAATAATGCTTATCTGACAAAAATGCCAATATAATTCTGTTTCTGAATAAACGATTCGACAATCTCGATTCAAGAGGTTCAGCCTGCCTGGAAAAACTCTGCAGGCCGCGCAGTAAGACCGGACTCAAGACATGTGGCTTTCAGATGGTATGAAGCTTTAAAAGTACTTTTTTTTGTTTTGTAATAGTTTTCGGTTTGTAATAGTGTTCAATTCCTAAATTGATAATATATTTTCACATTAATACAGAATGCTTTTTCTATATTTCCAAGAATGTTATTTCTCAAAAGTGAGTTTCAATCAACTACTGTAAAAACGGTAGGTTGATATCGATTTTTATAATTTTTGGTATGTTATGTTTGGTGATGATAAGTCACGTTTTGATATGGTTTTGTTCATGATCACAAGGTCATAAGTGTATACGCAATCATGTCGCAGACAAACTACTTGGTAATGCCAATCAGATCAGAATTTATTTTATCATTGGTAACTCTTGTTAATTATTAAAAAAAAAATACAAAAAAAAATATTTATAAGGAAGAAGAATAAATAATGCCAATCAGTCAGATTTGATTTTATCATTGGTAACTCTTGTTTTATCCAAAAAGAAAATGATACAAAAAAAATATTTATCAGGAAGATATCTTTTCATATTAAGAACTTGAAAGTTTTCAGATCCGCCTCCAAGAAAGTTGATTTCAACTTTGTATTCAACGTTCTTTATTCATAATATAGGTCGATTCAATTAGACCTTTTTTTTTCAATTGTTAATTGAATACATGAAATGGAACTGCATGGCGTAATCTTTATCATGACCTGAAAGAACAATCATTGACACATAATTTTTGACAATAATTTTACTTAAATGACGGTCGAGACTACGCCGAAGGTCTAGAAAGGATCAATTTTGAATCACTTTTTTCAGCATTGTGACCGGTACCTATTTGCCCAATACGCGAGTGATGTTGGCTTCGATGATCTGAACCGAAACTAGCTTGGACTTTTCTTTTTGGGTCTATGTGAAGTCAAAAGTCTTACTTTCCGTCCGTCCAGCTACGACTCGAAAATCGCAAGCCATAATTACTCGCCTAATCGGGCAGATACCGTTCGCAATACTTGAAAGAGTGATCCAAAAATTGACCTTCCACTTGGGGCATAGACACGGCCAGAATTCAATCGAATCATTTTCAGTGATTAAATGCCAAAGATTTTTCTTCCAGGTCATGATAAACATTCCGCATCCAATTCCATTTTATGTATTTTATTAACAATTTAAAACAAAAGGTCTAGATGAATCACCCTTTACTTATAACTTACAATGACGAGCAAAACCAACTCAAAACAAGATTTATAATAAGACCGAACATACCCTACCTTAAACTATAAAAATCGATCACAGCATTAGATGAACGTCAATCTCTGACGCATCCACCATTTACAAAATAGTTTGTCTTCCTATCACGAGCGGCGCACTAATTTGGGACCGTTCAGTAGCATTACAGATGATGTTCTAAGGGGGAATGTTTTGTGGTTCCTTTCTCTATTTTCTGTCTCATCTTCTGTCAAAAGGCACTTTCGGAAACACTGATCCAAAATCCCCTATCATCAGTTGTCATCTTTTGTTTCTTTTTATTAACGTAATTGGATCACTATTTCCTTGTGTCAAATGAATGGCGGATTCTGTTCTGAGCATAATAGGTGTGTTTGCTATGCTCCACTAGTGCACCCCACTTGGCTATGCAACCCGCGCTGTAATTCATCAAATCTAATTTGCCCCACTTTTCTATCGTGTCAGGGCCTTTCCAGGTCGTATTCATTTCATGGTTCAATCATACCCCCCAATAACAGTTTCGTCAACCGGTTTTTCACTCAACACCTGTCAAACAAGCCAACAATGATAAATGATATGGACAAATGTCCAATAAATCAACAAAATTGCGATTTTTGTTCAATTTAACATGACGGTTTACTTTCTACTTCGTTTTTGATTAAAATTATTGTATTGTCATCGGTTCTTGACAAGTGTGCAAAGTATTACCAATCAATCTGGGCATTTGAAATGGATAAGAATCTATTTCCAAGATTATCTCACAAACAAACAAGTAGTTCAGGCAACGAAGACCAAAAAATGCCGGATAGAGGAAAAAATTGGTGTAATTGCGAATTCTGGTATTAGTGTTGGTGGAGGTGTCCTGAACAACATACTAAAAGTCCTGATCGGTGGGAGGTGAACTGAAGTGGACAGAGAACTCTATTGGTCATTTTTCTAGGTTTCTCTTGAATAACTTGAAAACGAGACCAACCAGCGAAAAAATACTGGAGTACTAAATTTTTCTTTGTAAAATCTCCTACAAAAAAGGTCTTATGTATTTTTTCGCTAGATGGAGAAAATGAACTGAAGAAAATGGATTAATGTTTAAAAATCAGATTTTCATATTATGAGAATATAAATTGAGTTTTAACTGCTTCCTCTGACGTGCGACCGATGCATTTTCACTTAGTCATTGGCTCCACTCCTCACTGTGTCAGTTGGTCCACTAAGAGTCTCCGTATACATCCATTTATCGAGGTCTAAGCTAAACACTCGACCTTCACTCAACCCTTCCAGATTGGTACGCCACTGATTGAAATTTAAGGATTTTAAGCTCAAATTCTGATTCTGTTCTGAGAGTTCATGCGATATATAAAATCCCATGATTTTTTTTCGAACGGGTTCGGAAATATTGAGGAAAAAAAGTCTTTGGGGTGCTTTATTTGAAAGGGCGTAGCTCCCGTAGATAAAGTCTCTCGTCAAATTTTTAAAAAAACTTTTTTTATGAAAATACGTGATGAAAGTACCCCTTAAGAATAAATCACCCCACGCTTTTTTTTACCAGTGTCTAGGTGACAACCTGTATTATCATATAGTTTTTCCTTCATCCATATCTCCTTACCTATCAATCTTAGCGACAATGAGTACTGAACCTTTTTTGATGAGAATTTCATGTAAGATAATTAAGCATTCTTATGTTTATTTGCTAAAGGTCCAGGTTTTCCCGCTTTTCATGAAAATCCAAAAAAAAATCTTCAGACACCCTCCACCACCTTAGCTCGCCACCCATCGATCAGGACTTTTAGTATGTTGTTCAGGTCACCTCAACCTACATCCATACCAAAATCCGCAAATACACCATTTTTTTCCTCTATTTTTCCTTCATTGCCTGGGCTAAAGAGAAGCTTATAAAAAGCGTGTCAAAATGTAATTCACTTTTCAAAAGAGGTCTACCAAACTTTGTGGAAATATCTGCAGCGGTAAGAAAGCTATAATAAAGAAGGCATTTTTATTTAAAATGTTAACACCCTGTATCTCGGAAACAAAGCATTTTCAGATTATTTGAAAAAAATCTTACTTTCTTGCATTCTATACAGTGTTAGAAGGAAAATACAGACTCAAAAATCACCCTGTAGACTTTGCGTTTCACGAGATTCATGCTTTTAAGTACTTTTTATTATTAGATTGTATTTTCTGAGTAAATATACTGTTGTTTTGTGCTTGCAATTATGTTTAATCCGGGTAGATGAGTTTATTTCATTTCCAAGTACATAGGTACTAGTAAAACTATGAAACATTCTCTAGAGGTAGGGGCGGCATATTAGGTCTTTGCACGCGGGCGGCCGACACCCCAGGATCGGCCCTGCCCTGCGGATCAATATTTATAAAAAATTAATCATAGTTATTTTTGAGCCCTGAATACGTAACTGAATTATTGACATTTCCTCATGAATCACCCAGTATATTTCTGAAAAGCGGAAAATAAGGAGATCTTGAATATGTGATAAAATATAGGGCATTCCATTTAAAAAATAAACTTTCCAAATTTTCCTGATTTCCAATTGTGATTTGCTCGTTCACTAAGTTATTATGAATCTTCAGGAAAAATCATGAAACTTTCATTTGAACAATTTGTTAAAGAACTGAATTAATTTTTATTCACTCAAAATATTTGTATGACATATACATATAATTGAAATAGTTATAACTAAAACTAATAAATCAAAGAAAAAAAACTTCATCCAATTGATGCTGTTCCGGAATTGTACCCAAAAATGAAGCCGCATCACCCCTTTGAATAGCTAAACTAATTTTTTGTAAATAGAGTTTCTGAAGGGGTGTCAAATTATAAGGAAAGACCTTGTACCTAGCATAAATACAAATTCTACAAAAGAGATTTCATCACAATGCGATGTGATGAGATGCGACGCTGTACGTAAAATCAATCCATCAAGAAATAACATGATCCTCGGTCTCCGCGAGCTGGTCAATGAACCTTCTCTAGAAGGGCGATTGACTGCCGCAGATTTTCCGGTCAGCGTGATGCGTTTAGTTAACACATATTATTATCTGGGCATTTCGACTGTTTTGTTTGCGTTTTATTGTGTTGTGTTGTGCCGCACGTCGTTGGCTTGATTAATATGGCGGATCTTGGTGAAAAATGAATATTATCAAAAATTTATTGCGTACTTCTTCTAGCTATTTAGCTTTTACTGACAAATTATTGATAAACAAAGAATTTTTCGGCTGACAGAGTAAAAGAAAAATAATTGATCTCCATTTTAAAACTGAAATCCATTGTTTTTGTCTCCGCTTTTGTTGTTCAATAATCAGTAGGTACGCAAAATCTTATGTCACTTATATGATATCTTTGCTGATCTAAATTTCAAATCACATAACATGAAAAAGATAAGTAAGTTATAGTTAATAACAAATTCTTTCAAGGTTTGGGCATGATCTCAAAAAAATTTTAGCCTTTCATTTTTTTTTAGCATTTTTTACTTTCTGCTCATCTCTTCCCTTGATGTCCTGACATTTTCCTCACGCTATGCCACTGGTATCAAGTACTATAAAATTTCATAATTTTCCAAGCCCGTTTTCATTTGTAAATGGATTATCAGAACCTTGCAAGTTTGAAACGCTCCGAGCTCGACCGATGACGTCACTGCACTTGTCGCGTCTAACCGGTGTTGAGTAAAAACTAAACAGTGTCGCCGGTCGATTCAAGCTATGTCTTCAACATCAGTTTGGAATATTTTTCTGTCCTCAATCAGTGATTTCACAGCGACGCTAAAAATATTTTGATATTTGAAGGCCCGCAAGTTTTCTAATGTTCATGCAATTGAGCTGGACTTTTGTTGATGTGTGTGTGTGTAATATAATAATAATGACAAGAGACATCGTTTTCGAAATTTAACTGAGTTAGCCTATTGGAGAAAAACACTTTGACGTAAGCGGCGCAATAAACCAATCTCTGCCCAGCTCAGCTGTTTTCTGGATCCAGTGCCGGCTCGTCACTGTTCACGATACCACGTAATGAGAATGTTGACATTGTGATGAAATTTTCAACAATAATAGTGGACATGACTCCTAACCTGACATAGACCATTGGTCATATTTCAAATCTACTATCCAATTTAAATTAGGTATAAAACAAATTCAAACGTCGACATGGCGTTACGCCACTGTTGAGACGAATATTTTCAAGATCTGAGAAGAAGTCTTGGAAGAAGTGAAACATCATTCTCGCGCAGATATTGATGTGGTCTGAGTATTCTTTTCTAATTGCACAAGTTAGGTTCAATCGAATGCGATATACTTGTCCATATTCTCCACGACGAAAGATACAGCAAATGCCAAACAACTTACGATTCACGTCATAATTGACACCAAGCAAATTATTATGTGATTTGCTGGTGACCAAATTTGCCACCAGCAAACATCATAACAAGCTGCTTGGTGACGTAGATCGAAAGTTGTTTGGCATTTGCTATACGTAGGTATGCGAGTATTCGCATACAGAGATACGTACCTCATTTTTTATTTGATGCTTATAAAGTGTATATG
This sequence comes from Orchestes rusci, assembly GCA_958502075.1. Lineage (NCBI taxonomy): Eukaryota > Metazoa > Arthropoda > Insecta > Coleoptera > Curculionidae > Orchestes > Orchestes rusci. The sequence continues at coordinate 33,481,933 of OY293305.1, forward strand.
ATAGTTTGTTTTAAAATAGATTGCGAATGAGTTGCCTAGCTAAATCCAGGGCCACAGCATCAAGTGTCGGGATTATACTTTTATACAGGGTGTTACAAGTTAAATTTTCACCTTTAGTATCATGGAGACGGTGGGATATACAGCTAAGTTCAAATCAAGGCAAAGATAAGTATTTTGGTACTCAATAAAATGACGTTGGGAAATCTATGAAATTCCGAATACTTCCGGAGATATCCGATATGTGGTCGAAACAAGAATTGAAATAAGAATCTATCAAGCGTCAAACAAAATTGTTCGTCTGGTCAAAAAGGCTAGAAACAAAGTTGATGATTGTTGCTAGAAGACGAACCGTCGGATCATAAATTTCATGACGCCATTTTTAAGAGGGAGAAAAGTGGGTATGAACGCATTGCTCTAGGATATTTGCGCATCAGCTACTTTCTGGTCAAGGCAACTGAAAAATTATATTTTGATCGTTTTTGATTCTCTTTTTTCTGTTTTTCACAATTTGGACCGGTAATAATTATTGCTATCTCAACGAAATGCACTTTGACAATGCAACACTCTATTCTAGTGGATAGTGCGCGGAATACCAGTTTATGTTTGTTATTGGAAAAGTTGCTAGTGCGCGACTGAACTGGATGGAATATATCTTAAGTCTATCTTACAAGAGGTAGAGATTCTAGCAGATGAGCCTTGAATTTCGCCAGCACTGAAGGATAAGAAAAATCCATAAATAAAGTATAAATAAAAAGAAAATTCCAACTCTTTTTGATGCAACATCTTAAATCTCGAATATTTTTCAAGAAATAGCATTTTTTGTTTTTTGCTCACTCGAGGACGATCGAAAGTAGTCGCTCGGTCCGAAGGTACGTGTTGCTCGGGACGGCTCTCGCGATCGACCTTGCGATTATCGTTGAAATCAAATGACGCAACGATAATCGTTGAATACTATTTCATAGTGTCACTTTTGGACCTGTGTTGCTACGGACGATTACGACCCGCGTCGTGAACGACGATCGTAGGAACTGTCTGAATAGCAATAATAGTCGCCCCGAGCAACACGTAGCTCAATCCCTACCTTGGAGCGATTTCTCTGGAAAAAGTTCCAAGTAAAGCTTTGCGTTCCCATTTTTAAATCTGTGAGCCGTTCCAACCGATCACATACACTGTGGTCCAAATCAACATAATTTGACCCTTGATAACTTTCTTGTTTATGGATTTTGAGGATTTTTGGATATGATGTTTGTCAATATGTTCTGGATGCTACCCCAAAATTGAGCTTTCAAATTTTGGATAGGACCGGAATGGCGACGTTTTTATGAAATGGGTGCATTTATGCCCGTTGCAAAAACGAATTGCGCTACTCACAGACAAACTGATTATTTATTTTTGAAAAAGGGCAATAATTGTGGTAAAAGTTATCCTGAAAATATGAATATTCAAGAACCATATCCCCAGAAACAAGAAACGATGAATATTTTTGTATGATGTCGCTTGATGGTATGAAAATTATTTCACTTCACTTTGATCAAGGCTTCTTGAAATTCCATAGCAACGTTGTTAGTTTGTCAATGATTTGTCGAATGTTTGTCATTTAAGAATCTTTCAAACAAAATTGGATTAATTAAGTGGGTATTGACTATTTTTTGTTTCCATAAATTTAACTAAATTTTACTCAAAAATTTGAAGAGGCGGGAAATTTTCGTGTACCAATATTTTTTTCCATCTATCGTCTAATCGATATATCATCTTTCAAAGATCGATTTACTTATTTGAAATCAAACAGACAGATTCTAGACTCAAAAATTTTAAAAATGCTTAACAAACAAATCACGTTGCTATGGAATGTCACTAAACGTTGACCAAAGTGAAGTGAAATGGTTAAATGCCGAAAAGCACCATCATACATCGTATCTTGAAGGTTATGCTTCTGAAACATTGATATTTTCAATTTCAATTTAAATGCAACAGTTTCATAGAAACGTTGTGAGCCAGGTCTTGGCCAAAATTCGAAAGCCCAGGTTTTGAAACATCCAGAACATATCGGCCAATATCATACAAAAAAAAAACACCAAAATCCATAAACAAACAAAAAAGTTATTAACGATCAAACTATGTTCCAACTTAATTTGACTAACGGTGTACACAAAAATGAAAACATTTGGGAACACAAACCCGTTTCAAACATATTGACTTATTTTTAAGAGTAAGAGTACTTTCCACAGTGTAATGATGCTTCCACAGTATAATGATGATCTCATATTCTAATGTGGAAATTACACGTATTCTAATTCTAAGTAATTAATATACTCGAGTTAATATCAGCACAAGCTCACCTGCGTAGTTTCACGCGATTCCTTTCATGAAAATTAGTTTTTCTTGTCACATTTGTGGTATTTCCCATATCTTGTATTCTTTGTCTATATACCAGCCTGATTACTACCGTATGGAATCAAGAAAAATCACCAACGGTGATTTTGAAATAGAATGAAGTGCAATCGAAATATTGCACCTTCAATAAATAATTTTAGATGAACTAGAGCAAGACGGCATGTATTCTTCGATCATATTTGTATTTCTAATTCTTAATGGCATTATGCGAAGTTATTGAATACAGAGAATAATAGTATATTGTGCAGGGTGAGCAACTAAAAATGCGAGATACTGTATCTGGACAAGCATTCATCGTAGAGACTTGCGGCGAAAAAAATCATCACTAAAACGGCCAATAGAAAAATCTGGAAAATATTGGAATGGTCGCTAGTGAGCGTAACAACCAACACCAAGTAGAAAAATTGGATTTTTATAGAACTTTGCCCAATGAAAATATACCGATAATATTATTTTCATATTCACTGACTATTCACCTTCACTTTTTGGCAAAAACGTTTTTTTCTATTTTTCAAAATAAAGTGGTGGTAGAAGTTATAAAATAATAATTTTTTTAAACAAACGTCGATTTCTCCCTTTTCGCTTTACCGATTTTGACGAGCTTGAACTCATATGAAAGAGCATAATCTGCTCTATAAAATGCTCATTTGCTTTTGAATTTGTTACCTTCGCCGTCGCCGCTAGGTGGCGTCAACTGGAATGGTAGCATATTTCTGAGTTTTTTCCAAAAAAATCAAGATGTAAGGATCTATTTATTTTGAAAAAAAATACATTTTCTTTTACAAAATATATTAATAAAATATATATTTTTTTTAGTTTTTTTTTGATTTTTTAATAGAAAAATGTAACTCCTTAAAAAAATATATAAAAATTAATATATCATTTCATTTTTTTTTTTTTAGAAAAACCCAAAAATATGCTTCCATTTCAGTTAACGCCATCTAGCAGCGACGGCGACAGTGACAAATTCAAAACCAAATAAGCATTCTGTACGGCAGATTATGCTCCTAATATGATCTCAAGTTTGTTAGAATCGGTCGAGCGAAACGGGAGAAATTTCCGTTTGTTCAAAAAATTAATTGAACTTCCCCCACCGCTTAATTCCAATATAAATAAATAAAGCGTTTATTAGCAAAAATGCTATACAAGTACATAGAGAATAATAAAAAATAAAAAGTGTTGTATAATACAAACAGTAGTACAAAGGTGAATGAGGGCGACACACTTAAACTAGGATCAACTATGAAAAACGAAAACAGGTATCTAAAACTATAAATGTGGATCACAGGCTACTTATTAGGATCAGAAACATACCTCCTTAAACTCTTTTTAAATACACCTACACTAGTAGAGTTTATGATGTCGATGGGAAGTTTGTTGAACTCAGAAAGTCCTTTATAAAAGATGCTACCATGCTTTTTGTTTGAGCGGCTTGTAGTGACATAAAAATCTGTTGCAGCACTGCGTGTTTTATATCCATGGACATCACAAACATATTTCAATTCTTTACACAGATATTGAGGTACCAGTCCATGTTTCATTTTATATATAAATACATATGAGCGAAGATTAACTGTTTGCTTAACATCCATAATACCCAGAGTATTAAGCATCGATTCGATAAAAGTATATCTGCTACAAGACAGTATAATTCTCATTGCACGATTCTGGATCATTTGAAGTTGTTTAAATTTGTCCTGTGTCAAGTTATACAATATGCTGGAGCAGTATTCCAGATGTGGTGCTATGATGGATTTGTACAGTAGTAGTTTGGTGTAGAGGGATAACTGTTTACCAATTCTTTGTAAAAAATAAACTTTCCGGGACATTTTAGCACAGACATAATCAATATGACTGTTGAAGTTAAGATGTTCGTCTAGCATTACTCCCAAATATTTTATCACTCTTGTCCTTTTGATGTATTGGCCATTTAAATATATGCTGATACTTCTCCCTTCAAGTTTGTTGATCATTCCAGAAGTTCCAAATACAACAAATTTGCATTTGCTTGCATTCAGTGCCATATTGTTGTTTGAAAGCCATCTATCCAAACTTGCAAGGTCACCATTGATATACTTCAGCATCACATCCATATCATTCCCACACAAGTACAACATTGTATCGTCAGCAAACAATTTAATTTTACAATGCTTAACATGCTTGAAAATGTCATTGATGTAAATGATAAACAATAATGGTCCCAAAACCGTACCCTGTGGGACACCAAATTTTGTGTAAGCTTTATCGGAGAAAGTATTATTGACCTTCACCTTCTGTGTTCTTTTCGTAAGGTATGAAGAAAACCATTCAAGCACTGTTCCGCGAACACCAATCGTCCATAATTTTTGTATCAGTAAGTCCCTGTTTACAGTCTCAAAGGCACGGCGAAAATCAAGAAAAACGGATATCACAAACATCCCGCTCTCCAAACATTTAAACCAATCATTACATACTTCTAGTATCACAGATTCACAGGAGTGATTACTTCTGAAGCCTGACTGGAACTCGTGTATCACAGAATGTTCATCACAGAAATTTACAAGTTGTTCCTTTACCACAATCTCCAATAATTTTTCGTATGGCGGCATATTATTTATTGGACGAAAGTCTTCTACCTTGGCACTGTTCGGAACTTTTGGCACTGGTGTAATAATCGAGCACTTCCATTCGTCAGGAAAAACCCCGTATGTAAGAGAGTTGTTTATAACGTCCAAAAATCTATTTCCAACAATGTTTAAAACGTCTTTCAAGATCTCACTTGAAATTCGATCTCCACATCCCCCAGTTTGCTTGAAAGTTTTTACAATTTTATTTAAATAAGACATTTACACAGTTTTAAAACTACTTAAAACATTATTAGCCTGGTCCACAAAACGCAACACATAATTAAAATTGTTTTTTGGCTTAATTTCTTAAACAATGTTGGCTATACTCTCAATAAAATATTTGTTAAAACACTCGACAATATCACAATCCTGATTTTTGACTAGGCCATTTATCACTATATTACTAATGTCACATTTTTTATTCGGTAATAGCGTTTTTAGATTTTTCCACAATTGTTGTGAATTTTTCCTGTTACTATCCAGTATTCTATGTAAATATTCATTTTTTGACCTTCGGATCAATGTTATGACCTCATTCCTGATTGATTTGTATTCTTGCCACAGGTTCTCTTCTCTCATCAAAGTAAAAGCTCTAAATTTGTTGTCTCTCCGTTTCATCATTTCTAATATTTCAGATGTGATCCATTTATTATTTTCGTACTTGGAGTTAATAACTTTTGCTTTGATAAATGTCATGGATTCCAGTGATTCTACGATCGGTGTTAATAAATTTTTCGATAACAATTGCATGTTTGTTATAGAGTTGTTCCAATCATTCTTCCTCAAATCTGTTTCCATCTGTTTTGGATCGTATTTTAGTTCTTTGAAGATGATTTTCTTGCGAAGAGATGTATGTTGTTTCACCTTTATTTCTATAATACTGTGATCACTGATTTTTGGAGTTGTGAGAACATTGCATTTCAATGTCTTGTCATTTGTGATGACATAGTCAATGAGACTTTCACTCTTATTAGTGATCCTTGTGAATTCGTTTACAATCTGAGTGAGCCCATTAATCCTTATTATCTGTATGCATTTAGACGTATAATACGAAGCCTTGAGGTAATCATAATTGAAGTCCCCCGTTATTATTTGCATTCCATCGATGTTCATTATCTCTTCCAATGAGCTTCCAAACTCCGTAATGAAAACCTTATCCGATCCAGATGGCGATCGATACAATCCTGTGAAGACATAGTTGGATTCGTCAATTTTGAATGCAATAGTTAATAACCATAAAACCCCTTCAACATTTTTTTTCAATTTAACTTGATATGAGATATCACTTTTCAAATATATAGATACGCCCCCAGTTCTTCTATTGTTCGTAAAGCAGTTTATAACATTGTAGTTCGGAATGGTCATCTCATGATCAAAAATATCCCTGCTTACATGAGTTTCCGATAAACAAAGGATCACTGGTTTAAACTTATCAACTAACAATTTGATTTCAATAAAATTATTTAAAAGACCTTGACAATTTGAATATAAAAACATACCCTCATTCACCTTGGTGACATCTTCGTTGTCTAATTGTCATTTAATAAACTTGTTCCTTTGAATGCTTTCAATCCTCTTGTAGGTATCACAGTTGTCAATGTCCCACACCATATGATCAGTCTTCATCCTGAGTCCATATTTATTGTTTGAAAAAATGCAGTTACCGCACTTATTCACAGTACTTTTACATTCACTAATTTCGTGGTTATCACTACACTTCGGACAAACTCTCTGCTCTCGACAATCCTTAGCAATATGTCCATATCTGCAACACTTATAACACCGTTTGATTCCGTATTCATTGAAGACATTGCAGCGACTCCATCCTATGTTCATTTTTTGGTGTTTATTGATGAACGCATCATATGTAATCGAATCCACTTCAAAAACAATACTAAATCTGTTATTACTAACTTTAGTTCGATTCAAGATATTCAATTTGAAATTGCTTCCTTGTTGAATATCATTCTGTTTGATCACTTTCGATATTAACTCCTCATCACTGCTCTTATGTTCATTTCCATCGATTCCCACAACCTTGATTCTATGGTCTAATTTTTTTGGTCTGTTCACAATATATTCTTCACCAAGATTACTTTGAATTTTAGATTGAATATTCGATATTTCCAGCTCGTTTCCACAACTCAGAATTAGTCCCCCATTTTTTGTTTGTCTACCCATAGTAATTCCAGCGCCAATGTCAGTCGGGTTAACTTTTCTTCTCAGCTCTTCCTTCAATTTGTCGGTATCTGTTTCAGAATTTTTTTGCTTGACGACTAATATTTTATCATCTCTCATAACTGAAGAATAGGATTTGGCAATAGTAGAATTCGTAGCGGTGGGAGGGTTTGATGACGTATTTTTAATCAACAACTCTTTCAATGATGCAATCTCTTCTTTCAGATTCAAGTTATCAGCGACAAGGGTCTCGATTTTTTTATTCATTTCAACAGAATTCAGCAGTAATTTTTGCAAAAAACCACTGATGTTTCCAATATCATTCAAGTCCATAGCATAATCATCCACTCTACTACGTTTCCTTGGTACCTTGTTTAAAATGCTTGAATTTTCACAACGACTGCATTTCCATGACGTCTTCTTCATGTGAAAACCACGAAAGTCATCAATGTTTTCACATTTCCCGTGGTACAGCTTTTTGCATAATGTACATTCTACACTGGTTTTTGGATCATCTATAGTAATTTTGCACTCATAGCATTTCATATCATTTGGTTCATTGCCCTCCATTGTTGGTATTCACCTAACACAAAAAACCTTATCAGCCAAATTCCACCACGGGTCGGTAGTAGTTGATCCAATTTTTTTCTATATTCTAACACACTGCACACAATAAAACATAACTGTACTGTATAAAATTATGACTAGTTTGATCACTTTGATTACTTATTGAGATATAATTGAGAGCAAAACTAAAACACGTCCGTCCCGCACGATGACTGGACAGTGACTATATAGAAAAAAAGTTTTAGACAAAAAGTGGAGATAAATAGTCAGTAGTTATGAAAATAATAGCATCGATATATTTTCATTGGGCAAAATTACATTAAAAACCTATTTTCCTACTTGGTGTTGGTTGTTACGCCCCCTAGTGACATATCAGAAACTTGAAAATATTTTCCAAGTTTTTCTCATGGCCGGTATGAAAATTTTTATCGCAAGCTTCTACTATGGATAGTTTTCCAAATACATCACATCGTAGAAAATGAAACCATTCCCGACTCGTTGGTCTCATTTCCGTTCAGTCGTAGAATGTGCTACGTTTATTAATCGATATCGATTGCACAATAGTTGGTAACAAAACTTATACAGGGTGTCCAGAGATTCAACCGACAACACTTGATAGGTGATAAACCTCGCATTTTTAAGAAACTTGAGATGGGACATACAATACAGTTCAAGTTACTTGTTCAAGTCTTCCGAGATTACCGGCGCACAGTGGTTTCAAATGCAAGAAAGTGCCGCATCGACTTTTAGAGGATCGATTTTTTTTGTAAGAAACCACTACTGGGTATGACGGTATTTGGTTTAAAGGTTGGACTGTAAGGAAGAAGAAAACGTAATTTGGAGTTAATTTTAATATTTAAAGAAGAACATCCTCAAAATGATCATCTGAATCAATCAAATCATCCGTAATGCTATTCATCTCTTCCAGTTAGGCATCCGAACGGAAGTCATATCTCTGTTGGCCATCATGTCATTATCGATACAGGCCTCAATATTCAGTATATCAAACGGAAAATGTTCTTTTTCTTTTTTCTTCCATTGCTTTGATTATTACCTGCTCAAGGTTAAAAACACCTACGGCTCACAGAGAAAAATCAAAGCTTCATTTTTCATTTTCCAAGACTGGCGGAAAATGGAAGATGAGCTTTGATTTTTGAAAAATGTGTGAGTCTGAAGTCATCATTCATCTATTGAAAACATCTTGCAAATTAGCCTTACGAAATAATTTCCGTGAAAAATCAGTCCTATATTTTTGAAGTACTTGACTCGGCCTTCCTGAGCTTCTCCACTCACAACATAATAAATTGATTAAAAATCACGAAATTAAAATTTTAATTGGATTTTCAAATCCTTCCAAAAAATACAACCTACGTCGATGCTGGTATCTAAAATGAAAACAGACTTCGCTTTTTCCGAAATGCAGATAATCAATCTAAAAAACATTTTCTTTTTAAGGGCCCAGGTGCAAATATGGCTCAGGGATATCAAAGAATCAAAAACAATTTTCATAGGTTAGATGTATTTTTTGTAATGATTTTTTCCAAAGATAACTAATAGGGTCTGCATTCTTGTGCCCATTTTTTTTTAATACAATTTTCAATTGTTTCAATATTTATCTTTCCGGTGCTTCAAATTTAAATCAATGCCGGACTCTCCCAAGCATGCTGATATAAAGGGTGTCTCAGGGTGGCCGTCCATGAAAATATCTCTGGAAATAAAGCGATTGGAATTCTGAAAATTCGAATGGTGAGATATTCAAGGATTATCTCTTCAAATTAAATAATAGCTACGTGTAATTTTTTTCATGATAATATTTTTTCATCAACTTCACTCAACCATTTAAATAGCTACCAAAACCACACAATCACTGCATGGGTACCACGAAAATTCGCAAAATAAAACTGGAGTGAAATATAAAAAATTCTCAAAATATAAACAAAAACACTTAAAATATTTGGAAAAGGTAACGATAGATATAGCACATAAGGGGTCTTTTCAGAAAATCTTTATCAAACTGAGGCAACGACAATATAATTTCTGAGGCGTATGCGGCACTTTTTTGCATTTGGAACCACTGTGCGGCGTTTTCGAGAGAGCCTCCATTGAAATTTTCAATGAAACGGAAAAAATTGAATGAGAGAATAATTGATATTCTCATAAGAATTGATGTCGGGACCAAAAAATAGATATTGAACACAGCCAATTTTCAAAATATTAGACATGAAAGGTTACAGTTACATCATTCTGAAATGATCAGATAAATTGTTTCCAAACTGATAAGCAGATTACTTTCTCCTGGAACACTTCAAGGCAATTATAAACCTCAAAGTCTGATATTTATAAAATTGGGTATGTTGAAGATCTATTTTCTGCTCCAGACCATAATTCGACTTACGGGAATACCGATTATTCTTTAATTCAATTTTTACCAATTTTCGTTGCATTGAAAATTTCAATGAAGGCTATCTCGAAAACGGTTGCCTCTGGAGACTTAAACAAGGTGCACCTTTTTTAAGTATAGAAAGTTGAAGAATCGATTTCTCCAATATTCGCGTTGATAGAAAACGTACGCAATACGCAAGTTAATGGGCGTAAACGTGACGCGAAACATAATTAAGAAGGGTCTGCGTATCTTGTAAAAAGTTATGCTTATTAAAAAATACGATTGTCGTTGAAAAAGAGATGAAATTTTATACAGCGTTTTCAAAAAGTTAAAAACATTTTTTTCTTCACAATTTGACTTTTACACGTTAACTGCCACAAGAAGCAAGTGTGCATCTCAGGCAGCAGGATATGTGCCACCGCGAGATGCACCATTGCATCTTATGCATTACATCGTGCGCAAGTAATTATATGATATTTCAAGATATAAAAAAAAATGTTTTTCTTTGAAAAATACGAACAAAAATAGAAACAAAAAACAAGTTAGTATATCATAAGGTACATTTCTGTACTATATTGTGCAAAACTTTGATCCCAAGTGTACTTATGGTGTAAAATAAACAAGAACAAACGAAATGTTCAAGCCTAATTACCATAGAAATATAATAATAGAATGCATCTCAGTGGCAACCTAATAAAAAATATCCATTGTGGCCACGAGATGCACAGGTGCTTCTTAATTTAAAATGCAAACAAAACATTCAAAAAATTAATAGTAAACACCAAATATCAAGAAACGTCATCCAAAATGAATCAGCAAGTGTTTCAACTCTGCCCCAGGATCCACTTTTTTGAGCTTACATTGCGGCAGTTAACGTGTTAAATAATTTAGAAGTCTGAAATCATGCACACGAATCATAAAAAACATGGATGGCATTCACCGGAATCCTCACTGCACAATGGACAATATGCAATTTTTTTTGAAATATGAACAATTCAAGGATAAGTAAGTACTGATTAGTAAGTACTGATGCCATTGATGTCTACGACACAGAATACATTATCTATCTCCGTCTGGCGTATTGACTGATATGACTTTTTTTTCTGGATGGAAAAGGACCCTTCAAGGCTACATTTTAATAATATTTTCATGTTATACATCCCCAAAGCACGAAACTTATCAGAGTTGTATTTTTTTAATGGAGCCCCCTGTATATTTATTGATATTTCAATTCTTTATTCAATGCTGAACAAAAATTGTGATACAACTAATAAAATGTTCCTGAATTCAACCGTTATCGAGGTATCGCGTTTTAAAAACGGAATTTTTGCACCTTTGGCTTGCTATAATACACTGTACGTAACAGCACTACATTTTGGACAAAAATGTTTCAATATTCCTCGTTTCCAGTCAAAATTCTAACCAATAAAACTATTCAGTGCAGTGTTCAATTTATTACCATTACCAACAAACAACAAACATGATTAATAGTTATTTATGGTACTAGTGCGTTTTGTTCAAAATAAGTCAGGCGAGACAGATTATACGTGTGTCCAAGATAAGGATGTCTATCATGAGGATCTTGGAAACCGTAAAAGATACGAAGATGGTTGAATCAGAAAAAAGTTGCGCATTTTCAAGCCTTACAATATGCCGTTTAGAAAGTTTCAAAATTCCGAGTAGTTTCGGAGATGTGCCTTGAAAAAAAAATTGCCGATTTTGTTTTAATTTTTTTCACACTTTCTCATGGCCACTTTTTAAGATCCACAAAACAGCGTTGAGAGATTCTCCGTACGACGTTTCGTTTCGGAGAAACCATCATCAAATTTGTCTTTTTTATATGGCGCGTAAAAAAAGTATACCCTGTATTAAATAGCATATTTTACGACGAAAACAACGATGTATGACACAATATGATTCTGCAATATTTAACTTGGAAAAAATGGGTTTTGACGTTAGAAAACAGTAAAAACGAAATCGGCAAATTTCGTTTTTTAGACATACCTTCGAAACAATTCGGAATTTTAAAATTTTCTAAACGGCATATTGTTAGGCTTGAAAATGCGCAACTTTTCTCTGTTTTCACCATCTTCGTATCTCTTACGGTTTCCAAGATCCCGATGATAGACATCCTTATCTTGGACACACTGTTTATTATACATATAAAATCTCAAGTGACTTTTAAAACATATCGCACGAGGGCTATACAATGTTTTATCGTCGTTGCCGCAGTAAAACCCCCCATGTGTCAATTTGGCTGAAAATTTGATATTAGTACCTACTGATTCGTTTTTCCAGCGCGCGTATGCTCATGGAACATCCTATCCTATCAGTTCCTGGTTTTTATAAACGTGTAATTCGGGGTTTTGTATACCTCCTTTGTGTTGGTTTATATTGATTTTATTTTGTTTTTCCCGTCTCCTATGAAATCTAGTTTATAGCACAAAGGAACTATTATCACGGCAACGACGTTATCCAACAAATGGGGAAAATCGTTTTTTTTTATGAGATAACTAGCAGTACCCGTCAAGGCTTCGCCCGCGATTGTTTGAATGTTATCGAATAATGTTGAAAGCTACACTCATAAACTTGTAAAACGACGAAACACGTACGTGTTTTATTAATTTCATTTTTTTAATTGATTTATGAATTTTCACACCCACACCAGTCACACCACTTCAACCCCCTCAAGGGTTGAATTTTGGAAAACGACAAAACACGTGTTTCATTGATTCCATCATGAAATTTCAAGTCGATATGACCAAAAATACATTTTATCATCATCATCATCCCTTTCGACTTTCGACCCCTTCAAGGTTGAATTTAAGAAATAAACAACAAAACACGTGCTTAATTGATTTCATTAAAGATAATTAATATGAGGTTTCAAGTCGATGTGAACAAAAATATATTTTTTTATTGCTTATTATGATTCTTGACATCTCCACCTCTTTCTCCCTCTTGAGGGTAGAATTTTGGAAAACAACGAAACACATGCTTCATTGATTTCATTCAAGATCATCATAATAAAGTTTCAAGTCCATATGATTAAATAGTATTTTATTTAACGAGCATATAATGGGCCAAATATAACACGAGATTAAAATTCATATCACGAGCCGAAGGCGAGTGTTATTAATTTTATTCGAGTGTAATATGTTCATTATATGCGAGTCAAATACAATGCTTTTTCTACAACTGTCAAAAAATTTGGAAAAAAAAAGTCACTAAATAAAGTCAAAAATAGTTGTGTTTAGGCCCACTGCCCGTGAATAAAGAACCTGCCCGTGGATGAGAACTATGATCGCTGCGTTACTGGTAATACTCGCTTATGATTGGCCCACTGCCCGTGAATAAAGAACCTGCCCGTGGATGAAGAACTATGATCCACGGGTTTCTCTGAGGCCGTGTTATATGTGGAACATTTTATATCTATAGATGGTTGCATAAAACAACTATTTTTTGACAGTTGTAGATAAAATACTTTTTTTTTCATTTATGATTTTTTACACCTACACACTCCTTTCACCCCCTCAGGGGGTTGAATTTTGGAACACGCCAAAACACATGTTTTATTTATTTCATTCAAGATCATGATCATGAAGTTTCAAGTCGTTATGATCAAGAATACATTTTTTTTATGATTTATGTTTTTTCACACCCCCACCCCTTTTTAACCCCTTCCAGGGTTGAATTTGGGAAAACGACAAAACACATGTTTCATTGAATTCATTCAAAATTATTGATATAAAGTTACAAGCCGATGTGACCAAAAATACATATTTTTTTTCATTAACAAGTCATTTAACCTACCTCCACTTCTTTCAGCCTCTTAGGAGTAACATTTTGAAAAATCTTTTCTTAGCAAACCTATAAATTTTGCCCCCACTTCTTTCACCCCCATAGGGGTTGAATTTTGAAAAATAACGAAACACATGTTTTATTATTTCCATTAAAGATCACTATTATGAAGTTTCAAGTTGATGTGACCAAAAATATATTTTTTGTATTAATTTGTGATTTTTCACACCCACATCTCTTTCACTCCATCAAGGGTTGAATTTTGGAAACTATCGATTTCATTCAAGATCATCATAGTGAAGTTTCAAGTCGTTGTGATTATGATTTTTCATATCCTCACCCTTTTCACCCCTTTAAGGGTTGGATTTTCCCTGCATCAATTTCAATCAAGATTATTTATACGAAGTTTCCACAAGATGTTAGCAAAAATACATAATCTTTCATAAATAAATGGTTTTTTCCACCTCATCTCCTTTGAGCCCGACTTTGTCCCCTATGCTAGGGGTTGAATTTAAAAAACGATACATGCGCTCAATAAATTTCATTAAAGATTGTTAATATGAAGTTTCAACATGATGTTATTAATAATAAATAATCTTTCATCAATTAACGATTTTCCCCACCCACACCATTTAATCCGAATTTAACCCCCTTAGGGGCTGAATTTCGCAAAATAGCGTGATACGTATTTGATAATTTCATTAAAGATCATTTATACAAATTTTCAAGATGATGTTACCAAAAATAGATAATCTTTTATCAATAAATGTTTTTTCTCACCTCATCTCCATTGAGCCCAACTTACACCCCCTCAGGGTTTGAACTTCAAAAAATAACAAAGCATGTGTTTGATCAATTTCATTCAAGATTATTTATATGAAGTTTCAAGTTGATGTGACCAAAAATACATAATTTTTCAACAGTATATGATTTTTCCTACCCCCACCCTTTTGGGATGAAATTTCGCAAAATACTTCCTTAGAAAACCTAGAAATATTTATCAGAACATCTTTCAAAATATATAATATAATAATAATGGTTTTGGCTCGGCGTTGATGACGCAGTCAGGACAAGCTCTTTTATAAGTATAGATTATTAAATATAAGTTTCAGTTTCAGAATGACTAGACAGTGACATTTTTACATTTTGGTCAAAATAGGTTATTGTTTGTTTGGTTGTCACGGGAACGTTATAGGTTTTTTATTTGCCACGAGAACGTAATAATCCATAACTCACTGGTGGCTAGTGAGTTATGGATTATAACAACACACCAGTTTGTTATTTGACACTCAAGTTGTCCAAAATGACATCGATGATGACACCGATAATCATCATGCGTTAGATAAACTGTTTTTATAAAAGAAGAAAAAAATAGCTGATGAATAGCATCTTATTCCAGCTGCCTCTATGAGCCTTCGCGCAGTTTCGACTGATGCCGTGAAGTTAACATCTTCTTTTGCTTTGACCGCAGTAAAAAAGGGATCATCCACTAATAAAGTCGTTGTTTGGGGTCACCTTCTAGTGCAGTCATTTAGTGCGAAAACAATGGGTTACCTGAAAAGTTTTTCGCTCGGTTTTCCGGGAGTTATGAAAATTTGTGGTTTTATAGATTTCGATGTGATCTTTCCGAATTTCTACCTCAAGGTGGTGTGAAAATATGTTTTTTGAACAAAACGGATGTTGGACTAAACTTTGCGGCGCTCCTACGTTAAGACTATTCTGACTCTTCATTTTACGAAAAAAAAAGTGATTACATGAATTTTAGGAAATTTTCTATAGTTCCATATTGTATATACATGTTTTCATCGTGAAATGAGCTGAAAAAGAGATATTGTAAGAAGACTCTTTCTAGGTACAATTCTTTGAAAATCGCGGCGCGAGCGGCAAAGATAGGAGGGGGCAAACTTGAAATTCGGAAAGAGCACATCGAAATCTATAAAATCACAAATTTTCAAAACTTCCGGAAAACTTTCCAGGTAAAAGTATCAAACCAGGTGCCAAATGATTAAACTATTCCTCGTTGTTCAAAACTGAACGTTTTAATTATTTTTAAGTTAAATTTCGCGCCATAACATTTTGCACGCATATACCCTCCGGATGGCACAAACTGCATTTTTACCCAAAATAGCGTGATCTGATATGCTCGAGAGAGTACCTACCTACCGTACTGACACGTGCTAATATTCCGTTGATAGACACTTTCGGCCTTTCAGTCACAATCAATTATTATTATAATTTATGTATTGTGTTGTTGTGTGGAGGCGAGCAGAGCCAAAGGAGGAGGGGCCCTCTCCAACTGGGCAAGAAGATTCCGGTTAGTGCCATGAACCATCAATATATGTGTACAAAATACGGAATTTTCACACGTTGTAATTATCTTTTGATTTACGTAACGTCTGCCTACGACATTTTGGTCCTTCGAGCCGGATATGGCCCTTTTTCCCCTTTCAAAAACTTAAAGAATTCAGTGACAAACAAAAAAAAAGCCACTCAAAGTTTGCCGCCATTTCACAGTATTCACTCGTTTCATACACTACTTCTGTGACGAGTAGTTTTGTCTTTGTTCAATAAGCAATAATCGCTCTACAAACGACATTTCGGTCACCTCAATTCTACAATTTGTTAGCAGTTTAGCACCGCACGCACCGTACCATTTTCTATCATTCTCGGCGAAGCTCCAACCAAATTCCTTTCTAGCAAAAAATTAGGCTGATTGCAAATATCGTAGGTGTGCGCATATTTGGGCAAAATAACATTACAGTAAACAGATTTATTTTTACGATCGGTTTCTCAGCTGATTTGAAAATAAATAAATAACGGCTCGACAGATATTGTTGTCAACTTTCATTCTGTGTTGGAGTTTGTTCCTTAAATAGTAAGCCAGATTAATTCCTCATTATTTCTGACTGCTGACGTTATAGGACCATGGTTGAAAAACGCGTAAAACTCAGTTTCCAGCGTTAGATGGCCTATGAACTGTCAATTGTAAATTTTGCATCAAGGGCGGAAAGTTGATGATTTTGACGAGGATATAGGTAGCAGCACGAGCGAAGCGAGGGCAGATATTAGCCGAGTCAAAATCATCTTTCGCCCGTGATGCAAAGAGTGTTTTTTGTACAACCAGTTTGTAATCATTTGAATAATTATGAAAATCGAAAATAAATAGTCGATCCGATACACTGCACTACACTGCTGACAAGTAAGACAACTGACAAGTGACAACTGTCAATCATGGTTAAAATAGGTGTGTTCCTGTATTCTTTTGTGGTGCGGATTCATTGTCACCGAGATTGTCACGTGATAAGTTCTTTTAAGTATGGTAGACTGTCACGTGCTTATTAGATTCAGAGGCGTTGGGATCCCAGGAACCGTTGCTAAGCGACCTACTTTTGCGCCCGCGGGCGCGAAAGTACTCTTATGCCCGTGTGCCAAAATCAGCGACGTTCCGCCTGCTTTGCATGCATTGAGAAGTGGACTTTACGTGTAGGTTGTACAAAAAAGAAATTTTGGAATATTCATCCGAACATGAAGATGATAAAAATTTTTGCTGCGAACTTGAAAGCGCATGCAGATCTTCGACCATACACGCTTGCTCTAGACACGGTATCTCATTCATAAAATGCATGTTAACATGTTGCCAAGACCATGGGCCGCTCAGTGGTGAGTGCGGCTAGAGGGGTCTTTCCGAAAGTGAGTAGGGAATGTAGTTGCGATACAGCGTCAATCGGTATTCAGTGGCGTCTCCGATTTTCATGTATTTATTATTCAGGAAATTAGTACAATTTCTAGAATGTAAGCTTTTCAAGTTTGTGCGATGATTTGTTATCTTATACCTAAGTACCTATACAAGTTTTTGAAATATTTGGGTTTTTATTTCAAAAATGACGTTTGTAGGCTTCAATTTAAATGTGAATTTTACCCATAAGGAAACCTTATTTATTATTTGATTTGTGTTGCATGGATTCCTTGTTGAAAGGGACCTACTATGAAAGATTGTTTTAAAATATTGATTGATTGATTTAACTATTAATACAGGATGATCAAAAAATAAGACCAAAAATTAAATCGAGAAAACTGCCAAAAATCAATTTTTTCAAATGGAAACACCGAAATTTTATAATTGTATAGCATTAAGCACTTGAAATGAAGGTGAGTTTGCATAATGTCCTGCTTTCCAAAATTCTATTTTTTTTTAAATCTTGCAATGGACGATGTTTAACAAGCTAGCTTATATTTCCAATGCTGCATAAGATGAAATTATAAAATTTGGTGGTTTCCATTTGAAAAAAATGAAGTTTGGCAGTTTCTTTGATTTAATTTTTTGACCACCCTGTATCAATAGTTATCAAAATATTACAAAAAATCTTCCATAGTAGGTCCCTTTCAACAAGGAATCCAATAATGAAGGCTTTCTAATAGGTTAGATTTACATTTAAATTGGTGCCTACAAACGTTATTTTTGACATAACAACTCAAATATTTCAAAAGCTCGTATACCTAGGTATAGGACATATGACACATCATGAAACAATTGAGAGAGTTGACACCCGCACAGGATAGCTATTACTCCATTTGAAGGGGGCATCTTTGAAAATCTCAACATACAAATTTTCAGAATTCCAAACACTTTATGCACCAAGATATTGTGATGGACGGTCACCGTGATACACCCTGTATAGAAAAAAACTTCTTACTCATCCAGAATAGTTCTTCAGAAAACAAAAAGATTTCAGAGAAGTTATTAAAACTACATGTATCAAGAAAGAGGATTTTGCAAAAAATAACCAAATTGGACGAAGGATCACCATTGCAAACAATACAGGGTGCGTCTGAAATGAGTGCTCATTTTATCATGGTGGATACAATAGGGATGAAAAATCGAAATTATCATCATCTTGACGATACGCTGCGGACATAAGATTATATTATGTTAAGCAGGATTTATAGATTTGGTAAGACGTAGGGCGTATTCCGTAACGTAACGTAAGCCGCAACGAGAATGGCGGCGTTAATTTTCAGGTGTCGATTTATAGTATACGTAAGACGTAAGGTTCGCGCTCCCGTATTGCGTTATTCAAATAAAAATATCGATCGGCCGGAAATTATTCTTCGTTTTTTTTGTGATTTCGCAGAAAAATTGTATTTTTTTGTGTTTTTGACACAAAATGTCACTTTTACTGCCAAAAACACAAAAAAACACAATTTTTTCTGCGAAATCACAAAAAAACGAAGAATAATTTTTGAATTTGAATTAATTGTTTCTTTTTTAGGTTCCACTGATGACGGAAGCAGATTCGCTTCTGAAACGTTTGATTTTGTTAGGTTTTATTATTTACTGATAGAATTTTTTCAGGTTAGATAGAAGATCCGGTATATCAAGACTAGTTTGATTGTTTTTTGATAGGGTGTGGCGAAATACCCAAAAAATCAGGTAAATCATGGATGCGCCACAAAACTACATAGCATATCTATTAGATGTTTGAGGCTCAAACCCAAATCATACGCTCCAGTCATGGCTGATTTGCCTAGCTTTCGGGTGTCTCAGTTGCAGGCATTTTCGGATGTGTGCTTAGATTACGCAGGCCCATTCTCAATCACTTTAGGTAGACATCGAGGAGCGAAAACGAGCAAGTCATACATATGCCTCTTCGTATGTTGTGCAACTTAACCCCTCCATTTAGAGCTGTGTTCCGACTTGTCCTCGGATTGTTTTTTGGCTGCTTTTCGCAAATTTATTTCACGGCGTGGAAGAGTAAGCAATCTTTATAGCGACCAAGAAACCAATTTTATAGGAGCCTCTTCTCTTCTTCCTTCCTTCTCCAAGGCAACCGCAGAAAGGCTGTCTATAAAGTGGCATTTCAACCCCCCCGCCAGTCATCATTTCAACGGCCTTAGCAAAGCTGGTGTTAAATCTGTGAAAACACATATCTATCGTGTGACGGATTCACATATCCTCACATATAAAGAATTTTACACTCTACTCACGCAAGTAGAATACGTTCTCAACTCTCGACCTCTTTGTAACCTTAGTGAAGATCCCAACGATCTTTTACCCCTCACGCCGGCACACTTTTTAACTCTTCAACCAGCATGTTCTTTCCCGGAACCGGACTACCGAGACGCCTAGATCGATGGCAGCTGATTCAAAGGATGCAAGCGGATTTCTGGAGCCGATGGAGTCAAGAATATTTGCATACCTTGCAACAGAGATCAAAATGGTTGGAGAGCCGAGAAAACATCAAGTTAAACACCTTGGTTCTGAACTCAAAATGAACTTAGACCATCTTTGAAATGGACGCTCGGCCGTGTAGTCAAAGTTCATCCTGGCCCAGATGGTGTGGTGTGAGTGACGACTGTGCGAACCCAGCAAGGGTTTTTTCAAAGGCCAGTGGTGAAGCTGTGTTCTTTACCAACTGCTCAACTTTTAACAGTCAATTTTTTGACATTCTCTGCATGTCACTTGTGGAGCAGATAATTTTTTTTTTTTTTGGTTGTAAACTTTCGTTTACTTTTCAGTTTTCTAAAATAAAAGAAAATTATATTTCTTTTGGTGGGTGGAATGTTCAAAACTGAACGTTTCTATTTTTTTTAATTCAAATTTCGCGCTAAAACATTTTGCACGCATATCCCCCCCGGATGGCAATAACTGCATTTTTACCCGAAATAGCGTGATCTGATACGCTCGAGAGAGTACCTATAGTCCGTTTCACGAGGGTTTATACCCACGTCATTGATTGTCTCTCCTTTTCTAACTCATGGAGAGGTTTAAAAACAGACTGAAACAGAATTAATGACGTAATAAACATCGGTCGTTACTAGAATCCAAAATGGCCGCCGAGCAACAGCTGATTTCTATCATCTCAGAATAATAATAACCTGAAATTTGGTTATGTGATGAAGTTATTAATCAAAACAATGTTGTTGTCAAAACACAAGTCAGTTAACTTCTCCAATGTCACAGTTTCGTTGTATAAAATGCTTTGTCGGTATTCAGAATGTGAACAAAATACGATAAAAAAGCTTGTGGTCTACTTTACAAACGATGGAGATGCTGAAAAACCTTTGTCACCACTTGAGGCAGTTTTGGAGGTGAGTTATTTCATAAAACTAGTTCTTTGTACCTATTCATTTCTTATTCCATCTCCTGAACTTTTGTAGAGAGTGTCTGATGCCCTTTGAATTGAAATTACAATTCTTAAAAAGATCAGTTCTCATGGAATCAGAATTGATGAGGACTTCAAGGCATCCACGTCAATTGCAGTCCAGAGATCAGTAAGATAGATGGATTATTGGAGCAGTCATGCGTTGTTGTGAGAAGAAAGAAAAGGCTAGTATTGTTATTGAATGAATATTTTGGGCAGGCAGAATTTGACATTATTTTAGTTTGTATTCAGCTCGTGTTCATGATTTCAGTCTCCTCATCTATGTTCCGCTGGTACTTGTTTGTGATAAAATTACGTTTATTATTTTCTTCTCCCATAGTAAGGAATGTGACTTATTTATCACCTTATGATTGGGCAGGAGGTGATGTCTTGCAGTTGATGACTGATCTGAAAAATGTTTCCATTTTTCACTCCCCCTCAAGTGGCCGTTATTTCATGAGTTAGGTATAAAAAAATTATTGATAATTTATCATTTTTTTTATTTTTAAACTTAAAATAACGGCTATCAAGGTTACAAGGAAAATCCTTTACTCCGCATTTTCAAAAAACACAATAGTTTGATGCTTTGTTCATTTTGAAACTATCTTAAAAATTGGAAAAATACATACACTCTGTGTAATCAAAATATACACTAAAGGTCGGATGAACAGCACATCTCTAAAATTTGATAAAACTTTGATATTATAATATAATATAATATGATAATCGTTTATTGAGCTGATAAGCTTTACAAAGGCATCCTGCTTCAGTTATCAAAAAATTATTGGTGCATCAAAATGGTTCAAACAATCTGTCATTTGATCGGTCATGGCGATTTTATTCAAAATATTGTCTAGGTCCCTTTTTTCACGTTACAAAAAAAATGTGTGAGTTTTGGAAAAATTGGTTAGCACCATCCGAAAGAGAAAATTTGTGTACCCTATGAAAATCGAAAAGAATCGCTGGTTTAGTGAACTGACAAATGGATTTAAGTTCTTTAATGCACCATTACATCTTTGATAACTGTTGCAGGATCAAAGTGCTATCAAGCTTTAGGCTGTCGTCAATCTACTTCTGGCCACCAAAGTGGTGTATTGAATTTCGTTTACCTAATAATTCATAAAAAAAAATGCTGACTAGCTGATTTCTCGTGGGTTGATGTTCATCCAGTGATTAGGGGACGTCCACTGATAAGAATAAAACTCGACTATTGCGGGTTTTTGCGATAATGATGCTTTCTTAGTTTTTTATACAAACGTGTCTATATAGCAACGATTGCTTATCAGTATACTAAAAGAAGTCCGTTTTGTGAACTATTATAAATAGAAAAAAAACCCTTTGCAAAAACACACAATTGAGGAGGGCCCCCTCCAACTGAGCAAGAAGAAGATTCCGGTGAGTGCCATAAACCATCAATATATGTGTGCAAAATTCGGAATTTTTACTCGTTGTAATTAACTTTTGATCTACTTAACATCTGCCTACGACACTCGTTGTTGATTCTCAGCAGAACCTCTTGCGACCCATTTTTTCTTTAGGCTCCAGTCTACTGCTACAGCCAAGAGCTGAACCAACGACACTAATGGATTAACTTTGTGCAAACATCTCAATAGCAAAAGATGATAAACCATTTTTGCAAAAAAATATTAGCTCGAAATGCATCTGATATAACACTGATTTATGACATGAATTTGACACAACTTATGTTTTAAAAAAAAACAGTTTTTTACATTTTACGGGGATTTCAAAAGATGTGTCCGGAATGTAATACTGTAACACTGTTACAGCGAACGCTCGCAACTTTTGTTTTGCGTGCCGGGTGGCTGTGCGGTTTAAAAACGTGTCGTGTTCAGGCAGAGTACGGAAATACGGGTCCAGACACCTTTTCAGGCTACTTGGATTGATGATCCATCACCTATGAATTTTTAGTTGTTTGTCTGGTTTTAAGTGATGTATATGAGTCCTAAGTTCTGTACAATTATTTGTCTCGATAATTCTTGACGTCCTCCAAACAGAATAATATAATAAATAGTTTAAGCTCTTGAATATGGTTCAACTGTAACCAAAACATGTTGAGCAATCAAAAAATCAAAGAATTCTGAAGATTTGGACTATCCTTCTCACGCACTTCATGATATGTTACTTCACCATGCGGAAATAAACTCTACAAACTGACACGGATATGCCAAAAAATGAAATTATTAATTTGCCTTTATTTCGAAAAATCGAATATTTATATCCAAAATCATCTTACATAATTTTAAAGAAAATTCAATCTTCTTGAAGATTATTTGATAATATACAGGATGTTCCATTTGGTGGCACAGTTATTATATTTTCAATATGACATTAAGCATCCACCATAAAGAATTCCCTATAGAGGTTTTTCGTGAATGAGCAATGGTGATATTATGTTGGGGACCAGTCCATCCACCATACAGCGCTCAAGTCGCCGTTCCGTTCATGACAAGATTGTCACGTGAATGTCAAGTTGAGTTTTCGAGTTTGTCAGTGTCAGTTAGCCATATTTCATAATTTAAAAAAAAATACTATTAGTTATCCTCATTGTGTCTGTAAAAAGTACTGAAACGTACCTGAAAGAACTAGAAGTGAGCAGTGAGCATATTCAGAAGGCATTGATTTCCTAAATCAGAACCTGGATTACTTGGACAGAGGGTGAGAACCTAAACAACTCCAAACTTGTCAATGGACAATGAAAAATGTACAATTCACACCTAGTTTGCGGAAAAGATTTTTTTAAGGATTCAATCACAGGGAACCAAGAGAGAGGCTTGAAAAGAACTGCTGTTCCTACTTGTATCGACCTAGTGAGTTCCTGTTCCTTAAATATTAAATTAATACCTATGTATTGGAACAAAAATACTAGTTTTACATGGAGAGTGCCATGTAGGTAGCATATTTTTGAATGAGTTCTCCAGAGTTATTAAGGTTAGATAGGGATTTTTCGAGGGATTTTTTTAGAAATTGTTCTGATTATAATAGATTTTAATCAGATGATTTAATTTTGCATTGTTTTTTTTTGTAAAATTTGAATGGATGAATGATGAAAAATGAATAAATATACCTATGTATGTATTTGCAAATTATTTCTGGGTTTTTCGTATTCTCATGAATAATTTTGTGAATTATTTTGTGCCTACAAAAATCTTTTTGATGTTTATTTGGAATGAATTGTTTTCCTTTCATACATAAGATGAAAATTATTATTTCCTTATATCCATTAAAAAGATATTTACAAGCATAAAATGGTTCCACTACCTATAAAATTCATATTTATAATATCCCCCATTTAAATTTGGTGCCATTAGTTCCCAGTTCATCCACTTCACTGGTGGCGCTGACAATAATCCAACGTCACTATTGTCAAACGGCGCTCTTGCATCCACCTTTTCCAAACTGACATATATGATTTATAATTTATGTTCAAATAAAATTATTTGCTAAGAATAGTTTGGAATTGGGTTACCATCAAAGCAAGCAAAGAATACAGTCCACGAGATATTGAAGTATCCAACATAGTCCCTATGAGCCGCACTCTCTGTCTATTGCCGCTGCCAGCAAGGACGAGAAAATATGAGCAGCACGATTTTCCAGAGAGTTTGGTTTTCGCTAGTTCAAGATCAACCTGAAAGTGGATCTAGTGTGTGATCTAGTGCAGAGGGTGATACCACAGAATATTATTATTCTGTGGTGATACAGCATAGCATTCTCGGCATCTTACGTTATGACACACGTTATCCTCATAGCTGTTATATTCAGATAACGTATGTATGTCAAATACAATAACGTAAATGATACAGCATGAGGCTGTATGGAGTCAAGTGATTATTTCCACAGTTAAAAAAATTCGAGACGCCTATCAAGAGTCAAGCATCGCGACGCGTCGAAAATATTAAACGATTGCAGAGATTTTGAAACTACGCGCTGTTATCTTTGAGGTATTTAAGAAATGTTGACGACAATGATAGACGTGTTGAAGAGAACTGGTTGATCTATATTTATGACAATATGTACATACATTTGGTGGGGAAAGTTGCTATGCTAAGGCGCAACCATATCACATAATATCATGACATCCCCCTTTTTATACAATTCCAAAAAGAAATAGGTACACATGTATCATTAATTTTTGATATTAGCCACTTATCATTTATAAACATAGTTGAATTTAATATCTTCCCTCTATGATGAATTATGATTATTACAATCATATACTTAGGCCCGGTTACTAAACGATGGTTCAACGTTGAACTGGGTTCAAAGATGCACAATTCAATGAGCTTGAACAGAGTTGCACGTTGATCCATCGTTGAGAAACCGGGCTTTTTATAGGCACATAGTAAATATATATAAAGGTTCATGATACATTAAACCTCCCGTGGGCTTTATTTTTCGACCATACCTCGTTACGTAGAAATCACCATCATTCACAGTTTCCTGGGAATTTGTGATTTTATGCGAGAACTTGGATGACCGAAACTCTTTGTCCCAATCCTTTGGGTCAATTTTGAGATGATGGCGGTTTCTAGTGATGATTCGATCAGTATCTCTTTATTTAATATCGTTACTTCTAGGATTCCTATTCACCTTTACAATTTGACCTGACAACTCAAAATGACCATTGTTTTTTACCAAAACATTTTCATTTTCAATAGGGAGGTTTCATGAATTCGAAAGTTAACAAAAATATATAAACATGTTTTTTAGAATTGCTCAAACAGTACTCTGTGAGAGTTTCGTCATTTGGTGAATTTGTCAATTTACAAGAGCTGTTTGGAATTTTGATAGAAATTTGAAACCAATTTCAATGGCGGGCTCTGACGTACTATCCCCAGCATTTCCATCTTTCTCGATTAAACAGAGACAACCTTTTCCGATTTAGCGTGCATTCTGCGCGTTTGTCACAGTTTACGTTTCACTTCGGACAGATGAGTGGGGTTATATAGAAACAAATCAAACATTTTCTATTGAATATTCCGAGTAATCAAATTGATCAACTATTTATTTATTCAAGTTTGAGCCAATTTTTTTCATTTATTCAAGACTAAATCACTCGCTAAATCATAGCATATTACTTGGTTAACAAGCATGATCTCATGTGATTTCTGTGTCAATGTGGCAACACCATACAGCGCTGTCTCCTTCTACTCCTAACCTAACCTCAAATTTTGTTTTGTTTTGCTGTTGGCTTCAAGTTTGCTTCTCAAAAACTGCAAACTTCTCATTTTCTTATACTTTAAAACCTGGTCAAAAGTCCTCATATATTCGGTGAAGCTCTCATTCAGTGAAAAAAAGGAAAAGCTTGTGTTTGAATCTGTGACAAAAATGAAGAACAAGTGCTTTGTGTCATCATTGTTATCAGTGGCTTCCGGGTTTTATGCTCTCATATACCAGTGAAACAGTTTATATATTGCTTGACAATGAAAGGTTAACACTCATTATTATCTTTTATTGCCCAAAATTCATAAACATACTCTAATACAAAGCTTCGTAACTTCTTCGAAAAAACACTTACCTATTAAGTCACCTCAAACAAGAAAATGTTCAGAAAGGATGAAAAAATATTTAATTCGAAAATATTATATTTCTGTGTGTAATTTTTTGTCTATTTTTTTTGTCAGTCTCGTTTGTCTGCTTTCATTGTATTTTGACATGAAAATATCTTTTTAATGTTAATATTTAATGATTTTATTCTGATAGACTTGCTATCGCAAGAGTTTCGAGGTGAAATACTTCATGGTGCATAATAAAATTAATATTCAATTTTCAATATTTTTTCATGAAACTTGGTACAGATCCATTTCAGGGAATGAAAAATCCAGTGGCGTAGTCAGATCTTCTTTAAAAAAATCGCTAATATTTTTTCTGGATTTTTCAGCTTCTAAATATGCTCTAGTAGGCCTTGGTTTTTGGAAAAAACTGGGTGACGTATGGCCTCAAAATACACCTTTTCCCTCTCTACATTTAAAAAAAAAAACGTCAAAATCGATCAATAAATTGAAACGTTATGAGCGTGGCCCGCTTTCAAATGGGTCACTCTGTAGAAACCTTTCTAAATCTTTTTTACATTGCGGCTTCTTGAATTGGCTTATTGCGATGATTTTATCTTCATCTGGTTCTATACCTTTATTTGAAAAAATATGCCCCATAAATTTTATTTTTTTCACGCCAAATTCACATTTTGTAAAATTTAATTGAAGGTTTATTTCACAGGCTTTTTCAAGGACAATCCTCAACCTTACGATCATGTTCATTTTTTTTTTGTAGGCCATATCAAAAACTCATCAATATAACTGAACACACCCTGTAAATTGTCAAAATTTTGTTTTATAAACTGATGGAAAACCTCAGATGCTGGTTTTATACCGTATGGCATGCGCAAAAATTTATATCTTCCAAAAGGAGTATTGAATGTACATTTTAATGAACTTTCTTTATCCAATTTGATTTGCCAAAATGCTTGACTAGCGTCTAATTTAGAAGAATATTTTGCATTAGGAAGTTTTGAAATTATTTCATCTACTGTAGGTAGCGGAACATTTTCAGGAATTATTGCATTATTTAAACTTTGTGGGTCAATGCAAATTCTCAAGTCACCATTTGGTTTATGCACTAAAGCCAAGCTATTCACCCAAGCAGTTGGCTTAACCTTAGTAATAATTTCTTTTGTCTCCAAATCATTTGATAATTTTTTTTGTTTATTTTCTAAAGCAAATGGTATTTTTCGTGGCGGCTGTATGACAGGTCTTACCGACTCATCTATGTTTATGTGATATTTTTTGCACAAGAGTACCAGTGCCCTTAAAAATATCCTTGTATATCTTTGAAATATTTTCATAAGATAGCAGGAGAAAATTCATTATTCACAATATGGAATTCAACGAAGTCATTGAAACTGTTGTATTTGCATAACAAAGTGCATTTGCCCAACATTTCAATTTTAGAACCTGTAAAAGTTGAGATATTTAAATAACAGGGGGACAAATTATTCCTGTGAATTCCCAAAGATTTTAAGAATTTTGCGGGAATGGCATTGTCGTGGAACCAATGAACTTTTCATTTATGATTCAGTTAGGACTTAATTTGTTATCAGTTGTTCTTTGGTAGCCTACAATCATCCAGAAAAATTGGCGGATCAATCGGCCGGTTACTGAAGGGTGACGGATCACCCCCAACATGTCGTGGGACCAATGAACTATTTATAATATGATTCAGCTAAGGCGAATATTCTAGTCTGTTATTGTGGCAACTAAACTTGGTACTCAGCAAAAAAAACGGTTCACCCGAAATTTTCGCCTATGTTTGGACACTCATAATTTTTTAACGAATCGATGAAAAAATTGCGGTTTGCTCAAAAACTCCTTTCATACAGGGTGGTAAAAAAAGTACCGTACCTTTTTTTTTTCTTCACTGTCCCCACATTTCCAAATATATTTTAGGAGCTTTTTTTCGATATGCCCAAGTGCTTGTTACGTCTATACCTCGACACATTTTGAATTTTTGTTGATATTATCTTTCGTTTTTGAAATATCGACTTTTTTTCAAAATTATGACACATAAGGCTTTGAATGGCTGTTCTGCTAATTCTAAGTTCACAACTGACAATGTTATGGCATATGGTCGGCATAGATCTATTCTATTGTTTAGCTGTCTTTCTGATGACCTTTTGGATACCCAGCAATATGTTGAGTATACAGGGTGTGCCAAAGAATTTTGATCATTATTAGAGCCCATTTTAGTTAGTTTGTCAGGTTTTCTTGAAAATTGGTTATTGATTAATTCAGGTTCTTCGACAGCCCTAGCTGACAAGATGTTGAAAAAGTCGCCTGTACACAACTGACTATTGGGGCACTGATGATGACTTTGTATAAATTTGCTCTGAGTACAACACGGTTTGCTTCCTGCTACTTCGAGATGAGCAACACAGCCAATACTTCCTATTTAAAAAAAAAAAACATCGTTTTATTGGAAATGTCGTTCCGCCATGTATAGGTACAGTGGAAATCATTGGAATTCGCAAATATTATTTTGAACAGTTATTTATTGAAAACCCTTGTGATATGCCAAAATACTAAACTCTGATCAAAACAAAGAAGCATTGAAGAAGACATGTGGCCTGTTCAATCGTTTCGCTGTCTCTGATCACGTGTAGTTTGTCTACTTTCATGACTTTGGTTTTAAGTCATTTTACAACAAAAATTATTGAGCCAGTGCGATATGTATTGAATACTATCGGCGCTGGATTTTGTTTCAGTGATATAATATTGCTTACGCCAGCGAACCATTTTTGATTTATTTTATGAGCATTCATAATTATGAACAGTCTTTTTTTTGTTAATCGCGGAAAAGGATCTGGCTAGCCTGTCAAAAAAAGACAATTGAAAAAAAGTTCAACATAACAACGAGATATCAAGTTAGCTCAAGACTTTTCAATGATCTGTTTATTATCTTCTATTGTTAATAGACAGAAAATATATTCTATTAATTATCAACAAGTCCAGTTCATTTTGAGCAAACAAATCAACAACATACATACAGTACACTTACACAAGCAAAACCAAAACATGGTCCTCAAGAGCCGGATCAACAAGAAACCAGCCAGTAATTCTTGTGATTCGACAGCCAGTTTACCAGTAAAGTGCCACCACGGAAAATAATCTATCCCGTGCAGTTGGATTTGGTCAAAACATTATCCTCACCTCAAGCCAGTAGTTCCAATTATTCGACAGCCAGTTTGCCAGTGAAGTACCACCACGGAAGACGAGCAAGTAAAATCTATCCCGTGCAGTTGGTGTTGGTCAAGAATCAAGATATAAGGGGTGAGTCTAGAGTCATTCCTTATCTAAAATTTTTTTTCCTAGTACCGTATATAAGGTGATTGTTCAAGATATTCGCGTACCCACCTAGTTATCACTAGTTTTGGTTTTCTGATTTATACCTACTTAATTCGTTGACAAAATAATGGCTGGGCTAGACAAGCATATTAGAAAAAGAGGATCACTCAAGACGTCTCTTACATCATTTACTAGATTCATCGATGGAAAAAGAGTCATTATTGAGCAAGAGCAAGTTTTAAGTGAAACAGAAATTATACAAGTTCAAGAAAGGTTATCTAGAGTAGAGATCGTCTATCAACAAAGCTTGAAATTCAAGATGAAATCGAGGCAGATGTAGCATTAGATCAATTGAATGACCAATATACTGAGCGTGCAACATTTGACGACGGGTATTTTGCAATCGTATCTGTTGCAAAAAATACTTCGAATCAATTTTTATTCAAAACCGACGACGATGAATCAGTACATTCAATTGCAAATTGAATTGACAGATGCCGCATTACTAGCGGCATCTGTCAATATAAATTTCGATTTGGGTGGAGTTAAATTGCCAGTTATTCCACTCCCAAGGTTTCATGGCTTTTTCCAAGAATGGCTAGAATACAAGGAAACATTCCAGTCTCTGGTTCACGAAAACCAGTGTTTATCCGCGATTCAGAAGTATCATTATTTGCGGGTCTCTTTGGAGGGCAGTGCAGCGCAGGTTCTGAAATCCATTGAATTCACGTCAAGTGGATATACCGTTGCATGGGAAACCTTGAATAATCGGTTTAATAATTCGAAATGATTAATCCATAACCATATCAAAGCATTGTTTACGCTAGAAAATATGCATAAAGAGTCATCTTTCAAAATTCGCAAAATCATAGATGACGTAGCAAAGCATCTCAGGTCACTAGAACAATTGAATCAAGGATTGGGATCCTTTGCTAATCTTTATGATCATTTCCAAACTTGATCAGAATACGGCAAGCGAATGGGAAAAATATTCGAGATCATTTAACACGCCTTCAAGAAGATCTTAAAACGTTTTTTACAAATCTGGCTGATTTCTTAGAAACTCTAGAGTACAAGACAAATGCAAAATTAGGACAAGATGATGGACAGGGCAAGCGAGATAACAAGCATCGTTTCGCCTCTAGGTCGCTAGTTTCATCTACTCTGTCATGTTATTATTGCAAAAAAGATCATTCGATTCACATGTGCGAAGATTTTCTCAATATTTCAGTCAAAAGACGAATCGACTTTATCAACAAAGCTAAACTATGTTAAAACTGTTTGCGTCAGCATCCGCCCAAGAAATGCAAGATGGGTCCTTGTAGAAAATGTCATTCATAATACTTTATTGCACCAAGAAAATATCGACCCTTCAACGACCGTTCAAAAGTCGGAAAACAGTACCGAGGAGGTACCGCGAGACGAGCCTGTTATAAGAAGCAACATTTCCAAATCAAGAAATCGCTTTATGCTTTTATCAACAGCTCGGGTAAAGGTTCTACATAAATTTGGCATGCCTCACATCGCATTTGCTTTACTAGATTCCGGTTCTATGTCGTCCTTTATCACAACAAACTGGTGCGCTAGATTAGGCTTAGATGAATTTGATGACAATCTTGATGTGTTTGGCATATCAAATTCGGTTACTAAAGTACGCAGTAAATGCCAAGTCAGTCTCATGTCTTTATATACTCATTTCAATACAAAACTCACGTGCTATATTCTACCTGAAATAACAAATGTGACGCCAGGTTTTGAGATTGATCTAAGTTTGTTTGAAATTCCACCAACTTTACATCTTGCTGACGAAGAGTTCAACAAACCAGGTGCAGTCGAAAATTTGATTGGTTGTGATCTCTTCTGGAGTTTGTTGAAAGGAGGTAGAATATCAGGTGGCAAGTAGGTACAATCCTACGCTGCAAGAAACTGAACTTGGATGGGTCGTAGCTGGCCCAGTAGGAAGAATTGGAACAAAGGAACAAAATAGAAAGGTTTCTTGCAACCTAAGCACTAATCAAGATTTGCGGGACATGATAGCACGTTTTTGGGAAGTGGAAGAGTTACCTCAACAGAAACAATTATCAAGCGAGAATGTTTTCGGAAACAACATCTAGGAATCATGAGGGTCGATTCCTAGTGAAAATGCCATTGAACAGCCTGCTGTCTGCTTGGGTGAATCCCGGTCTCAAGCTGAAAGAATGTTTCATAATCTTGAGAAAAGATTCATGAAGCACGAACAACTAGAACCATACATCAATTTTATGCACGAATATCAATCATATAATCATATGACAGTTGTTGATTGCAATTCCAGCTCCAAAGACTTGGAATATTATATGCCTCACCATGGAGTATTAAGAAGTGATAGTTTAACGACTAAACTTCGCGTCGTGTTCAAAGCTAGTTCCCCATCAAGTAACTGAACGTCTCTCAACAATGTCCAATGTGTTGGGCCAGTTTTACAAGACGACCTCTTCTCCATACTGTTGAGGTTTCGAGAAAGACGCTTTGTGATATCAGCCGACTGCAAGATGATGTATAGACAAGTATTGGTAAGTCCTGAGCAGAGAAGACTTCAAAAAATTGCATGGAGAGAAAGCCCTACGGAATCACTCAAAACTTACTCTCTCAATACAGTTACCTACGGACAAGCATCCGCAAGTTATCTGGCTATTCGTTGCCTGTTCCAATTGGCCAATGAGTGTTCCGAGTCAAATCCAAAAGTATCTGAAGTCATCAAGCGATCTTTTTATGTGGATGATTTGCTTTTCAGTACCGATTCCATTGAGCATGCACGCTATTTATGTCAAGAAATATCGCGTATTCTGAAGAGTGGATGTTTTGAGCTACGCAAATGGTATTCCAATGAACCGAAGGTGCTTGATGGTCTGAAGACCGACGACGAGACATGTGGCATTTTAACGTTTGGTCCAGACGAAACGATAGAAAATTTAGGTTTAACCTGGTCTTGCTACAACGAAAAGATAGCCTTCCATATTTATACAAAGAATTAGCCGATAGATACGAATCGCTCTGTTTTATCGCTCACTGCTCGCATATTTGACCCTTTGGGGATGTTGGGTCCTTGCACCGTCATAGCAAAAATATTGATACAGAGATCGTTTTCAGAAAAGGTATCCTGGGATGAAAACATACCTGGACATCTATCCTGTGAATGGAACAAGTTCAAGAATGAGTTACTTTGCCTTAACCAACTAACCATCCAGCAGCATGTTGTGTGCGAAGGGGCAAAAATAGTCGATTTGCATGGCTTTGCTGATGCATCGGAGCGAGCATACGGTGCATGTCTGTATGTACGTAGCGTAGATCAAAATAATTATGTACACGTTAGACTTTTATGTGCGAAATCCAAAGTATGTCCCATCAAGACTTTGAGTATTCCCAGATTAGAATTATGCGCAGCATTATTACTTACTCGACTAGTAAAAAAGGTTAAGATGTCTTTAACCCTACAAGTTCAAAAGTGTTTTACTGGTCGGATTCATCATCAGTCTTGGCCTGGATTAAAACCGCTCCAAGTTCACTAAAGACTTTTGTAGCAACCAGGGTGACTATGATTCAAAACTTGACTGATTATTTAGAATGGAGGCATGTACCGACTGACAAGAATCCAACAGATCACTTATTACGTCGATTATATCCGCAGCAAATTTTAGACAATGATATGTGGTGGCATGGACCTGAATTTTTGAAGGAACTTCCAGGTAAATGGCCTGCATCACAATTCAATGTAGATGTAGTTCCAGAATTGGAACCCTTTCCAATCACCGCAGTACCAGCAATCAAGACTAATGCGTTTTCGTTCGAAAAGTTTTCGCGATATCTTCGTTTAATTCGCGTCCTGTCTTACCTTCGGAGATTTAAAAATAATTGTTCAAAACCAATTTCAGACCAAGAAACTGGTCCGCTTAGCGTTCTAGAGTTAGATTATGCGAAGAAACAGCTGATCAAAGTCGCACAAAGACAATCTTTTCCTGAAAAATTTTCTGATCTAATCGAAAAACGTTCCATATCCCCTAAAAGCAAGATTCATAATTTTATACCATTTCTAGACTCGGACGAGATTATCCGTGTTGGAGGAAGATTAGACTTCTGAGATTTCTCACCAGACAGAAAACATCCCATAGTATTGCATTCCAAACATCATTTCACAAAATTGCTTTTTGCGCATGAACATATCAAGTTGTTACATGTCGGACCACAAGGCCTATCGGCTTCAATAAGAAACGTATTTTGGCCAGTTTCTGGGCGTAATTTGGCTAGATTCACGGTTACACGTTGTATTCGATGTTTCAGATTTAAGCCTGATTTTGTACAGCCTATCATGGGAAATCTACTACGCGATCGCACTGTTCCTTCATCGCCCTTTCATATCACGGGAGTTGATTACGCAGGGCCGTTTTTGGTGAAACAGGGACTGGGAAAATCACGTTCGTCTAAGATGTAGAAATGTCACATAGCATTATTCGTGTGCGTCTCTACAAAGGCTCTGCACCTAGAACTGGTATCAAGTCTAAGTACAAACTCATTTCTACTAGCCTTGAGGCGATTCGTTTCTAGAAGAGGAAAGCCGTCTAAAATCGTTAGTGATAACGGAACAACCTTTGTGGGTGCAAATCGCGAACTTGGGACATTTATGGAGTCACGTCAAGGCGCATTGAAATGTAGTGCCGCCGATGAAGGGATTGACTGGCAGTTTATCTGTCCCTATTCTTCCCAGATGGAGGTTTATGGGAAAGCGGAGTAAAAAGCGTGAAACATCACTTAAAACACGTCCTTGCTAATGCTCATCTTACATTTGAAGAGCTTATTACAACTCTGTCGCAGATTGAAGCGATCTTGAACTCTCGCCCTCTCTCTCCTCTTTCATCTGGACCTAATGACTTACTTCCATTGACTCCGGCTCACTTCCTTATTGGAAGACCAATTGACTGCTGCTCTAGATGAGAGACTAGATGACGTTAAAATTAATCGATTGACAAGCTTCCAGTTAGTTCAGAATCTTTGCCAACATTTTTGGAGACTTTGGCATCAAGACTACATATCCGAACTTCAACAAAGGCAGATGTGGAAGATTAACCGAGGCCAGCTAGCTGAGGGTACATTGGTGCTGATCAAGGACGACCAAGCTCTTCCTACTGATTGGAGACTTGGACGTATTATCCAATTGCATCCTGGCGCTGATGGTGTGCCTCGTATCGCTTCCATTCATACAAGCAATGGAACCATCAAGAGGAACTTTCAGAAGATTTGTCCCCTTTCATCAGAGAATTGAAAGACCAGACAGTCCTTTCAAGGCCGGGGGCATGTTTACGCCAGCGAACCATTTCTGATCTATTTTATTCACATTAATAATTATGAACATTCTTTTTTTTGTGGAGTGGATTATTGTCCTAATAATGGTCAAATTGAAGTAGATTCTTGGCTGAAGGACAAATGTGTGTATATGGGAATATGAAAAAGTGACACCAAGTGGGATTTGAACCCACGAGCTTCATATCTCTAGTCTGAAGCTCTCCCAACTGAGCTACCAAGGCATGGAATTCAAACCACCAGTAGTGCCACTGATTCACCTCCACCATACGGGGATATGAATCAGTGGTACTACTGGTGGTTTGAATTCCATGCCTCGGTAGCTCAGTTGGGAGAGCGACAGACTAGAGATATGAAGGTCGTGGGTTCAAATCCCACCTGGACCGCAATTCTTGACATAATTCGCATGCACGCGTATGCGATCCTCTGCGAAGGGGATTTTCACGAATGGTGCAAACGAATCATATTCTTGACCGGCCTTCGAATTAAAACGTTCGCGAGCTCACAATTACGAGTGCGGCTAGATTCATTGCAATCATTTTCGTGTCAATCAAATGTCAATGAGTCAGCTGAAAAAAACATTTGTTTATTTGTTTGCATGACGTTGATGCTAGACCTACAGCTGAAAAAATAGATTTTCTAACCACAAATGAATAACACTTGCAAACACTATGCTGTACGATGCGAGCGCGAAAACCCGATCGTTGTCAAATTCGAGTACTCGTTCATGAGACGAGTTCTCAAGAATGACATGCGAACGATTTCGATAGCGGCACGAGTGAGCTTGAGCGATACGATCGGTCAAGAATCGGGCCCCTGGAGTGTCACCTATTTATATTTCCATATACACACATTTGTCCTCCAGCGAAGTATCTACTCCCAATTTATTCTTTTTTTTTGTTAATCGCGGAACGGGATTTCCTGTCAAAAGAAGACAATTGAAAAAAAGTTTAACATAACAACGAGATATCAAGTTAGCTCAAGACTTTTCAATGATCTGTTTATTATCTTCTATTGTTAATAGACAGAAAATATATTCTATTAATCATCAACATGTCCAGTTCATTTTGAGCAAACAAATCAACAAGCATACAGTCCACTTACACAAGCAAAACCAAAACAAATATTCAAAGGTCTGATATAAAATAGATGCAATGAACATATTTTTTAATACTTGTATTCATTTTATTTTCTACCTATATCTTGAATACTAGCCAATAATTCATTTGCCCGTCGCATCCCTGGATAATATATGTATGTGATAAACCATCGTATTGTTTTAAAATCATTTGCACCAAGCTGAAATTATAATCAATCCCGAATATCAGCATTGATGTTTACCACTGACTTGTCATTTTGACAAATTTGATCTTAGTACGGCTCTAACTTATAAAGGGCGCTACCTAAACTTATTTTTTCTGTTTGGTCGTGCCTGATGTATTGTGTTTTTGAGTAATAAAACGCATTTCTTTCTCATTTTTACACAGAAAATGTATACTTGGTAGAAGTCGCTACGTGCAAAGATTCTCGAGATATTTGGATTATAAATAATGAATACATGTGATTTTTAAATTATGGCGAAGCATGATGTTTCATTGATATTGCCAAAAATTGAAAATGAGTTTGCAGAGTTTGCCTGCTTGAGAATATGAAAAAAAATATATATAGACATGTGTCTGATCTAATTCGAATTTCCCATAATAAGAAACCCTCAAACCAAAGTTTTCATCAAAAGATCGACATTAGTTCGATTATAAATTATTTAAAAAAAACAAAAAAAAAATAAAACTTCAACCACCTTCTTATTTTTAAGCAAAGATACTTGATCCGCCCTTTAAATAGCCCATTTTGTCAGTTATAATATTTTTTATGAATCCACTTGGGCGCCCCTCGCATTGCGGAGGGACTGTAGGGACTGGCCAATAGATCCGCTAACTTTTCTGGATGATTGTGGGCTACCAAATTATAATTCAGCCTTAACTAAATCATAAAAAGTTTATCTATCCCACGAAATGTTGAGAGTGTTCTGCCAAACTGTAGGAAGTGGCCAATCGACAATTTTTCTGGATGATTATGGAGTACCAAAGAAATACTGTTGAAAAATTCAGCTTAATAACTAAATAACAAAAAGATGCATTTTTTTACATGTTTGAGGCATTCCGTCATCCCCTAGAAACTGCAATCAGAGCGAGACCCTCTCGGATTATACTCAATTAGGCTTCGTACTTCCGTACAACATTCTCTTGAAAAATTGGCCTTACCTTACTGAATCAACACTGAAGAATGCCATTGGCTCTCCTACTATACGTCGTAAATTGATTATTCCGACTTACAACTCGGAAAAATCGATTTGTCTGAGTTACAACTCGGAGGAATCGATTTTTCTGACTTACAACTCGGAAAAATCGATTTTTTCCGAATTACAACTCGGAAAAATTGATTTTTCTGACTTACAACTCGGAGGAATCGATTTTTCTGACTTACAACTTGGAAAAATCGATTTTTCCGAGTTACTTTTAAATAGGGCACCCTGAAGATGGGTTTTCTTCAATATTTCCGGTACCGTCCATAAAAAGTTATAAAATTCAATACACTGCATAAACTGTTATCACTGAATCAGAATTTTGAAATAAAATTTCCAAATTTTGATCAGGGGCGTACCATACTAGGGGGAGGGTTAAGGGTAAAACAATCCTTTTTTTATGGTACCCTTCTTCTCATTCTGATTTCAGAATATGATACATCAAGGTTTTTTCTATTAACAAAACAAACTCTTAGTTCATATATCGATAGGGCCAGTAGTTTTCGAGAAAATCGCATTTTTCCAAATCGATGCATCGGCACCCTAAAGACGAGTCTTCCTCTCAACATTTTCATTTTAGAATCACAGTCTTGATTGATTTTTTCACGGAAAAGATAAAATTGCAAATTTGAGTTCGAGCGGTTTCGAAAATATGGATGAAGACTCTTCTTTAGGGTGCCGATGCATCGATATGGGTGCGGGCTATCTATGAAGCTTTGTCTGGAAGTGCTGACTTCTTTGAATTTGAAATGACCGTATAACTATGGCAATGCTTTTGGACTTGTCAAAGGCTTTTGATTCAGTGGATCATAAAATTCTTTGTACCAAATTGGAAAGGTATGGTATACGACGTGTTGCTCTTCAGCTGATGATCTCTTATCTGGAGAATAGAACTCAACGTGCTGTTGAGAGGACGGAGCAAGGCTCTGCAGCGTTCTATTAAAATAGTGCCAAAGCGAGGAGTTCCTCAGGGATCCATAGTCGGTCCCTTATTCTACATTTTGTATACAAATGTGTTACCCCGAGTTTCTACCGAAAATATAATCATGTATGCAGACGATACATCTTTTATTTTTAGTAAAAAGAATAAGGCTATTCTTCTAGAAAAAGTTTCA
Organism: Orchestes rusci; assembly: GCA_958502075.1. Taxonomy (NCBI): domain Eukaryota; kingdom Metazoa; phylum Arthropoda; class Insecta; order Coleoptera; family Curculionidae; genus Orchestes; species Orchestes rusci. Next base: position 33,520,610 of record OY293305.1, read on the forward strand.
AACTCGGTGGATACTCTGAAATAATTCTTTTTATCTAATCAATTGATGCTAAATGTAACAAAAAAGTTGAATCGGTTGCAACCAACTACGACAGAACTATAGATTCACCAATGCTCTTCCTTCGGATAGAGTTAGCAGGTCTAGGAAAAGCTTGACACGAGCCAAATAATAATAAGCACATGGGTGGAGTCGATAAATTAGATGGTCTTGTTGCAGCCTATAGATCTAGATTTCGACAGAGAAAATGGTACTAGCCTTCATTTTTATACTTATCGGATGCATCCGTTGTCAACGGCTGGATTCTCATGCGAAAGATGCGATCGAACCACCCAGACTAAGAATCATTGCTGTTATTTCGAAGAAAATTTTCTTATATGTAGAATGCGTTTTTAAATAGATAGTTTTTTAGTATTACTTTTAATCTGTTAGCTGATAAATTTCTAACGAAGTGAGGAAAACTGTTATAAGTTTTTATCAACCTAAAATTCACATTTTTTTGGATGTAGGCATATTTACATTTTTCCGACAGTAAATCTTGTTTAGCTCTTGTATCATGATTATGACTCCTTTCACAATGCAAAAATAGATCTCCATTATTATGTACAAACATTACCGCTTCAAACAAATACAGGGTTAGGAGAAATTACCGGAACGGTCGATTATTTCAAAAGATACATGAGTAAGAAGAAAGTTTCTCATGAAAAAATTGTGAGGCTTTTGAAAATCTTTATATCGGTGATAAAATGGAATATACAGGGTCGGGCATACGATTATGGCAGATCAAAGTTAAATTTTTTTAAATGGAACTCCCTGTATATCAATGGATATTTCAATTTCTCTTCTATTTTTGAGCAAAAATTGTGATGAACATAATGTTCCTAAATTCAGCCGTTTTAGAGTTATCGTGTTTTATAAATTATATTTTTACACCTTTAAAATTCTATCAAACCCAAACGGTTGAAGATAAAGAAAAACGTTGTTCACTTTCTAGTCCTAAGTAAGAGCTATCCAGGGACTTTTAATTAATTTTTCCCAAAAATGTGAAAATTTCTCAAAAAAAATTGACAGTTGACAGTACAGGGTTATTGATTATAAATGCCCCCTCCTTCCAAGGTTAATTGATGGTGATAAGGTTGCGTCGTTATACATTCGGGAGTCGGACGAATCAGAATTCAGACAAAAATGACGTCGGTCGGCACCGATTCGGTTCCGTGGTTCAAATACACATCTAAAAAAAAATATAAAATATGGTTCACACTTATCAATGAGAAGATATTTCACTGTATACCAAAAGCTGTGTAATAACTTACCCTCAAACACGTTTAAAAACGGCCGACACTAGGTAAAAAAAGGTTTCAAGACCCTGAAATACGGATATGTTATGACATTAAGATGACACACCGATGTCAGGAACGACAATAAATGAAGCTCGTCGACGTCACCAGTATGGGATCGATTCGGTTTAACGTTAGTTTATTTCCGATTCCCTGGTTACGGCACAACCTTTAAATATCAATTAACCTTGCCGCCCTCTAACTTTTTAATTTGACGAGTTTGAAAAAGGAGTTCCAGATAAAAGTTTCATAGTTGAAAATTAACTTTTCAAATAACCTGTTTTCACATATACAGGGTGCTCCAAAAAGTCTGGGCGAGGTCCAACTTTCTTATGTCAAATTGATACCCTATTTTTTTATTTCATATTTGGATTCTCTTTTTAACTCTAAACATTTTCTATGCAGCATATCCTATACCTAAGTTTAATGCATAAAAAGATATTTGATATTTATTAATTGAATGATAATAATTTATTGTTGTGAAAATGTCAAATATATCTATGATTTCAAATTATTGACGCTCGTATTGACGAAAATGTCACGTCATTAAGTACTTTTAAAGTGTAAAAGTATCAAAGTATAGATAATTCTGCATTTGATTCAAAAGATTTTTTTTTTATATAAGACGTTATTTTAGTTTTTGTTCATTTTTTGGGTATCAATTTGAAATCAGAGAAGTTTTGGTATATCCTACGCACACAATTACGTCAATACTTCGAAACCATAGATATATTTATTTTTTTTATAACAATGAATTAGTATTATTCAATTTATAAAATATCAAATATATTTTTATACATCAAACTGAGGTATAGGATATGCTACATTAAAAAGGATTTAAATTTGAAGAAGAATCCAAACATCAAATAAAAAAATAGGGTATCAATTTGAAATAAGAGAGTTAGACCTCGCCCAGACTTTTTGGATCACCCTGTAAATGTGAAAACAGTTTTTTTAAAAATTTCCTTTTCCACCATGAAACTTTCATTTGGAACACTTTTTTCTAAAACGTCAAATTAAAAAGTTAGATGGGGGTGCATTTATAATCGATAACCCTGTACCTTCTATTCAAATGGCAGAATAGCTCTTGAAATGGTGGTGAGAAAGTTTAGACCATTTTTCTCTATCGTTTGAATTTAATAGCATGTCAAAGGTGCAAAAATGTCATTTTTAAAACGAAATATCTCGATAACGGTTGAACTTAGGGACAATAGTGTATCACAAATTTTGCTCAAAATTAAAGGAAGAATATCCATTGATAAACAGGGGGTTCCATTTAAAAAAATGCAATCTTGGTCTGCCACAACTTAATGCCCGACCCCGTACATACCAATTTATAGCAGATATGTAGATTTTTAGAAGCCCAACAACTTCTAAATAGGTCAGTTTCTTCTAACTCATGTATCTTTTGAATATTTCGACCGTTCTGGTAACAGTCATGATTTTTTTCCACTAAATACCTGTCTAGAGCTTTTCCTGTACTTCATCCTGTATATTGTTCTGATACACCTCTTTTGTAAAATCAGAAAATCAGAATCCTATCTACATCAAAACATCCTCTCCCAAATATTACACCATAATATGTCGAAAATTCAGTTCATTAAAGCGAACAGACCCTGTTGGCATAATTGAACTTGAACAGTCAACTGACATAATGAAAAACTAAAAAGACGACGACATTAACGAGAAGATTTTAAACATTTTTTGCTATAATTTAACGTATAATTATCAAAAGTTTCATAAATATAGTTGTTCATATTAAAGTCTCTTTCACGCGAATCAGTGGAATCATTTTGAAGCAAATATTAACATTTTGGTGCCGAAACCAGGTGATGACTTTTATGTCAGTGACTTTAAACGAAAGTGATCTTTTGAAGAATGCAAAAAATGAATCTAGCGTTAAAGAAAATGTGTCGTGCCAAACTAACGAAATATATTAACGAGGCTGGTGTTATTTTGCACAGTGAACAGTTTAACGAGAGCGATGCAAAAGTGCAATTGGCAAAGGTGAAATTGGCTCGTGAAAACTTGGACACAGGTAACGAAAATCGAGTCCGTTTATTGAAGAGGACAAATTAGGTGAAGAGTGCGAGAAAATATTGGAGTATGAAGAACAAGCTGTGGTTGCGGTAACGAAATTGGAGCAAAAAATATCGGAGCAATCCAAAGGTATACAGGTTGTACGAGGAGAAAATAACGCTTTCAATGAGGAGCTGTCAATAAGAAGAGACCAAAAGCAGAAAATGACGGTAAGCTCATCTAAGTTAGATCTTATTAAGTTTAATGGTGATTATCATGAATGGCCTGCTTTTTGGGAACAATTTGACTCTGCAATTAATAGCAATGAGTGTTTGGATGATACTGCCAAATTTAGCTATTTGAAATCAGTTCTATGGGGAAATGCTGCTGTAACTATTCAAGGTTCAACGTCTAGTAAAGCTATCCGCCTTGACACTATAGATGCTTGTCAAAATGCGCAACTTTGCCAAGATTTAATATTCGCTGTATCTTCCACAGTTACCAATATACCAATATATGTTGAACATCGAACTCGTAACACACTGTATAATGTGATAGATTTTGACCCAGCGAGTCTACATTAATTTAATCTAAATCGAAATATCCTTCAAATCACTGCCAAGGTGATCGATGCCTAACCCTACTTATCTAATCTCTCCGTTCAAAAAGCAAATTTATTGATTATGTAATATGATACAAGATTTGACTTTGTTATTGCAAAATATTTTTCTTTCCATCATGAAACAATAATGGCTGTGGGGCAAAATTTGTTTTGACTAAGAAAAATATACACATCAATTATTATTAGGTTATCGCATTGGGAACTATTTTCGAGAAGTATATTTATACTATATTGACGAAAAAATACTGGGTTCAACAATGAAGTTACTCATTTTAAAGATTAAAAAAAAAAGAATAAAAGTCAGATAAATACCTGATATGGTTTATCATCAACTAAATTAGCAAATTATGATATATTGAAGGTAATGCTTTCTCTGTTACTCAATTATCTGCACGTTTCTATAGTATGGGCGTCCCCTTCAAGCTAACAGGAAAGCTTAAAGAGGACAGGTAAATTTTTGGAAATAGAATGATTTTGACTACCTATACAGGGTCCTAACTCTACAGGGTCTTTCTTTCAAAGGAACAATAATTAACCTATGAGAAAGTGAAAATGATACGCGTATAAAATTTTACATACAAAGATTCTCGACCATGAACTACTTTTATTTCATACAGTACTGTGAATTATTCACGGGACTCAAAACTAGTCCAATAAATGACACTGTACAGGATTATTCCGTATATTCAGACCGAAGCGCTGATAAAAACTGTAAATACAAAGTTAATGGGGATTTACGAAAATCGCTAGAAAATATAACTTTTATTTATAAAGGGTGCATGCAGAAGGTGTGGCAGATACAACTTGTATATTTTTATATGGGAAGCCCTAGATTTCCCATTTTTGGATTCTACGTACAATTCTAGACAGATCTGATATATCATGTCTTATACGAAACTATGTGTTTTTGAAATACTTGGATTTTCATGTAAAAAATGACGCTTGAAGGTTCCTATTTAAATGTAATTTTTTCGTTCAAGAAAGCCTTTATTGTTCAACTTGTATTGGAATTCTGGTTGAAATCGAACTACTTTTAAAGATTGTTCACAATATTTTGATAACTATTTAAAAATTGAATCAAGAAAATTGCCATGAATCAGTTTTTCCAAATGGAAACCCTATTTTTCATAATTTCATCTCATTTAGCTTTGAAAATAAAGGTGAATTGTGAATTTGTATACGATTGTCCATTCCAAAAATTCTCATTTTTTTAAAATTTTTGATATCGAAACCAATGATATAAGGGGATTTGAAAAAGTCTTTCACCTAACATACTTTTTTTCAAATCGAAAGGAGGGTCGATTTATACCTCCTTTTAAAGATCTTTTCATCCTTATTACACCCTGGAACTTTGAGGTCGCAGTCTTGTTCCAATTTTTCAATTTTGAGCTAGTAATATTTTTCAAAATGACGCTAAATTGTCGTTTTGGCATTCTCGACTGTGACTACTGTGTTGAGAAATGCATAACCTGGTCATATATTTTGTTGTGGTAAACGGCTCACAGACCATGCAATCCCTCGTAGGTACAACTTGGTTACTAGATACGCGTCAAGCTTAACGTTTGTGTCTACAGTGTGTCCCAGATTCGATTCTCAATACAGGAATCTTGACTCCTATCATACCTACAGCAAAGCTCAAATGGAGAAAGTTTTAGAGGAAACTTGGTGCATTCGATATTTGGTTCCAGATTTGCGATCGGTCAATCTGTTTTCGAAATTTCGGCGAAAAACCGAAAATGGCGGATTTTTTTTATGCCAGTAAATCCAAAACGGCTAATTGGACAGATATGTGACATTATCTGGACACTTTTTTAAGACGAATAAAATGGTGTGTATGACATGTCTCAATCGTCTTTTGTTTTCCCGCAACCCGCCTCAACTTTCATTTTTCTTATGGCCGCCATATTGGATTTTTCGATTTTTGGAAAGAGTGTAAAATTTCCAGTCTAGTGATGTCTAACAAGTGCATAAAAGATTTAAGTATCTTCGGAATATCACATTTCGTGGTTAGGACTCAATCTTTTTTAAGGAGGCCATGATTTATTTGACAGAAAACTGGTTTATAAGCAAAATCCTAGGAGGCTCTGATATGTCGTTCAATAATTCTGTCGAAAGATGGCGTTGTGGTCTATAACAACCCGCAAATCGTAATTCAGTATGAAAGTTGTGTTTACGTAAATAGTAGTACGCTTCTCTGTCATTAAAATAATAAAAGTTGATCAAATTAACAACCATTTTTCTGAATTGGGTTTTATGAGGCTGCCGTCGTTCGGGGTACAACTCGAAATACCTTGCAGAGGTAATGTCGGCATTTCTCTGTGACTGCAAGTACAGCGCTAACATATCCAAGTTTGCTTCATTCGAACAGGGAATACCGGGCATTTTTAATAGGTTTCGGCAATTTGTTTATCAGATTTATTATTTTAATGACAGAGAAGCGTACTACTATTCACGTAAACACAACTTTCATACTGAATCATTATTTGCGGGGAGTTATTGACCACAACGCCATCTTTCGGCAGAATTATTGAACGACATATCAGAGCCTCCTAGGATTATGCTTATAAACCAGTTTTCTGTCACATAAATCATGGCCCCCTTAGAAAAGATTGAGTCCCAACTACGAAATGTGATATTTCGAAGATACTTTAATCTTTTTTGCACTTGTGAGACATCACCAGACTGGAAGTTTTACACTCTTTCCAAAAATCGAAAAATCCAATATGGAGGCCATAAGAAAAATGAAAGTTGAGGCGGGTTGCGGGAAAACAAAAGACGATTGTGACATGTCCTACACACCATTTTATTCGTCTCAAAAAAGTGTCCCGATAATGTCACATTTTCATAGCTGTCCAATTAGCCGCTTCGGATTTACTGGCAAAAAACCAAATCCGCCATTTTCGGTTTTTCGCCGATATTTCCAAAACCAATTGACCGATCGCAAATCTGGAACCGAATATCGGATGCACTAAGTTTCCTCTAAATTTTTCTCTATGTAACCTTTGCTGTAGGTATAATAGGAGCCAATATCCCTGGTTAGAGAACCGAATCTGGGAGTTTGTCCCAGATTCGGTTTATTTATTTTCGTTATTATTATTGTATTTATTTGTTATCTGATGCGTACTTTGTCACGTGAATTCATATGAAAATAAATATAAATATGTCTTTCTTCTCTTTTTTTTCCTTATATTTCTAAAATCATCCAAAAACAACCCGAATACTACAGCGGCTAATACTTTTTTTTCACAAAATTGGTACCATGTTGAACGATAAAAGATACTGACTGAACATACTGAACTATAGTTGTCAATGCTTGACACTGTTGTACTGGGCCGTACGGGTCACAGACGATGCTATCGGTCGTACAACTTGATATATTGAATACATGTCAAATTTGACGTTTGTGTCTTTTATTGGCTATGTGATGCGTTGTTCGTTACAAAGATTCATTTGGGAATGAATATGTCTTTTCAAAGAACCATTTTTATAAAGAAAGGGGTTTTCGTGGCGTAGGGACAGAAAAGGAAATGAGAACAGTTGGCACCAGGCGGGATTTGAACCCACGACCTTCGTCATACCAGGACAACGCTCTACCAAGTACTACAGCAGCTGATGTTTTTTTTGATAAAGCTGGTGTGCCATGTTTAACGATGATAGATACTAGAGAGTTATTGGAAGTGAAATAAGGTCTAGCACTAATAATGCTAGCATTATTTTGACAACTACGCACGCGCATTTGCCTCGTTTGATAAGGCTAGCGTTAATAATGTTTGTGCTCGACTTTATGACGGCACCAATGGAGTCGAGCCGTATTAAGGTCATTTCGGCGTTATTTTGACAAGTTTGCCAGCTTTTGGCATTTGACAATTGAAATTTGTATGTTTACATTTTAGACGAGGTGGTTTTCAATTTTCACTTATAACAGGGTTGGTTTTTCTGCATATTTTCAGTATGTGCCGCGGATATAAATCAAGATAAGTTTAATGAGTGAGCAGAAAATAAACCGGCTACGATTCTGTAACGAGGATGGTGGATTGATGTAGTGCTCTTCCGTGAATTTATCAATATACCTACCTATCTACGTCAACACAATTATTCGAAACTTTGAAACTCCGAAACAATAGAGAATTAAAAAAAATAAACCGGAACAATGAAAATAGGTACACTAGTGAAACACTAGATTAACGATTTCCATTTGTTTGTTTATGGTTCAGGCAACGAAGATCAAAAAATGCCGGATAGAGGAAAAAATTTGTGTATTTGCGAATTTTGGTATAAGTGTAGGTTGAGGTGTCCTGAACAACATACTAAAAGTCCTGATCGGTGGGGGGCGAGCTAAAATGGAGGAAGGTCTATGTTGGTCATTTTTCTACGTTTCTCTTGATTAACTTGAAAACGAGACCAACCAGCGAAAAAATACTGGAGTACTAAATTATTCTTTGTAAAATTTCCTACAAAAAAGGTCTTCTGTATTTTTTCGCTAGAAGGAGAAAATAAACTGGAGAAAATGAATTAGTGTTAAAAAATCAGATTTCCATATTATGAAAATATAAATTGAATTTTAACTGCTTCCTCTGACGTGCCACCGACCCACTTTCACTCAGTCATTGCCCCCACTCCTCACTGTGTCAGGTGGTCTACTAAGAGTCTTCGTATATTTCCATTTATCGAGGTCTAAGCCATATACTCAACCTTCACTCAACCCTTTCAGTTTGGTACGCCACTGATTGAAATTCCGAAAATTAGAGCTCAAATTCTGATTCTGCTTTGGAAGTTCATGCGATGTATGAAATCTCATGATTTTTGTATAAACGGGTTCAGAAATATTGAGGAAGAAAAGTCTTTGGGGTGCCCTATTTAAAGGGGCGTAGCTCCTGTAGATAAAGTTTTTCGTCAAATTTTCATTGGATTTTTTTTTATGAGAATCCCTGATGAAAATACCCCGTGAGAATAAATCACCCCACGCATTTTTTTACCAATGTCTAGGAAACACTCTGTATTATCATATAGTCTTTCCTATATCCATATTTACTTACCTGTCAATCTTAGCGACAATAAGTATTGAACCTTTTTTGATGAGAATTTCATGTAGAATAATTGTGTATTCCTATGTTATTCTGCTAAAGGTCCCGGTTTTCCCGCTATTCATGAAAAATGAAAAACCAAAAAAAAAATCTTCAGATCTAAGGTGGTGGAGCTCGCCTCCCACCGATCAGGACTTTTAGTATGTTGTTCAGTAAACCTTACCCTACACCTATACCAAAATCCGCAAATACACCATTTTTTTCCTCTATTTTTCCTTCGTTGTCTTGGCTATTATTCATCTCAACGATGTTATGGTTATGTTAAAAATAACGAAAAGAGCTGTGAGACATCTGACAAGCCATAAATTATGCAGGCTCCAATAACTGTTTTTTTTCGGAAGCAGTAAAGAAAAATCTAACAACGAACGCGATGAATTTGAAACCAAATATTACACTCTCGTATCACAAGCTCGTGAAATTATATCAAACCATTCAAAACAGCAAAATCAATTCAGTCAAAATTCATTACCGTCTACTTCTAATCAAACATTTCAATTTTCATCTCCACCGAACATCAATGCAAAACTTCCACCATTAAGGCTGATAGAATTCTCAGGGTGCTATAGTGATTGGAGAAAGTTTCCCGATACATTAATCGCATTAGTGCATATCAATCAAGTTCTCAGCGAAGTTGAAAAATTCTACTACTTTTAGTCATCATTAAAAGGTCAAGCAGCTGAAGTTATAGCATCACTACCGATAACAGAATCAAATTTTCTTATGGCGTGAAAACATTTGATTGAGAGATACGAAAATAACAAAGCTATCATAAATTCTCATATCAAGGAAATCATGGAACTACCTTCAGTACCAAAGGAATCGAGTACACTTCTCCGTAGTTTTGCGGACAAGTTTTTGAAAAACTTTAGAGCTTTAGAACTTATGGATAACGATGTAGCATACTAGAATGCTATCCTGATTTACATTGTTATCGAAAAGTTGGATTTCAACTCAAGAAAGGAATGGGAAAATTATTCAAAAGACTTCACGAACCCGAAAATCAAAGATCTCACAGCCTTTCTCAATCAGCGTTGTATCATACTCGAATCGCTCCCTACACGTTCAATTAACACGAATAGAAAAGATTTCACGAAAGAATATACCCAAGGAACAATACATTTATTCTCGACCAGATCATCATGCCCCATCTGTTCAGGAACTCACCCTATTTTTCACTGTGAAAAACTCAATTCATTTCCTCTAAATACGCGTTACGAGAAACTCAATCAGCTCAAATTATGCACGAACTGTCTCAGATCAGGACATCGAAAATATGAATGCAGGTCAGGTGGATGCAAGATTTGTAATCAGAAGCATAGCACATTATTGCACAATCACGAAAATACAGAGATTTCACACGAACGAAAGAACAACGAAAATAAAAGAGAAGACACAAACGATAGATAATCAAGAGAACATGATAATGCGGTATTGGCCAATTATTCTCATGGAATCAGCGAACCCTTTGTACTTCTATCTGCTGAGGTTATTCAAGCTTTTAATATAGAAAATCAACCTGTGAAATGTCGGATCATTCTTGACAGCGGATCACAATCGAACTTCATCACATACGAATTGGTCAAGAAACTAAAGCTTCCAATGAGATCGATAGATATTCCAGTATGTGGAATCAATCAGGAAACGTTCAAGGTAACAAACCGAACCGAAGTAGTAATCTCATCACTCACCAATGAGTATCGAACAAAAATTTCATTTTTAGTTATAAATGGAAACATTCTGGAAAGTTGAAGAAATTCAAGAAATTCAAGATCCAAACAAGCAAGCAATTGATTACACAAAAGAAGAACAAGAATGTCAAGATCATTTCAACCAAAACGTAACACGGCACGAGAACGGACATTTCATTGTGAAACTCCCTCTCAAAGAAAACTACCAGGAACTAGGAGAATCAGAAACTTCAGCTATTCGGAGACTTCACTCGTATTGTATGAAGCATATTCGAAATTCATGACCGAATACGAAGCTCTTGATCATATGACCGAAATATGCTGCAAAGACAATGAAGACACCAACAAACCAATATTTCATTTGCCTCATCACGCTGTAGAAAATCCCGAAAGCACAACAACCAAAGTCCGTGTTGTTTTCGACGCAAGCGCAAAGTCATCAACGAACTTATCTTTAAATGACGTTTTGAAGATTGGTCCTGTTCAGCAAGATCTGTTTTCTGTTCTGCTGAATTTCAGGAGGCATAATGTAGTATTGATTGGTGATTTAACCAAGATGTACCGACAAATATTGATTCACCCGGAACAACGAAACCTACAAAGAATCGTGTGGCGAGATGATCCAAATTCGGCTATCAAGCATTACATGTGGAACACGGTAACATATGGAACTGCATCAGCTTCGTTTTTAGCAACCCGCTGCTTCATGCAGATTGCAGATGATATAAAGGAAACAACCGGTAGAAAGCAGAATAATCGAAACCAGTTTTTACGTAGATGATCTATTAGCTGGTCATGAAACAGTTGAAGTTCTTAACGAAATAAAGCATAACATAATCAAAATAATGGCTGATTATGGATTTGAAATAAGAAAATTCAGGTCTAACGATTCAAATGTTTTAATGGACTGCACTCATCTCGTGGATCAAGCATATGAAATGACGGATTACCAAGAGTTTTTGTAGAAAAACTCTTGGTATATCTTGGATTCCAGCATTAGATGTATTTGATTATAATTTTAAATCATCGCAGATTGATCAAATGCCGACAAAGCGAAGCATTTTATCATTCATCGCCAAAATATTTGATCCTCTGGGACTTTTGGGTCCAATTATCATTAGGATGAAAATTTTGATTCAAAAACTATGGGAATCAAAAGTCGATTGGGACGAGTCTTTACCACAAGAATTATATTCTCAGTGGCACGATTTTCAACATCAATTATCAAATATGAAAAACATAAAAATTTCACGACATGTTTTACTTAAATCATCAACTTCAATTCAAATTCACGGATTCTCGGATGCTAGTGAAAAATCATATGCATGTGCAATTTATATAAGATCATCGAATGGAGAGGATACACAGTGTAATTTACTGTGTGCTAAAACTCGTGTTGCACCTTTGAAGACATTGCCTATACCACGATTGGAGCTATGTAGAGCACTGCTGTTTTCCAGATTGCAAAATGAGTGTTTGAATATTCTTATTCTGAAAATTGAGAATATATTTCTTTGGGTGGATTCAACAATCGTATTATCATGGCTTTCTTGGGAACCAAAAACTTGGAAGGTATTCATTGCGACCCGAGTAGCCGAAATCCAACAATCAACCATGACAGCTTCATGGAATTACATTAGTACAGATCAGAACCCGGCTGATATTTTATCACGGGGATCCAATATTCACGAGTTATCGCAAAATAATTTGTATTGGCATGGACCTGAATTCATTGTAAAGAAATTGGAGTACTGGCCCAAGAACGTTGACATTTCAAATTTTACACGTAATCCTGCTCAAATTCCCGAATATAGAATTCAGAAAACGTCGTTTCTTTCACAACAAAACGAAAATTTCGATATATTTACACGTTATTCCAATTTGAATAAAATTATGAATATTGTCGGATATTGTTTTAGATTCAAAACAAATTGCCAATGTTAAGGATTAAATAGATCAATAGGATTCATTACCCACGCAGAGTCCGACAAAAGTAAAGCAGCTCTCATCAAATTGGCACAGAAGCAAGCATTTTCGGAAGAAATATTTGCATTACTTAAAAGCAATGAGGTCAAAAAAAGGAGCAGTATCAAATCTTTAGCACCATTTCTAGATAAAGAAGATATCATTAGAGTTGGTGAAAGATTGGAATTTTCCGATTTAAATCACAATCAGAAACATCCCATATTACTTCCGCACAATTATCCATTCACGAGGCTAATCATCGAATATGAGCACCATCGAAGTCTTCATGCAGGAGTTGAGGGAACGGTGGCACATATCAGGCAAAATTATTGGCCTGTTAGAGGAAAATCTGCGGTAAAAATGTTTATACGAAAATGTTTGGAATGTTTCAAGTCAAATCCCCCTATACATTTCTCTAAAATGGGAGATTTACCCTCATATCGAGTCAGAGCTTCTAGACCATTCATATCAAGTGGAGTGGATTATGCTGGTCCCTTCCAGTTGAGGGATGGAAAGACGAAAAATCTAAAACTTATCAAAGGATATGTTTGTATTTTTGTATGTATGGCCACTAAGGCAATACATATTGAGTTGATCACTGATCTAACAAGCGATGGCTTTTCTAGTTTATTGAAAAGATTTGTTTCAAGACGTGGATTGTGTTCTGATTTGTATTCTGATAACGGTAATAATTTTGTCGGGGTTAATAACGAGTTAAAGTCCCTACAATCATTCATTTTTTCAGAGTCGATTCAAAACTATTTCACTCAAAATCGTATAAACTGGCATTTCATCCCAGCACACAGTCCACACTTTGGTGGATTATGGGAAGCAGCGGTTAAATCAGTAAAAAATCACTCAAGACGTATAATGACAAACGCACACATACGAAGAATTCTATACACTTCTTACTCAAGTTGAAGCCACTTTAAATTCTCGACCTCTTACTACTCTATCTGACGACCCTAACGACCTCGAGGTTTTAACACCGGCTCACTTCATTATTGGACAACCAATGACAGCTGTGCCGCAATGAGATCTAACCACATCAAAGGTCAACCATGTTAAGCGATATCACCTCGTCCAGCAATAAATGTTCCAGCTTTGGTGGAAACGTTGGTCGCACGATTATCTTCATCAACTGAATCAGCGTACAAAATGAGAGTTTGATAAAATAGCACATCTGCAGGTTGGTGCATTGGTTATTTCACGAGAAGATAATTTACATCCAACTATGTGGCCACTGGGAAGGATAATAGCAACTCATCCTGGAGCTGATGGACGTGCACGCGTTGTAACATTGAAGACACGAAATGGAATTGTCAAGCGTTCAGTTGTAAAAATCCGTTTGCTTCCGGACGTCAACTCAACTTCAAGTACAACTAATTTTTAAAAGAGGAGCCTTTCAACGGGGGCGGCATGTTTAGACGAATGCAACGAGGAACAGCTTGATGAAAATTACCTGAATGGAGGTGAAAAATAAGTGTCAAGAATAACTGTCACGAGAACATAAATAAGTCAGCCAACGTGAAGCTAATCATAATTGTTACTATTGTAAATCGTTCTGAATTAAACGTTACTTTCAAAAAATAGATTCCCAAGCCTATTACCAAAGGCAAAAGGTGCTGAGGCATAGGTAAAACATTACAATAGTAATTCACGTTACTTAGGCGGTAAATGACTTTTTAAATTACGAGATGTTTATGGACGAGGCGACGAAGGAGTCGAGTCTGGAATTTCTAGACAAGTAGTTTGATGATATTTTACGGCTGCGGATCGCACATTGTTTTGTTTCATACTGTGATACATTTTTTGAACCGGTTTAGAGAGCTTTCTTGTCAAACCATACACTTAGAGTGGCCGTCTGCCTCACATTCTCAACATGAGATGGCGCCAGCCAAACCATGTCACCACTTGGGTAACAGATAGGTTGATTATATGTTGCCAACATTCTATGTCAAGTTGTTAATTCCAGAGAACAAAAAAACAAGAACAAGAACAAGGCAACAAAGAAGAACAACAAAATTCTCAATCTGACTGTCGTTCTGTCAACATCGAGAGAGAAACCAAAAAAGCGAACGTAAACTTTTACTTTACTCCGCGAGTGACTCGTGCACCGCGCCATGGGTAAAACCAAGAAAAAGAAGCAAGCCAATCAACGCTCATCAACAAATAAAGCGAAAACTGAAAAGACCAACTCCAACTCATCCGATTACAGCTCTTCAGATGAATCATCTGGGGAGAAGCTACGCAGCCCAAGAAGAAATTCCGGTGAGTTTGCTAGTTCTTCCTCCATATCTCCTTATCTGAAATCCAATAATAACCCACATCCTGATAATTTTAACCCCTTTGCTACACATAAAAAAATTTCTTTATCTGATAAAACTGACAACATAATAATAACAAAAACTGACAAACATAACAAAGACTTATCGAGTGAACCGCGTGTGTCTAATACTACGAACAGTGATAAAACGGAATTATCTCCACAAAACAACATCAATAATTCAACACCACCACCATCAGTCCAAATTGTGGAAAAAGAACCCAATTCATTCCTCACAAAACAATTTGAAGAAATTAAAGCAGCCTACCAAATCCAATTAGAAGACGTCAAAGCCAGATTCCAACAAGAACTGCTGGGAATCAACCAAATTATCATCGCCCGCGAATCAGTGATTGAACAACAGGGCGCCCAAATCAAACAGCAAAACGCTCATATTGAAAAACTACAAAAGGACATTGAAAGTTACCAGTGCGCTAAAAGAACTGAAACTGAACCACTTCCAAAGAGGAAAAGAAAAGACGATTTTCCACTTCTCCCCGAAAACAATTCTAAAACCAAACAAAGAATTCCCGATAAACCTCTTGCAAATGAAGTGAATGATGACCAAGAAAACGAAAGCGGACCAATGGAAATCAATGATGACAACTTACCCGTAACCAATATTGAAAAACAAACCGCCGAATTCAAAATACCACCAATTGTTTTAACATCTAATTTAGCAGATTGGCCGAGAATCTACCAAGATATGGCAAAAGCTGACATCAACATCAAAGCGGCAGCAGTGAAAAACTACCGCTTCGGCTCCGGCATTGAAATATCCCCAGATTCAGCTGACCACCATAGAGCCATCACGAGACACTTCTTTGCTAAAAAACTTCAATACCACACTCGCCTCCTACCGGACCAGCGCAAGATGAATTTAATAATCAAGGGACTTAATGACAATATCGACGTCGCAGATATCAAAGCGGCGCTGGCAGAGAAAAATTACTTCCCAGCGGAAATCTACTGGCTAAAAAGTGGACCTCAACGAGCCAAATCAACGGGTTTCGTTAAAGTGCTAATTGAAAAAGACCAAGGAGAAGCCTTACTACATGAAAATTTTTTATTATACATGAAGATCACTGTCGAAACCCAACGCACAACCCCTGGCCGAATCCCGCAGTGTCATAACTGCCAGGGATTTGGACATACACTGTCAACATGTAAATCACAATCAAGATGTGTCAAATGCCCGGAAAATCATTTTTACAAAGACTGCAAAAAGGAAAAATCGACGGACCCACAGTGCTGCAACTGCGGGGGACTGCATACAGCCAATTGGACTCAGTGCCCAGAAAATCCCAACTACAAAAAGAAACTTAATGACGAAAAATTAAAACAATCCAAACTAAACTCAGTTGAGATGCACAATAATAACAGAAGCCTAAACGCACCAGATGCTACTACACCGCCCACCCAAGACACGCCCCCCCAGATGATGAACACCTACGCCTCCAGAATATTCACCAATGCGACATATCCATCCAAAACAAGCGAATCAGACCCCAGAAATTCAACAGATATCATCTTGATGAGACTAGTGGACAGCTTCAAAACTATTGAAAGATCCATGAATCTTATGCAATTATCAGTGACGGAACTCAACAAAAAATACACACAAATTGATGACAAATTCGAAAGAAAATGCAGTGAACTGATGGACAAATTTAAATACTACGAAGCCTCTGTACATGGATATTATGACTAATAACCCAACATCGCAACTAAAATTACTATCTTGGAACTGCAACGGAATCAAACCCAAGGAAATTGAACTCACAAACTTTATTCTAAAACACAGACCTGACATCATTCTGCTCCAGGAAACCTTCCTGAAGCCACATGTAAATTTCAACATCCTCGACTTTGCTATCTACAGAAACGACAGAACCCAAGGCAAAGGTGGTGGTACTGCTATTTTAATCAGAAAAGGCCTCCCCCACAGCCTTCTACCAAACCTGACTGATAACTACAAAATTGAACACACCAGAATTATCCTCAACCTAAACAACCTTGATCTGAATATTGCATCAATCTACTACTCCCCTGGCTCAAAATTAGCAACGGAAGACCTGGACCAGCTACTTCAAAACAACGCACCCACTATTGCTTTAGGCGACTTCAACGCTAAACACAAAACGTGGGGATGCAACAAGGGCAATTCCAGAGGCACAAAATTATTTAAATACTGCACCCACAATCAAATAGGAATACTGGCCCCCAAAAACCCCACCCACTACTCCAGGAACGCGCTTAAAGCTGACATTCTAGACATCGGGCTGACCTCTGGCTTGCAGCTGAACGCTCACATCACCAGCGTCAACGACTTGTCATCAGACCACGTCCCAATAATTGTAAAACTAGACGAAATTGAGATCACCACCAGGCAATTGACCAAAAAAATAGTGAACTTCCCCAAACTGAAATCCTTGCTAGAAAAAATACAATTAAACCCTTCCCTAAACACCGAAGACGAAGTCAACTTGGCAGTTTCTACCCTCACCAAACAAATCCAAAACGCAATAGAAAATTCCACCATCACCATAAATACTGACTACAACTACTCCTACGGCCTACCCGATCACATTCGCACAATCATCAAGGAACGAAACAGGTTGAGAAGACGTGCGAAAAAACATTCATCACAAGACTGCTTGAAACAAGCAAACAGGCTGACAAACCGAATAAGACAAATGATTCTGGAATTCAGGAATGAAAAATTCCAGGATATGTTGGAAAACCTGGACGAGAACGACACCAAATACTGGAAATTATATAGAAGATTTTCCAAAAACCGAACTACAAGAAAATACCCACCTATCAGCGACGCGAACAACAGACTCATCTACGTGGAATCCGAAAAAGCGGAGGTCTTCTCCAATTCCCTTTACGAGCAATTCTCAACCAACGAAGACCTGGGCTCCAGAGCATTCACACAGCACGTAAACAACCAACCCATTAACCACCCCGACGCAAAACAATTGCTACAAAAAGATGATCAAACCGAAGAAATCTCCCCAACCACAACAGAGGAGGTCCAGGAAATCATTGGCGATCTAAGAACAGGAAAATCCCCAGGCACAGACAATATCACCAACAAAGTCATAAAAAACTTCACAATTAACATCGTGGAACAAATGGTGGACATATTCAACGCATGCATTGCCAAGGAACATTTCCCAGATCCCTGGAAGGACTCTCTGGTGATACTGATCCCCAAAAAAGGAGAAAACTTATCCAAACCGACAAGCTACCGGCCCATCTCCCTGCTATGCTGCATGGGAAAAATATTTGAAAAAATCATGCTGACAAGACTACAACAACAAAGTGACAAACTTAACGCCATCCCCCACCAACAATTTGGATTTAGGCCACAACTGGGTACCGAACTCCAAATAGCCAGACTGTGTGAAGATATAACCAGGTCCCTTCAAGCGAAAAGAGTCTCTGGTGTCATTTCTCTGGACATCGAGAAAGCCTTTGATAAGGTATGGCACCAGGGACTCCTACATAAAATGATGACGATCGGATTCACAAGAAAAACCACCCTCATAGTGAAAAGCTTCCTATCAAACCGAACTTTCTCCATCAAGATCGGAGATATAACCAGTAACAGAAGAGACCAACGAGCAGGAGTCCCTCAGGGATCTATCATTTCACCACTCCTCTATAACCTATACATAGCAGACACCCCCACTTACCCAGTAACTGAGCTGTACCTCTACGCAGACGATACTTTATTACAAACTAGTGCTAAAAACAGCATCATCGCACAAAAGCGATTACAAAACTACCTCAACACCTTGGTTGAATACTATACCGAATGGAAAATCAAAATAAACCTAAAGAAGACTCAAGCTATCATGATAGCGAGAAACAATACCAAAACACCAAATATTAGACTCAATGATGAGATTATTTCCTGGAGGGATAACATTAGATACCTAGGAGTCACCCTGGATAAAAAACTCTTATGGAACGACCACATAAATTCCAAACTGAAAGAGGCAAACCAATCGGCAGCGACACTATTCCCACTGATTAATAGACACAGCAATCTCAGCACCTACAACAAAATGAGACTTTACACCCAGGTGATTAGGCCTAAAATAACCTACGCGCTAGGAGCCATCTACCTGGGAAAACCACTACACAAAAAACTACAAGTATATCAGAATAAAATCATGAGGAGAATGGACGACACACCATGGTTCATTCGCAACATTGACTTACACAACGAATTTAATATCAAACCCATGCAACACATTATACTGAACACCCTTTACCGACTACGTAATACAATTAACATTTCCAACAACCAATCACTAACCAAGACCAAAAAATACAAAATTTACAAATACCACAAATCAAGACATAGAAACATCTGGACCCCCAGAGTTAATCTACCAATAAACCCCTTCATACCTTACACTCCCCTCCCACCACCCCTACCACCCCCCTGATTTTCTGATACCTAGTATCACCTCAAATTCAATACTCAATATAACCCAAATCAACCCCAAAACCCAATTCAAAAACCAATTCTCCAGAGCAATCAAGGCTCAACCCCCCCACCCCATATTCAAAAACAACTAGCAAACTCAAAGAAGAACAAAAAAAAAAGGGATAGAGTGTTTCAAACACTAGACCCAGAAGGACTCAAAACCATGTCAAGTTGTTGATTAAAATCATGAAATGAACTGTGCTAAATCAAGCTACCAATGCAATTTCACAATCTTTGATGATGCGAAATGTCATTTTTGGAGTAGCCAAGTAATTTTTTTTTTTAATCTCTGATGATGTAAAGTGTCATATACCGGGCTGGTATAGGGTCCGGTAAATGAAACTTTACGGTACAGTATGAAATAAAATACCTTTGAAATAAGGTATCTCTTTACATTTGAAAAATAGGATGTTAGGTGAATAACTTTTTTGAATCCTCGTTTATCATTTGTTTCGATATGAAAATAAAAACTTGGCTGACAGCCCTAAAATATATTCTTTGGTTTGCTTTGATAAGATAAAAAATGACGAACTTACACACGTTTAAAATGTGGAAAAGGTAAATTGACCACTCTGTACAGGGTGTTTCCGTATATTTCGTCTGCAGACTAACTCGCTTATTAGGCAAGATAGATAGAGACTTTGAATACAAAGTTGGTAGGTATCAACATGAACCGCCAGAAAAAAAAATGTATACCGGGTGTACGAGAAAAGTGTGGCAGACACAACCGAGGACACAACTTGCATTTTTTTAAATGGAATACCCTAAGTATAATATGTTATTTTCTAATCAAATAGACATTATTTTTCTGATCTTGAAAATGTAGGCATTCCTTTCAGCCGTTTTCAAAATATTTGAGTTTTAAAGTTGGTTTTTTGGTATGGCCAAATTGTAGTGTCTATGACTACAATAATTGTTTGAACATTATTTATTAATCTTTATATCTCCAATAATCTGAAACAACGAATAAAACAAGGAAATACATTATATTATTGATAAGTTGATATAAAATGCAATTATCGAATATGCCCGCCATTATTCACAACACATTTTCTGTAGTCCCTTGCCGTTTTTGCCAAAGCACTTAAAATATTTTCAGGGTGGTCATCGAGAGAATCAAAAGCATATTTGAATTTTATTGTAGTCATAGATACTACAATTTGGCAATACCAAAAAACCAACTCAAATATTTTGAAAACGGCTGGAAGGAATATCTACATGTTGTATATTTTTGAGATCAGAAAAATAATGTCTATTTGATTTTAAAATAATATATAGGATGTTCGATTTAAAAAAATGCAGGTTGTGTCAGCCACACTTTTCTCGTGCACCCGATATACAAAAAAAATATTTTTTTCTGGCGGTTCATGTTAATACCTACCAACTTTTTATTTAAAGTCCCTATCTATCTTGCATAATGAGCGAGCTAGTCTGCAGACGAAATATACGGCAACACCCTGTACATTATCAGATATTTTAAAAGAGTATTAGAAGAATACATAATTTAACTAACTTCAAAAGTGGTAGCATGGTTTATTGGCTGGCGCCATCTCATGGTGAGAATTTGACTGTCCCACTAAATGCGTGGTTTGACAAGAAAACACTGTCTCTTTTGAACCGATTGAAAAAAATTGTCACAGTATAAAACAAAACATTGTACGATACACAGCCGTTAAATATCATTGAACTACTTGTGTAAAAAATTCCATAAACATCTTGACTCGTAATTTAAAAAGACATTTACCGGCCTAGTGACATAAATCACTATTTTAGCAGGCTTCAGCGTGTTTAAAACGGGATTTGTTTTTGTTGATAATCAGTTTGAATTATTTTCGCTCCATGTTTTGCTCAGCGGCTTTTACTAGTGGTTACCAGAGACATCATCATGGTCATTGCCATTGTAAGAATTGGCAGTAGAAGTCTGATTTTGCAGTATAATCGCAAAGTTTACGTATAATAGCATTGAAAACTCGATCAAAAATCTTACATGTGGAAAAGTGATGCCAGATTTATGACAAATTTCTTTAAAAATGTTGTAATTGCCAATTTCTAATGCTCAAGGACTAAGGACATAGTCTATTTTTTTTTTGGGGCCTTGTATGGTGTTACAGGGTGTTCACGTATTGTTTGGCCAATAGCTATCTCCGTTAATATTAACCCTAGAGAGTGGTTCAAATTAGCAAAGTTGTAGTATTTTTTCTGAATTATCAGAATTTGTAATTAGAAAAAGGAATTGAGCATCAGTTGTCAATTAATTGAGGCCTCTTATCTTTTTTTAAATGGGTATTTTATCCCCTGGTTCGATAGAGAATTCTTTCCTGATTTCAAATATTTACAGGTTGGTGGTGTTATCTTTAACGGTTATAAAGATATTAACGTTTTTCTATACATGGAATAGTTGGCTGGTCTCCACTCATCAACACCTTCTGTCCAATTTATTATCATTATTCCTTGTATAGAGAAACGTTAATATTTCTATAACCGTTAGAGATAACACCCCCAACCCTTATATATTTGAAATCAGAGAAAAAAAATCTCTATCGAACTATGGGATAAAATACAGGGTGTCTCATTAGAAAAAATTTAGAAGCCTGAATGTTTTTGACTTCTGAAGCACAATGGTTTTTTATGATAAGAAATTCTGATAATTTCGAAAAAGTACTACAACTTCGCTAATTTGAACCATGGCATATTCTGTTACGATCGTAAGCTTGGTAACGTCTAGCCACAAGGACTAAAGAATGAAACTGGCGGTCCATATGCTACCTTATGATATATAATTCAGAGTGACAAATGACATGACAAAATATGACATTGACAGATGGTGGTAACGGTATGGTCGTTGCCATCGAGATGTCGTTGCTAAGGGTCGTTAGAAAAAACAAGATAGATAGAGTTGTGTGATAAAATAGAAGTGTGTAATAAAGGAATTATTAAATTTGACGGCTATCTAACAGGCCAAGAGTGGGATATTCATTTCGTCGCCATTGGGTGTTGTGGAAAGCTCTCGATTCTGTTCATCGCATAAGTTTTGCAAGGGATCTCAACATGGCTGGGACACATACATCAGAGACTGTAGAAAGCAACCGAAGTCTGACGCCTCGTTTGACGGTTGAGCAACAATTAAAGCAACTCCAGGAACAGGTAAATAGGCTCTCATCATCAACTGTAAGTAGCTTAACTTCTCAGTACACATGCACAGTAAACTAATATAACTTAGTATTGCAAGCTCGGCGTTCCCGCCAAAAACTGTTGAGCTTCGGGAATACAGGCATCAGGGGGCGCCAATGTTCTTCAGCTTGATATCTACCCCGTGACTTTATGTGATTAAAGCCACCTCCTAATCACGTGACGATTTAGATCATGTCGAACCTACTCGGATCATATCTGACGCCGATTGACGCGTCGCTGCCATCTGCATGATCTGCCATCATTGATTAATGTCCCAAAAAGATTTCCGGAGATGTTCAATGCCTGGGTTGAGAAGATTAAACCTTTCAACTATGAGGTGTTATCAACAGATGAAATTTATAATACATTTGTTGTATGTGAGGATCATTTTTGTCCTGAAGATATTGTTCCAGGTAATAGAGGTCTGAAAGTAACTGCAGTTCCATCATTGAATTTACCAGGTAAGTCTCTTTTCTTTGGTATTTTTTATCAACATTTTATAATTATTACGCACAGTACTTACATACCTATTCGTTTTAATTTAACCAAGAAATAACCTCACCTCAAAACGGGTCAAATTTTGATAACTTGAGTCATTTGAGATCCATTTTTTTGGAAACACCTACGCCAAGTAGGTATACAAAATTTAAATACGAAAAAACTTCCTCCTCAAAAAATGTTAGACTATTTTAGGTTTTCACCCTCGTTTATCTTTGATTCCACTTAAAACCCTAACGTAAGGTTTATATCGAGGTTTATATAGATTTAAAATTATTGTTTACACTGAAAGTCTGTTTTTTAACTACAATTTTATTTCTTTATTAATTATATATTTCTCTATGAAAAGATATTGACTTGTAGTTTCCATCGAAGTTTCCTCTTCACATTTAGTAGAAATTGACAAAACCAACTTAACATCGTGGGAACAGTCGTGGATTAGGCAGCAATTATTAAAATGAAAATATTTTTTAAATGTCTAAATACGAATTCTGATATCTCTGCAGTTTTTGGAAAACTGAGTAAATCAAACAGACCGATCTTTTTTCAGAATATGAATCCCGTGCTGAATCACCTTCTAAATCACTCCGAAGAGTTGGAAGCCCTACGGACTCCCCAATTCCTTCGAAAAGAACGAAAACCGATGATGGTATGTACATCTACAGTGTGTCTCCGGATCCATTCCAATTCCATTATTCCAATCTTTACGGTCGCACTGTATTATGACGCTTACTTTTCCATAATACATTTATGCCGAAACAAACTCTGTTTTCAGAAATGAATGTCTGCATTAATAAAGATTTTTCAAGAAAATAATTGAATTTATTCCATAACCTACAATCTACAAAATCAAAACAAATAATTATCTTCCCCAACCATTGTAGGGGAATTTCACAACCTCCCCTACCGAGGTAAAAGAGATTTCTACTTTTCCCTTGTAGTTCGGAAATACAGGCATCAGGGGGCGCTGTGAAAAGTGCTGTGTAGGGTTATATGGGACTTTCCGGTCTATATTCGTTAGTGGCCTGTGGTACACATGGCAGTATGTTCCCAAATATAATGCTGGCAAGAACATTTCAGTTGATAAGTGGTTATGGTTGATAGATCAACGAGTATATTTTATGAGATGGGACGATATAACAACTACCAAACACGCAATTGAAAATTTGTCGGGACGTGCTCGCGAGTGGTTGCTCAACACAGATCTTACTTACAAAAACTGGAGTGAGTTTAAACACATTTTGAAACTGAATTTTGACATAGACCCTAATACAATTGGGACATTATTTTCTGATGTGGCGAAATACACAAGTTATATGGCTTCTATAAATACACAGACTATTTTAAAAATAAAGTGTTCAAGTCAAACAAACTTTCTTGGGAAATACCCGAAAAAGATAAAATAAACATCATTATTTCCGGTATTAGTGATCGAAATATTCAACAATTAGCTTCTTCGCATAATTATGCGGCCCTTGATGAACCACAAACTTTCTTTGGAACATGGGACAATTATTATCAGATCAATACAAGTCGAACGAAAGTTAACATCACAACGAATTCCGGTTCTCAGAGTGCTCAAGCGTCAACAATGTATAATAATAATTCAAAAATACTCTGTTTTAAATGTAATAAGCCGGGCCACAAAAGTATAGCAGCTACCCACAAAAGCTTTTTAATCCATTTTCCACAAACAGTAATCAAAAATCATGTAACAAGTAACTGTTACTTTAAGAAAAGTGTAAATTTATCACAACATAGTACAAACTTATTTTACAAAAAACTTTTCCCAAATAATACTGAATTATAGAGTATGGTGAATACTGGCAGTGAAATGTCCGGTTTTGAGTGGGGATTTACATTTACTTAAATCATTTTCTGGTGACATTGTATCAATTCAAAAAACAGTACCGAATTTTGAAGTTACTGTTGACGGTGTGGCGGCTTATATTGATGTATTGGTGGCTCCAGATGATCTTTGTCCTGTTGATGTCGTTTTGGGAAACACTTTCATTCAACAACCTCATGTTACTTTAATAAAAGAAGGGACGGATAACAAATTCTATGGTGCTTCTGAGAAACACAGCCTTATGTTGATGAAACCTTCGTCTCAGGGTTTAGCTGGAATGATATCGTGACATGAATCATCGATCGAAGATACTGGCAGTTTTGGAAAAACTTAGTGATCGAATCTCTTCAAATTTTTGAAATATGGGAAAGGTACAAGGTATTGAAATGAAAATAAAACTATCGGATCGTACTCCATTTTCTTATAATATCTACGTATCGTTTGTCAGAGGATAGGAAACGTCAATTAAGAATTCTTATAGATAAACAGCACAATGTTATTCGAGAGTCTGAATCTGCATATGCGAGCCCTGTTGTGTTGGTTCCAAAACCCAATAACGAGTACCGTCTTTACGTGGATTTTCGAAGACTTAATAGTGTCACAGTTAAGAAAAAGTTCCCATTGCCTTTGCTTGAAGATCAACTTGACAAACTGGGAGGTTATGGATGGTTCATCACTCTTGACTTAAATTCCGGTTATTATCAGATCCTCATGGCAGAGGATTCGATTGATAAAAATGCCTTCATTACTCCAAATGGAAAATGGGAGTACCTACGATGCCGTTTGGCCTTTGCAACGCTCCGTCGGTTTTTCAGAGGATGATGTGTAAGATGCTGAAGAAATTAGATGAAAACTCTTTTTTTGCTTATCTGGATGATGTAATAATTCCGGCCAAATCTATTGATGAAGCTTTAGATAAACTATGTAGGGTGTTGGAGTTATTTAAAAAAATATAACCTTACATTACAACTTACAACTACCCAAATTTAAATTCCTTTTGAATAAATTGAAATACCTTGGCAGAGAAATATCTCAGGAAGGAGTTCGCCCAGATCAAGATGAAATTACAGCTTTGTAAACCCTCAAATCACCACAAAATATTAAACAGTTGAGACAGTTTCTGGGACTAAGTGGGTATTTTCGAAAATTTATAAAAAATTATGCAGGAATCACTAGACCACTAACAAGATTACATCAGAAGAATGTAACATAGTTATGGACACCAGATCAGGACAGCGCTGTTGAGAACATAAAAGACATTTTATGCAAAAAACCTCTACTAAAGATATTCAACTCAAAACTTGAGACTGTATTGCACACGGACTCCAGCACTATTGGAGTAGCGGGTATTCTTTTCCAACGTCATGATACTGGCTCACATCCTGTAGCATATTCAAGCAAGCAATGCACATACGAACAGAGTAAGTACCACTCGTATGAATTAGAAACAATTGCCGTTGTGTTGTCATAAGGTCATTTCCGGCCGTACTTACTAGGAATGAATTTGTTGTATATGTCACAGTAAAACCTGGTAATCAGTAAAAACTAACTGTTACTAGGAAAAGTGATTGATTTGGAAACATTTAGCTAGTGAAAGTTGAATTCGATCGACTTTATCATACTTTTACTAGTAATTGTTAGCATTCACGTAACTTTTCTAGTGAAAGCTGCTATACTGAAAATTATTATCGTAATTATAAATATCCTTTTTGGTCCAAGTTGGAATTCGCCGACAGATTAGACGCTCTGGAAAATACGAGAGTTATGAATTGCAGGTGTACAATGTGAACATTGTTCAGATACCGTATTATAAAAAATACTCGAATATTCTCAGTAGGGGTTGGTCTGGGTTAGTTTGGGTTTGGCAAAAATTTTGATGTCGCGTGAGCGACATCATTTAGTGCCCCGTGCACCTTGGGTTAGTTAAAAGGCGGAAATAAGTTACAAAAAGTACTTTTCCTAACTGCTTTCACTAAAAGTTGATTTGACACAGTTTCTTCAATATTCACTGGTGAAAGTGTACAATATTTTTCAAAGTTTAACATTTCCTAACGGATCAAGTGGTTGCTAGCATCAACTAGTAAAAGCTAGCTCTTACTGAATTTCTAACATTCACTGTAACATATACAGGGTGTTTCCTAAAGATTGGTAAAAAATTCGTTGTGTGATTCCTGGGGTATTTTCATGAAAAAAAGTTCCTATAAACATTTGCCGAAAAATGCTTCCTAAGGGAGCTACGCCCCTTTAAATAGGGCACCCCGAAGACGGTTTTTCCTCAATATTTCCGAAACCTTACATACAAAAATCATGAAATTTGGTACATCATACAAACTTTTAATGCTGAATGAGAATTTGAGCTCAGAATTTCAAAATTTTAATCAGGGGCGTACCATACTGGCGGGGTTAAAGGTTAAAAGAATTTAACCTTCGAACTACCACATCTAAGCGAGATCTGATCTCACGAATTGGTCGGTGGTGATCAGAAATCCAATATTATCCCTTCAAAGTTCGCTACAGGCCAGGATGTAGAATGCAATATGTCGATTGTCTGAGCAGAAACCTCATTGCCATAAATACTATCGTTGATATAACTGGAGAATGGATACGAGCTATACAAACCCAGGATGATGAAATTTCTCGAATTATTGATATAACACATGGTGACAAAACAAAAGAGAATAAAAATTATTTTGATAATTTTGTCCTCAAAAATGAAATACTATACAGAAAATTGATGAATGGCTCCAAATGGGTAGTCCCAAGATCAGCGAGGTGACAAATATGTAAACTCAATCATGATGATTGTGGCCATCATGGTTTTGAATAAACTTTAAAAATAATTCAAGCCAATTATTGGTTCTCCGAAATGAATGGATTTGTAAAAAAATATGTAGCCAGTTGCTCAAATTGTACCTATATCAAAAATAAGAGCGGAGCAGAGCCCGGATTTCTACATCCCATACCAAAAGTGACTATTCCCTTCAACACTATCCACGTAGATCATCTTGGACCCTTCGTTCAGTAGTCAACCAAAAAGAATTGTTACCTTTTTGTGCTTGTGGATAGATTCACCAAGTTTATTTTTTTGGAACCGGTGAAGTCAACAGAAGTTAGACATGTGATTAAGTCACTACAAAACTTCATGTTCATCTTTGGAACACCGACAAGAATTTTGTCTGATAGAGGACTAGCATTCACATGAAAAACAATGAAAGATTTCTGTATAAAACAAGGAATTTAACATGTCCTAAATGCAGTTGCCACACCACGGGCAAATGAACAGTGTGAACGATACAATCGGACTATTTTAGAGGCATTGAAGTGCTTGACCGTTGATGATACTGATGAAAAACACTGGGACACACATATCAAAACTGTACAATTTTTCGTAAACATTGCAGTAAATGATACAACAGGAAAAACCCCTTACAAGCTGCTCATGGGTATAAACCCAAGGCATCGGTCTGATGCATACATTTCATCAGAGATAAAAGAAGAACTACCTGGGGCGAATTTGAAAGAATTACGAGAACAAGCTGCTGAGAAGATTACCAGGTCACAGTTGCGTTCGAAGGAACAATTTGATAAAGTCCGCAGAAAGCCTCAGCCTTACAAGATAGGTCAACTAGTAATAGTACGTAAAATCGATGCAACCGCTACAGGAAAGAGCAAGAAGCTGGAACCGGTATTCAAAGGGCCGTTTAAAATTGAAAAGGTGTTACCAAACGACAGATACCTGTCTGTTGACAACTATAGCTGAAAAAATCTAAAAGCCTCGATAGTAATGGATGAAGAGGATGATCAACCATTACTAGATGACGAAGAACAAATCTGATACTACCACTGGACATGCCATATGGGGACAATAAATAGGATCATGCGATTATAAAATCTCTTATCATGCCATATATGATATACAGTGTGTCCAAGATAAGGATGCACAGCATGGGGATCTCGGAAACTATAAGAGATACAGTGTCGGTTAAATTGGACAAAAATTGCGCATTTTGATACTCAACAAGATCCCGTTTTACAAATTTAAAAATTCCAATCCATTCCGGAAATATCCGATAAAAACCGAAATATTGCGATTTCGTTTTTATTTATTTTTTAAGCTATTTTGAAAGATATGAAAAAACCGAAAACACTTTTCTGTTGTCACTTTTCAAGCTCTACAAAACAGCCTTGAGAGATTTTCCGTATGACGTTTCCATCATCAACTTTGTTTTTTTAAATACGGTCCTGGATTTTTTATGACGGATTTCAAGAGCCTCTTATGTTCCCGAACAGACAATGTATCGCAATTATTCAAAAAAATTATATTGATGGTTTTTCCATAAGAACTCATGTGTTAGAGAGAGACAAAAAATACATTTTCAATATGATTAAAAACAAACACCTTTTTTTCAATAAGTGCGTGGTAGCGGTACGGTCGTTGCCATCGAGACGTCGTTGCTAAGGGTCGTTAGAAAAAACAAGAACGATAGAGTTGTGTGATAAAATAGAAGTGTGGAATAAAGGAATTGATAAATTTGACGACTATCTAACAATTCTTCAACATATTATTTGCAGATTTTATGATACTCTTAGATAACCCATCATCATCATATGCATAATAACACAGTTTTGTCATATTGAAATATGCCATACGCATCCGAATAGAAAAAGACCTCCACTTATCTGTTTGTTTATTTGATGAAAAGTATTTCATATCAAAAATTATATGCGAAGAAACGCCAGTTGGTTGCCTAAAAACTAAAAATATCCTGTCGAAACAATGATGAATCGGGGGTACAAAAATGTGCGCTATGGAAGCTCCCTGTCAATCACTAAGCGTTTAAAAATTCCATGGAAATCAAAAATATTACTAGGGGAATACCTTGGGAAATACGTTTCTTCAGGGTGTCCCGGATAAAAGTAATTACATGGCTTCACATGGGAATATTGAAAATGGTAAGAGATACGACGTTGCTTGAATGGAGAAAAACAAAAGTTGACTTCGGCCGGGTGCAACATAGTGGGCCTACAATTTTCATGACCTCTTACCCATCATATCCTGAAAATTTGAAAATGTTAGCTTTCATAGTACTGTCCTTGTTAGTTTTGGGTCATTCCGTATATATCGAAGTTAATTTTTAGGTTCAATTGTACAGGGTAATTCCGTATATATTGACCCATAATATGCTAGCGACGTGCGGAGATTCAAAATTCTGTAACCATGAAAGTTTTACATATTCATCTGAACTTTTCAAAAATCTTATCAGAAAATAAAATCGGAATCTCAATTTTTTTTCACCGGTAGCATTTTTTTTAATGGAACCTCTGTATATTATCATATTATTTATTACAAAAACATATTGTTCAGGGGCGACTCGTCAATATTACGTAGGTAGTATTTTCGCTATTTTTATATTGCTTAGAAGTGCAAGAATACCCTATCTTTTAGCACAAAGCTTCCGCGCTTTTCGCTTCTTCTACTCCGTTGAATAGTCACTATGCTGTCTGTCCCAGCCTTGGTCCCAGCTTATGTGTGTATTCGTTCGGCACTCAAGGCAAATGCATTTTTCTTTGGAAATCAGTCGGAACTATTTGGGAAATCGCCTGATACAAAGGCGCCACCGTGCGATATTTGGAGACACAGTAGAGCAGGGAAGCGTTTTAACTTTTTCAGGTGTGTCCCGAAACGGGTACAATATATGTGCTGATTCTACTGATAGTTCAATTCAAAGCATATTCGAAACATGTTTTGATTCTAAAACAAACAAGATATGATCGATTGCTGGACGAAATTAGAATCAAGCCGCGCATGTCGTCACTGTGAGCCCAAAGTGAGGTTAGATGTAAAACATCAATACCGTGACCTAGTAACCATTTGCTGATTGAAATTTGAACTGGCTCACGCATGACGTCCCCATTGATTTCATAGGTTTGAGGTAGGTCACGTGATGACAACTGAGGGGGATGTGCGAGAGTAATTGTATTATGGCGTGAGTCGTGAGTTTATCTTGTTTTTTTTAGTATCATGGTAACCCAGTTACCTAGGTAACTTATGAATTTTTAGGTCTCACAATGACGTTAGCGAAACCTGCGCGTGATAATATCTTGTTTGTTTTAGTATCATGTTCGAAACGAAGCTCTCTTTCAAGCACATTTATTCAACAAACAGAAAATTACAGGACAGGTTACAGCATGCTTCCTGATATTAGACAAGTATGAAACACAACAGGTAAAACACTTATATATCTAACATTAGTTGGAAAATGAAGGCGAATGCGCCTCCACCGGGAGTGAAAACTGGCCACCATCACGACAGCAGAGGCCAGTGGGCAGATGTTGGCCCCAACAACCAACAACCCTAATATGTCCCTTAAACAGGGTAAGTCGTGTCCCTCCTACATTAATGAATGTTTTCAGACACATGGCTGACATAGAGAATGATCACACGAAGTGATTTAAAACAATGAAGTACTTGGCAAAAGCGGTCAGAAGTTTTTAGTTATATGTCAAAGTTGCGTGACGAGGAAAAATAGACCTAAAAACCTCGCTTGAAATATACATGACTAGAATACACACTTATCTAGAACCGAAACGTTGTCCTAAGAATCAAGGGTTGAATTGCAAACATAAGAAACCGTCACTTCCCCCGCCATGCTATCGATGAGATGGCGATTCGCGCCAGCAGGGTGGTCACCATTCCATCAACAACACCGCGATGAAAACGAGAGACTCACTCAGTTTACAAATCAGTTAATGTCATCAACATTCTCCCTATTTTCATGATAGATTGCTAGTCTACCGTAAATGGGTTTATGTGTGACATTGTTTGAGTGTCTGGTATTAGTTATTTGTTGAGTTATGGGTGAATTCCCTGTTCTGAAACGATAAAATCGATCAGACATTTGTTCAACGTAATCTTGCACCCTTGGAATCTGCGCGATGTCGTGTAATTCGGTGATTGGCGTTCTCCTTGGCAAGTTGAGGGCTGTGCGTAGGTAAAAATTTTGCGACCGTTGGATGCGTGCAAATTGTGAGTTAGACATGCTACACCATATAGGACAGCCATAGATCATAGTGGGTCGTATAACTGACCCATATAAAGTGAGCTTTAAATCGTTGGACAATTTTGCACGCGGACACAAAATAGGATATAAGCGCTGTCCGGCCAAAAAAGACTTCTGCAAGATGTGCGATGTATTTTGAACAAATGAGAGTCGCGCGTCAAAAACAACTCCCAAGTACTTAAGTTTTTTAACTACAGTAATAGGTTCGTTATCTATTTTGATCGGCTCGATTATCCGATTGTTCGTGAATTTGCTACTTAATACCAAGCATTCACACTTTTTACTGTTGATTTTTAGTTTCCATTTATGGTACCATGGAACCAATGTATTCGAACAGTATTGATTGATGCGCTGTCTGGCGGCTTGTGCGTAGAATGATCGTAAATAGACTATAACGTCATCTGCGTACATAACCATTTGAATGGGCTCGGCAGTAGGAATGTCGGCCGTGAACAAGTTGAATAGTACTGTACCCTGGGGGACGCCTGCATAGAAACGAAGCATTTTGGTACGTTTGTCATAGTTTTAGTACAATAATAATGATTGTTATCTGCCTTGTCATGTCAGTTGTCACTATCGTCATTCTGTCAGTCCAATTCATCTACGTCACACATACACGCTTATGTGGCGTCACGAAAGAGTAGTTAATCACTCCAAAATCTACCAATATCAATTCCAAAATATCATAAACACACAAAAAACCCAGTAAAATCACGATATAAATATCACATACATGTACCAAACAAGCCGAAATCGCCTATTGGTCTATATACAGGGTGTCCAGAAATGATGAGCAAAAAATGTAGGTTGTACCTATAATATTTTTTCGAAAATCGATTATTGACGGAGTCACAGGGTGTTAGAGTTGCATTTTATTTGCAGTTTTCTTGCAATTCCTTTTGCCACGCTCATTATATTCTGACAAAATCTCGTATTTGGGGCTTAATAGGGATGAGGAATCCAAATTTACCGACCGTTTTTTCGAATTTGGTAGAGGGCGCCACATACGAACCTATACTTTGATTTGAATGGTCCCAACTTTTTTGTGCTACATTGTATGTAACTGACCAAATATTTTTGTTCTTCCAACCTTATGACATAAAAAGGGATACTTCTGTTGCGATAAATCTAACCTTTTTCGAGAAAAACGCTGAAATAACTTTGCTTGCATCAAATAATTACGAAATCATTTTAATTCATTTCGAACCTTAAACTTGGCATGCTTTGAAAACATGCGTTATAGTTGCCGTAGAAACAAGTTTCGGCAAAATTTGTTTTGAAGTTGGTAATTTTTTAAAAACTTGTTGTTACGCTTATGGGATGGTCAATGACAAGAATACTGAAAATAATAAAAAAAAAAAATGTAAAGATTACCAACTGTCAAAACTGATTGTAATCAAATATGTTTCTACGGCAACTTATAGCGCATGATTCCAAAGCATGCTATGTTATAAGTTGAAAATAATTTCGTATTCATCACATGCAAGCAAAGTTATTTTAGCGTATTTCTCGAAAACGGTTAGATTTATCGAAACAAAAGAAGTATACCTTTTTTATGTCAAAAAGCTGGGAGAATAAAAGTATTCACTCAAAAGTCGCATACAGTGTAGCAGAAAAAAGTTCGTATGTGGCGCCCTCTACAAAATGCGAAAAAACGGTGGGAAAATTTGAATTCCTCATCCCGAAAAAGCCTAAAATGAGAGATTTCGTCAAAATATAATGAGCGCGGAATAGGCATGGCCAAAAAAACTGCAAATAAAATTTAAGTTTAACACCCTGTAACTCCGTTGATAAACAATTTTCGAAAACATTTTATAGAAAAAGGTAGCATTTATTTGCGGTCTAGAATGCTCTCCTGATTTCTTTGCTCATAATTTCCGGACACCCTGTATAAACAGGAATGACGAGAGAGGGAGTCTCAATTATTGTCCCCCTTCTCGTGACGATTCCGCGATAGGTGACATGTCATTGTGACATTCGGTTGTTCGTGTCTCTTCTGTCTCTGTATGTGTCAGAGAGAGATGGATTGAGACAGAAAAAGGCATATAACGGGTAGAGTGCACATAGGCATGCAAAAGATCACTCCCACCAAACATCCCCCTTAGAACAGTATTTGCCATAGACTTAGATGATCCAAGACTGAGCTGATTCAAGTTTTTAGTTGTACGAACTACGGTGAGGGGCGCTGCAGGTTCATACACTGACGTGACAGATGACAGGTTATAAGCGGGACTTTTTAAATTCGCAGCTGACAGGTTATAGGCGGGACTTTTGATATTCGCTTTTTATTTGTGATTAAAAGTATTACGTGCACTTATAGACAAAACTACAGATCGGCCTTAAATTTGATGAGATTCAAATCATGCATCAATTTTTAAAGAAGCAATGATGCATTTAAAAACTTAAATCCATTTGTCAGTCAGTTTACGTGTCATTTTTTTCAAAAAATTAGTTATTGTCTTTCTGTCACCTTTAAAAAAAAGACAAAAATTAAACTTTTTTTGTGTAATTTTTGATAAAAATGTATAGCAAGACTATCCTTTGCTAAATTATTGTGAAATTTTCGGGAAGTTGATAATGTTTGCTCTTCTTTCGGTGATAGCCGTTTCTATCAAAACAAAAATTTCTCGTGAAAAAAAGGCACCAAGCAAAATCACCAAGATAAGTAAACTGACAAATGGATTAAGGTTTTCATATGCATCATTACTTCTTTGATAAAAGATACAGGATCAAAGTTTTATCAAATTTTAGGCGGTTTCTTTAGTTTTGTTAATATTTTGTTCTTTATAGTATAGTACTTATTTTTCATTATTGATACTTTGAAGCAAATTGTCCAAGAACTAAGTCGCGGAAAATTCACTTTTAGACAATTAAGTCATACCTAAAACTCGAGCTTAAACCATTAACGTATTTGTTATATTGATAAAGACTATACTTACATTGATCAAAACCATAAGGCATCGTATATTTTCTGAAATTTTTGTTCGAAAATAAAAAATGAGAAAGGTGATTATATGATTATTATAATATGTATTATTGAATAGGGCCATTATTCAAAGACATTTCATGAAGATCCGCTAAAATTACACAAAGTTTGACGGAAAATACTCATACCCATAAAGTAGGGGTTTCTTTATGCTCATACCTGCTTGAATTTGTATACAAAAATATCAATGTTGCAAATACAGTTCAGAATATCCCATAATTGTTTTGAGAACTACAAGCAGTACACTGATCATCTCTTGAACAAGACAATCCAAACACCTGTATGTTGTTTGACTGACCTATTAACATCGGAAAATATGGGTTAACAAGGGGGTTAACTGATTTGTTGGTTGACTGATGAGTACGAATCCGAATAGTTCAAACTTTTATTTGAATATTAGCTTAATTAATCAAAAATACCTACACAGAAAATACTCATGATACTACATTTAAGTATCATGGAAAATACTGTTGACGTTCAAGGTTAATTGATAGTAGTAAATTAACCTTTGTTAACGATGGCTTGTCTTGAGTTACATTCAATTTTATTTCGAAGTGGAACTGTCAAATTTCCGTTTCGCAAACGGCAAACATATGCTAACATTAACATTGAAGTTGAGTTCCAGGTCACGCCCACACCAAACTCAATGTGAATGGTAGCATATGATTTTCGTTTGTCAAGCGAAAATTTGAAAGTTCCACTTCTAAATGATATTGAATGCAGCTCCTTACTTAATTCAGGATCAATGGAGTCTTTCTTCTATCGGTTCTGTCACGTCATATATCTATTAATTGCTTGATACCAGGATCAGATAGAAGATCCCGCTGTACTGTATATTTTTCGCATAAGTCTATCCTTTTCTATCGCCTGGGGAAAAGATGCTAATGCGCTTGCATTTAAAATAACGAGTGTTCAATAAATACGATCAAGTCACCTCTGCATTTCTTTTTCTGTCATGAACGTAGGTCGTGGCTAGTTCGTATGGTTTTTCATCATGGCATCTGTGACGGTTAGAAAGTGGATGTCATGTCATAATTGCGATGTTAACCAAGACATACGGTTTTTTGAAACAATTGCAATCCATAGGTGACTTGATCGTATTTTTTATTGAACACTCTTTACTATTTTTCTATTGGCCTCCTACTCGTTTGTTGTATAACTTTGTAACCATAGTAACCAAGAATATAAGATTGAGACGGTGTTTGTCGATTTGCTCGGCAGTTTTCCAAGATAGAGATATTAGCCTGGGTAGAAAAAAATCACCTTTCAAATATCTAATAATATATTGGTAAGTGGTACCATTTAAATAATCATGAATTTGAAATTTTTCACAGATGTTCATTGTTTTTCTGATAACGAATTGCCTGGCAGTTTATCGATGAAATATGGTATCAAATAAAGTTAAAATCAAAATTATCAAAAACTACGTCAAAATTAAAAATTCAAACGGCAAAAAATCAATTAAAACTCCAAAGCGCTATTGTAAACAAATTCGATGGACGGCATATTTGGATCGTCCCAACATGTCACGACGACAATCACCCAATAAGAACTGTAGGCGCAAAAGACGGCTAGGCCCCTCAAGATGAGACTTATGGGAATGTTTCATGCAAAAATTATAGAGCCATCTCATGTCAACTTCTACTGTCGCACGTTGTTAGAATGGGACGGTGTCCATATAGAGTTGATAGATATGTGTGTCACGTCAATAACTGTCGAAGCTTTCAGCGCCTATCAGAGTAGTTCGGCCAATCAAAAACATGGAACTGTCATTAACCATGGAAGTGAATTAGGCGTGATCCTCTCGAAAATAATGATGCCCATTCTTGAAACTGGGATCAAAAATTTCCGCTTGGCAAACGGGAATCATATGCTACCATCCACATTGAATTTGGCGTGAGCATGACTTTGAACACAAATACAATGTAGATGTTAGCATATGATTTCCGTTTGGCAAGCGGAAATTTGACGGTTCCACTTAACTATAGCCTCCCACGTTTCAAGAATAGCGAAAGTCTGAGAAAGGGAGGGATGAAGAAAATCATGTTATGGGAACCAGACGGGTTCTCTCAAAAACATTCTCTCTTCTATCAAGTTTGGGGAAGCGATTGCTTCCTAATTCGAGGATCGGGCCCCAGTTCTAATCCCAAATTCAAATGACAATGACAGCAGTTAACCCGGAAGGACTCGCGCCTATTCTAATCACGCAATGACTATCGCGTATAGAAACCTCCTAACGTGAGCTCGCGTGTATAGGTTCCCCCTAACGCGAGCTCTCGTGTATAGGTTTCTCCTAACACACGCTTGCGTGTATATTCCTTCAATATTGTTATCATACAGTATTTTTGAAAAATGTATTCATTTTTATTTATTTTCTGCTTATTTTATTATTATTATTTTATAATCAATTATTATGTTTATTTATCATTCATTTTATTTATTTTTTCAATTTTTTTTTATTTTTTATTTTTAATTTATTCATTTATTTCAATTATCATTCTACTTTTTTTATTATATCTATCCATATTCATGAACTTTCTATTTATTCATTTTTTAAAAATTTATCACGCGGTTACTCGCGTCGTTAGATTCTTCCTAATAGTACACATCAACCTCAATGCTCGCGCGTTAGGTTAAAAGGTTGACAAAAAGCGTCTGTGTGCAGCGGTCCAAATATCGATTCAAGGCAGCGCAACTGTTTTTCTCAATGAATTAAAGGTATGGTTATTTTTCATTTTCCTGTTCAGATTCTGGGTTGTTTGGGTAAGATGGGGTAAGTTTTGGTTAGATTGGTTCAGTTTGGGTTAGTTTGTGCTTGGCAAAGAATTTCATCTCTCTAAATATGATACATTTCACTCTTATGTTATTGTATTTGCAAAAATGAGTGAGCCGAGGTGTGAACATAATAATGTCAGTAAAGCAGCAAGCTTTATATTGCGTTTTACTTGTCTAAAAATGTGGTTCTGAGTTACCTAGTTTGGGGCCGAGAAATCAAATGAAGGGTTCGATCCACTAGTATTGGCTACTCAGAAATGTACAAAACTAGTTCGATGCAATTCAAAGTGCACAGTACGTGCCGAATACGAGTATTGTGCATAACATACCTAATAAATCGTATCACGAAGAAAAATATTATCGATGCTCGTTATCGACACGTACAATACGCTTAATGCGCATGCCCGCTGCCTTGAAGCGATTATCCGGGCCGCTGCAGCGAGACCCTTGTGAACTAACATTGTACGATTTTCCCCTTCCATTTTTGTCTTTCATCGCCTTCTCTATGGATAGAATACGTTGAAGATCGATATTATAGCATTTTCAAAAGATTGGATCGTTTTGTCAATGAATAAAAAAAAAGTCTACATAGTCAGTGAAACTGAAAATGATTGATCCAAGCAAACAGCGAGAGTCCTCCCGGGTTAACTGCTTTGCTTTGATTAGGCATTATTCATATTAGGATTATTAGGTTATGTATATTTTATTTTGGATAGTGGATATCCATAAACCATAATTTTATGTGGATATCCTATTTATTTCACTTTGTTTAAAAAATAAACGTCATCCGTAAAATGATATTTGATCAAGGCCCGGAAAAATGAGACGAAGTGCTTCGTCTATAGAAAATGAAAGAAAGTCAAAAAATTTGAAAAAAAGAATATATTATAGTGGAATTTCGAGGATTCGAGGATTATCTTTGACCAAATAAGTTTATGGTCGAAGGATCCAGGATTCAGTCATCATCACCGTTGAAGTTGAACATTCGCGTCTACAAACTGCATTTCTGCTAAGCGCTCGAGCCACGTCGGAGAGTATCGGTTCCTATACCTCTACTAGCGCATTGGTTCTCTTTGTATTATGAGCGTATATTGTATGCATAGAAATAGTTATTTTCCTAACAAGTTCGCAAAGTGATTCTTTCCCGCGCGCAAAAGCAGTTAGACGAACGACGTTGTTGAACAAGTTGTGTCTGCCACACTTTTCTCGTGTACCCGGTATACAAAAAAATATTTTTTTCTAGCGGTTCATGTTAATACCTACCAATTTTGTTTTCAAAGTCCCTATCTATCTTGCATAATAAAGAGTTAGTCTCCTGACGAAATATACGGAAACACCGTGTAAGTACCTGCATTGCACCAGAAATAAGAGTTTGCAATGACTGTGAGTATGCACGTTGCAGAATCTGCCTAAACCAAGAAAGCTTGAAAGATTGTGAAGATTATTGATCCAATAATATACTTCAGAATCTTTCGGAGCTTGTATCTAGAAGAATGTAGAATGTAGGTTTCAGTCTTAAATAAGCCGCTTTGTCAAACGTGTATCGCAACTTATAAAATAAATTGTTTTTTAAAAACAAGAGTTGCATTCTTCAAGTTATAATTGGCGCAGTCGGTAGGATCCTTTCCGGAGTACGAAACGTGTTGAGATCCTTACGTCATCGAAGTCTGAATCGAATTAGTTCCGGTGCGCTTTACCAAGTAACGGTATTTCCGGTTCGAATCGTATTGACTTTTTGTTTGGATTATCAGTGCTGCACTCTATCTGTTTCAACAGTTAGGAAAAGGATTCCGAACAACTACACGATTGAGGCAATCTGAGGCTCCTGGTATAATCAATTATTGGTACGCCATTTGAGGAACCAGTCCGAACGTATTGGCATAGCTAGCGTTCAATACAGACAGTAATCTACCTGAATAGTGTATCTCTTCAGCGAAGTTATTGGCTGATACAGGACCAAGACTAGGAGTAAGTTTTGAAAATTGCTCCTTATAGTTGTGAAACCCTGTTAGTTAAGACATTTTTGGGCGTTTATGAAGAAATTTACAAACCCATTTAAGAAACACCCTGCTGATATTACTTATCCCAGAAGGCGAAGAAGTAGTGTTGACAGTGATAATAGCAATTTTGACTTTGTTCAACTTTATTCTGAAATTGCTCATAATTTTCCCCTTGAAAATAGTGAAAATAATTCTAGTAATCCTGTACAAATTTCAACTTCCAATAATTCTGTAACCGAAGTAGTTAATTTGGAAGAACCTAATCGACTTAATATAGTTTATAAAATGGCTGACGCTTTGAGATAAACGGTAACACTTCTTAAAAATTTTGATGGTACACCATCAAGATTAGAATCTTTTGTAAATCAGATTGATACATTTCACCAAAGATATTTTAATAATGACCCATCTCAGCAAGAATATGTCAATTTGGCTATCAAATCCAAAATTGTAGGATCTGCTGAAGATTTCCTTTTGACTCGACCTGATTTAAACACTTGGGAAGAGATTAAAACAGCTTTAAGACAAAAGTTTAGTGATCCAGTCACTAGATCCAACTTGCAACAACAGTTGATATTTTGTTCCAAAAAGAGTAATGAAACTACTCAAGATTATATCCAAAAACTCAAAGCCTTGGTTACCCAAATAAATACTAAAATCTGTTCTGAAATAGCTAATGTTGAAGCTAGAGCAATTTTAATTTCTCAAAATGAACTCACGGCTACTCAAAATCTTCTTGCTAATATTTCAAATGAACTAAGAACCTTACTGATAGTTCAAAATCCTCAGAATTTGGATTCTGCAATTGATATAATAACCAATTATGAAATATTGTCAAGCCAGAATCAGTTTAAAGATAATTACTTGAGAAATAACAATTTTAGATCAAACACACCTTAACCTCAAAATCCGATAAACAATTTTCATCAGAAATCTCTTAATTTCCAGTCTCGATCTAGTTTTACCCCACATGTGAATAATCGTCCACATCCTTCAGGACAATCTCCGAATTTTAGACAACCTTTCAACCATTCATTCAGACCGCAAGGTCAACCCTTCAATAGACCACAAGGTCAATTTTTCAATCAAAAACCCCAGTTTCCCAGACAACAATATCCACAACCCATGTCAGGCGTTTCAGTGCAAAAGAAACCCCTTTCACAAATAAGACCCCAACAGTCATATTTCCAGTCCACAGGAAAACCCAACTTTTCCTTTCAAGAGTTAACTCATCTTGAAAAAGAAGAAGCAAATAATTCATGCGAAGCTTCAGGAGGTCATTTGAATCCAGAATTTGACTACTACAACCCTGAATTTGACTATAATGAAAACACCGAAAATGATAATTTTTATGATTATACTGATCAAGAACATTCTGAAAAGGAAAGTCTAGTAGACCAACTGGAAAATTTTCATTTACCGGCCTCGGAAGAACAACATCTTGCTTGAGTTTAAATGAATTTTAATTAAATCAACTACCTTTCGTTGGAATTCCCAATTATAAAATCCGTCTTTTAATAGACACAGGTCCTCATTCATCTCTTTTAAGACCTTCTCTTGCTGAAAAACATTTTTCCAATAGAATTGAATCCCAAGTTTGTACCCTTCAAACCTGCACAGGTTTCCATATAAAGTTATCTATAAGCCTACTCCAATTGGATATAAACCACTAGAACACCTGTACATGGACGTATACTCTATATCCGGTCAAAAATACTTGACAATCATAGACAATTTTACAAAATTTGCCGCTGCTTATCCTATAAATGAAAATGCAATAGAAATTTGTCAAAATCTGATAAAGTTCTTTTCTAATCATGGTACTCCTTCAAAAATAACCACTGACAATGCACAGACTTTTAGAAGTAATTTAGTGCAAGATCTATGCAAAACATATCAAATAGAGTTTCATTTCACTACCCCGTACAATCCCAACTCTAATTCACCAATCGAGCGCTTTCACTCAACGATAAGAGAAAGTATGCTAGCCTTAAGAAATGATCATAGAACTAAAACCATCCAAGAATTAATGGATATAGCACTTCTTAATTACAACAACAGCATACATTCTTCACATGACTACACCCCAATTCAAATACTAAAAGGAAATTTAAACTATCAATTGAATTTCGAGAAAAATATCAATCAGATACAAACTGATTATATACATGAACTTGCCCAAACCTTTAAAGACCTTAACGAACATGTCAATTCAAAATTAAATGCTAAAAAGGCAAATGTCTTGTCCAAACTAAATAAAAAACGAGAAAATGACCCAGAAATACCGGACGGTACTAAACAACTCGTAAAAACACCACATAAAATAGGACTCAAACTAAAACCTAGATACAAGACAATGCAACTTACAAGTCAAAGAGATCCCAAGGACGTTAAAAGACATTCCTAATCTTTTCAGGAAATGAAGATCATTCTTCTACTCCTTCCACTAGTCACCCAAGCTCAGTACCATATCGAGGAAATAAGTAACCCCCTATTACCGGTCTACCAGAGAACTAGTTATATAATAACTAATTATCATCATTTTTATTACCATGTAAATTTAACCAGCATGAAAGATTGTGTTCAACAGACAAAATCAACAGTTTTACGAATTAATTCGACCTTAGGAAATTCTAGTTTACTATTAAACAACTTGTTAATCAACAAAGTTCAGAATTTAATAAGTCAAATAGAATCAATCGAATCATTCGTAAACCATTATTCTACTCCAAAGAAAAGAGTTAAAAGAGGACTCTTTAATTTCTTAGAAAAAGCACAAAAATATTTATAT
This sequence comes from Orchestes rusci, assembly GCA_958502075.1. Classification (NCBI taxonomy): domain Eukaryota; kingdom Metazoa; phylum Arthropoda; class Insecta; order Coleoptera; family Curculionidae; genus Orchestes; species Orchestes rusci. The sequence continues at coordinate 33,563,286 of OY293305.1, forward strand.
GGCACCCTAGACGACGACGATGGTGAAAGATACGATAATTACATCCGAATTCTTCAAACTAATCAAGAGACTTTACATAAAGATTTATCAAGTACCCAAACAGTCGTGAAACAATTAACAAAGGACATTGATTCACAGCTAATCAACCTTAAGACGAATCAACAAAAGCTCTTGTCCCGCGTGAATGAAATTGCAAAGACAACAGAATCCCTAACTACAACGTCATATCTCATTTTACTTCTCGACACTTTAGAAAACAATATACGTTCTATTCATGAGATACGTAGTAATGTACAAAACGCAATTAACTTCGCAGAACTTAATATAATGCATCACAGCATTTTTAAGTACAAAGAATTAAAAACTATTGTGACAAAACTTAGTCCCAAGGTCAGAATCCCGTTTCATAATATAATTCGATATTATGAAGTGGCACACGCGGACGTGACAATCAAAGACGACCTAATAATATTTTACGTCGCAATCCCTTTAATTTCAAACAAACCCTATATTTTGTACAGAATTTATCCAATTCCAATTAATAATAAAATAGTAGCAATAAATAATCCCTATCTATTAAGATCTAGTGATAACTTCTACAATATCAGAGAGAATTGTTATGAAATAGAGGAATTCTCTTTATGTCCCTCAAATTTGTTAAATCAAAATGAGCCTTGCATTCCAGCAACCATGAATCTGACAAGTCATTGCCCTTTGACCCCAATCAAATATAAAGACACTTCTGTAACACAATTGGAAGATAACTCCATCATAATAATCCCGACTTCTTCAGAAAATATTTACTTCCAATGTCCCAGTCAACACACCATTGAAACAATCAACAAACCAACCCTGATTTTACCCTCTGATTGCAAAGTAAAAATTAAAAATATCTTGTACGATTCTCAAAAAATTGATACTATCAGTTTGAGACTAAAACTTCCTTCGATATCTATTGATCAAAAGTTAGTACAAGAAATCGAACCTTTGGAATTGAAAGAAATAAATCTCGAAAATGTTCAAGAAGATTTAGAGAACGCCAAGAAACTTGTCGTTCAACCCTTAAAAACCTTTGATGTTAAAAGTAATGGACTTTCAATTACCACATTTATATTAATCATTGTTGTAATCATAGTGTTAAGCATTTATGTGTGTTACAAAAGAATTCGAAAGAATAAGCACGATGTAAAGGTGGACATAAAACTTGACCCTTTCGAAAATCAACCCCGATTTTCTCAAACTTAAGGAGGGAGGAGTTATATGGCCATTTATGCTATTCTCTATATAAAATAAGCTTGTATTTAGCGTGGGCTGACGCTGCATATTGTAATCGTATATATATCCATGCCAAGGAATGTAGGTTTCAGTCTTAAATAAGCCGCTTTGTCAAACGTGTATCGCAACTTATAAAATAAATTGTTTTTTAAAAACAGGAGTTGCATTCTTCAAGTTATAATTCGGTGTACGCCAAAAAAAAAATTGAAACATGTTTGCCTCTTTTTTAGTCTACTATTGACAAAAAGGTGGCTATACAAATTTGGAGAGCAGTCTTTTTTGATTGCGCCCCACCACCTTTTTCTTCGTAAACATTTTTCCGCAAAATTTCGATTTTTTGTCTGTAGATTCGAAACGCCTCAAGAGATTTTGTTCAAACTTTCAGGTATATCCAGGGTCCTCAAGCATCTTGTTGAGAAATCTATTTGAGTTCAACTTTTCCAGGACCGAACCTGGGAAGACTCATCATATTTCGTTCATCGAAGAAAAAATTGGTACGACTTTTAGTTTTTACAAAATAAAAACCATGTTTATTTTCCGTCTAATTTTGAGCGAAAAAAGGAATTTTGAGTTTTCCTTCTTCCATGCATCGTTTTGGAGATAAAAAATAAAAATCGATGTAATGCAGAAAAACTCAATTATTTCAAGCTCCAAGAAAAATGGAAAATGAAATGATTTCATAACAACTGCTCAGTGTTGCGCTTTGTTGCTTGAAAAAAACAAAACTCTGAAAATTTTATTAGAATCACTTGAGACGGTTCGAATTCACAAACAAAAAATCGAAATTATTATACTTATTATTTTTTTTTTACAAATAGTTCACGCACATGTTCATTTACAATTTATCCCACCACTCTATTCACCATGTTGAAATGCGTAATTTTCACAGACTCACCCTGTAGATATATCTTCATTATCTACAACGAAAAAAGTTCAATAATAATAAATATTATTATATAGTCGTCAATCATTATTATTCAAAATCTCCAATTATTTTAACACAAAAAAAAACGACAAAATGATTGTTGATTTAAAGTAATTGACGACTATGAATACGACCATTATTCTTGTTTGTGAGAACTTTTTGAAAGGGTGTGGTGAAATACCCAAAAAACTTTTGAAAATCTCAACTTTGTAGGTCAAATCGTGAGATCATTATAACACAATTCGAAATTTGAGGTTGGTTTAAATGAAATCAAAATTCGCTTTTTTGTGATAAAATATTAGTTCAATTAACAAAGCCAGTGAAGTTCCTATATAATAAGTGAATAGTGATGTAACAAAATTGATTAATACATACTGTGAACACAGAGGAAACATCTTGGATATTAGAGCCCTATCTGGAATACCTATACCAAAGATTTGGCCACACAATCTATGCCTATATACATAGGTATAAACTAAACTGCATTGTTTAGAATTGAATGTAAACGTTATTTCGATGATTTTTTTTCATAATATTATTGCGTTGCAAATTGAATAGACTCAATTAGTCGTGACGTCATAATTATTATGTTGGTAGCACTGAATTTAAGTCAAAAATGTCACTAATGAAATGCCTGTTTCCAAATAAACTAATCGCCAATGTAAAACTACATAATGTTTTCTGAAAGCACAGTTTTTGAACATATTTGAGAGATGTTGAAGGATTTTGTCCAGTATTCGAGTTTTTGAGGTTGCTGTGGATAAGTGAACTTGAATTATAGCTACTAGTCATTTTGTTTCGAAGTTTAAAGTACTCTTAAGGTGGTGGTTAATCAAGGCAATGAACTATAATATCCATGTTTTGTGAATTAATCATGATTTTTGGAAAAGCGATATCCAAATCAAAATTATCCACTTTAGAAGTCTTTGTTTAGCGGGGTGATTTTCATTCTCCATTGATTTCATAGATTTTACGTGAATAATGAGGTTCAAGCACATCATGAAAGTTAGAAATGTGTCATAAACTTTTTTTTTAAGAAAAAGTTGATGTTGCTCAACAGATATGCTGTGGATATCTCAGAATGATTGTTTTTGATATTGGCCATCATATTTTGAAAGAAAGAATGTGAATATGCTGTCGGAATCTTATCATCTGGTCTACACAATTTTGAAATGGAGAAATTAACAATACCCACATCTGTTTTACATGATTTACTTTCTATAATATCATAAAACTAACAAATAAGAATGGAATCTTGAACATAAGTGTGGTCCATTCCTTGTGTAAAACTGGGTCTTTTAGGAATCTGAAGGAGGAGCATTTTTTCTTTGCACTGTAATATTTGGGACTGGAGCGAAACACATACCATAATTAACCTGAAAATGATCACCTTTAACCGTAATCCAATCTAGATTCTGGATAAAACAGTAGAAAGACAGCCTCAAAATTCCCAAATCCACTATTTTTGACAAGCCAGATAGTTGAAGGTGATTATTTTAGTTTGTAATCAAATAAAGAATACCTACCGGCGTTAACAATGTACTTGTTTGAATAAACAGGTATTGAATAAGCAAGTTATCGGCGATAACTCAAAACCCCCCATTGAAAAACGCATTGGAAATATGTAGTTTGTTTGGAAACTGCCGCTGACATTCAGGGATACCAACCTTTGTAATGACGTCACACTAATTGAGTCTATTAAAAAATTATAATATCTGAACACAGAACAAAATCTTTTTATATTCTATTAAAATGGGTCACACTTGAGATTACCGTTCGTACAGATTCGTATAAAAATGTTAAGTAAAACTTAGAACATTTTCTGCACAACGAATGTACAGCCAAATGAAAACATTATCAAGAAAAGGAAAATTAAACGATCAATTTAGTAGATTGATTGCATATTATATACACATACCTTCGTTTTCCCTGTTGGCAGCCTGGTTAATCGGATGACGTATTGCCCGAGCGCTTAGCAGAAATGCAGGATGTAGACGCGAGCGTTGGTTTTTTTTTATTTTATTTTTTTTCAATCAACGACGCGAGTCAGATACTTCAATGCCAAGTTCTTAACTGATGGATGAATATGTTCGTTGGACTGATTCATCGCACAAAATATCGAGGGTTTGGTGATCTTTGATTCATAGATTAATCAACAACCACCAATCTTACTATGCATGTGACGGCAGAACTTTGTTTTGAACAACGATGATGGGTTTTTTGAAGTCTTTATAGAATATGGTTATATCTTTATTGTCATGATATAGGTCCTACCTATTATGTATCAGTAACACCGTGTTTTGTGCAAAAAGCCAACCCATAAGATTGCATAAATGTTTTTAATAATGTTTGTTCATGTTTTTCTATTTTGTGTAAGTTTAGGACGTGATCGATATCTATCAATATGGAAGTTTATCTTCGCGTAAACTGCTGTAAATAATAGGGAAGTATAATAGGTAGGTTTATCTCAAAAGCTTGACTTTGCCCGACTTGACGTGAAAATATTATTTCTATTTATTTTCATGTTTACTACGATTGTAATACTTTCATGAGTTATTAACTATACCCGAGTACCCGATTTCTCTAATGTGGATTTCCTTTGAAAATTTCCTACCAGTCAATTCTAACCAATCATAGGCTTGCATTTTGTTATGTTGCTATGGCAACGACCTAATTTTATCGGAAATTTCCCTGCTCATAATCACGTGACTGAAAGATTAATAAGTGGAAATTTCCCTGGCTTTGGCTTTGCGCATCTGGATGTACTGGATGTAGCTACCATATGATTACAGTGTTGCCGTCCCCACTCTCCCTAACAATCCCAACCCAACCCAACTTTCACAGACAGAGATAAGGCAAACGGCAACACTGTGGTTGATGCATGGGAGCTACATCCAGCCGCGATTGCTTGACAGCTGTTAAAGACAAATATTTTTGATAAATGATTTATTTTCAACTTCCAATACAAAGTTGCAATGTTATCAATTATGGACAAGATTGGTTATAACTTCCAAATGTTTTATAAAATCCTGATTCCCTTCTTTCTTTCTCAATGGCGAGTAGAGTTAAGGAGCCGTTGGTTTCTTCCACTAAATGCGAGGTGAGTCCAGCCTCAAATAGTTTTGGCATGAAATTTTCTTGTCGAATCTCCCTAGAGCTCGAATTAATAATCCAAAAATTTGTTCTCGTTGCGAAGTTTTCAAGAAAATTCGCAACTCGACAAAATTTCCGGAAATAATTCGAGCTCCGGGGAGATTATAAGTAAAAATTTCATACCAGTCAATTCTAACCAATCATAGGCTTGCATTTTGTTATGTTGCTATGGCAACGACCAAATTTTATCGGAAATTTCCCTGCTCATAATCACGTGACTGAAAGATTAATAAGTGGAAATTTCCCTGGCTTTGCGCATCTGGATGTAGCTCCCATATGATTACAGTGTTGCCGTCCCCACTCTCCCTAACAATCCCAACCCAACCCAACTTTCACAGACAGAGATAAGGCAAACGGCAACACTGTGGTTGATGCATGGGAGCTACATCCAGCCGCGATTGCTTGACAGCTGTTAAAGACAAATATTTTTGATAAATGATTTATTTTCAACTTCCAATACAAAGTTGCAATGTTATCAATTATGGACAAGATTGGTTATAACTTCCAAATGTTTTATAAAATCCTGATTCCCTTCTTTCTTTCTCAATGGCGAGTAGAGTTAAGGAGCCGTTGGTTTCTTCCACTCAATGCGAGGTGAGTCCAGCCGCTACTATTAAATCTTCTCAAATAGTTTTGGCATGAAATTTTCTTGCCGAATCTCCCTAGAGCTCGAATTAATAATCCGGAAATTTGTTCTCGTTGCGAATTTTTCAAGAAAATTCGCAACTCGACAAAATTTCCGGAAATAATTCGAGCTCCGGGGAGATTATAAGTGATAATTTCTCTTGTAAGTCAACGGCAGGTTCAAAAGCTTTGATTTGAATAAAAATTGATACGAAAGAGAAAAGATAAATTCAGCCCATATTAAAATATTTGTAGTGTTATTTTATTCTGTGTATTTGTTTTTTGTTTTGAATTATGGATTTATTTATCGTTATATTATGTGTTTTAAATGGTTGAATAGGCGGGTTGTGAGAATTACACTTGAAAGTAGTTTTGGATCATTGTCAACAGGTGTAAAAAAAAGTCAGTGTCAGATTGTTGAATCAACTAAAAAGTCGATAAACGTTTGATTATTGAGTAAGCCGAAATTGATTTACAAATATCCAGACGGGGTAGTGTTCCTGAGACGGGGTAGACGATTATTAGTTGGAGTGATTCGCAAGTACCCAGACGCGGTAATTTATTGGCAAGCTGTGCCAGACGTTGGTGGTACTGGTGGTAGGCGATTCACTTTTTTGCCCATCACACATTGTACATACCATTGGATGAATCATAATATGTTGATTTAAAGCAGCCATTTTATTAAGAAACCTAGACATAGAGTTTGAGGGAATTCAATAAAAGATTTTCCTACATATTAATATTTTTTTGTCATCAATAATCATCAACCTACAACAAATAGTGTCGATTTGAAAATTTATTGCCACTGCATGTGAAACAGACAACTGTCTACTGGAATACACGGACAGTCTCAAAATCAAACGTGTTTTATTTGAGATTCTCACAATTTAAATCAGTGGGTAATAATTATTGGTCTTGTGAATATTGGTCGAAATGTTTATTCCAATAATATAAACCTGATAGATAAAATTCAAAACAATGAAATGATCATAACCACACCTTCGTTTTTTTTTTTGGATTATCAATAATTAAGAAGGGTCGGTTAAGCTGACACTGCCACTGATGACTGAATGTACCTCAAATCTGGTTTCATTTTTGATTTGCACACTTTTTGCACAGTTTTGCACAAGCAATCAGAAATTTTGCACACCTACCCATAAGTAAATATAAGGAAAATTAGGTGGGGGTGCCAAATCAACGCTAGCACCCCCCACTCGACTTTGATTTTTTTGTATGGAAATCGTTAGTACTGGTTTTGCACAGTCTTGCACAACCAAAAGAAACTTTTGCACAGTGGCGTATCAATCATCATATCAATCTGGCACCCCCACTCAACTCTTTGGATTTTTTTTCATGTCAATCAATAGTACTAGTTTTGCACAGCCAAAATGAACTTTTGCACAGAGGCGTCTGCCAAGTAAAACGTACCCCAAAATGTCAGCATAGCATCCCCACTCATCTTTTCATATATTTTTTCATGGCAATCAATAGTACTGGTTTTGCACAGCTTTGCACAGCCAAAACAAACTTTTGCACAGTGGCGTACGCCGAATAAAACGGACCCGATCATGTCAGCATAGCACCCGCCACTCAACTTTTCGAATATTTTTTCATAGCAATCAATAGTACTAGTTTTGCACAACCAAAACAAACTTTTGCAAAGTGACGTACGCCGAGTAATACGTTTCTCAAAACATCAATCTGGCACCCCCCTCTCAACTTTTCGAATATTTTTTAATGGCAATCAATAGTACTGGTTTTGCACAGTTTGGCACAACCAAAACGAACTTTTGCACAGTGGCGTACGGAAAGCAATGCGTTTCTTAAAATCGTAAATTAGCACCCTTCCTCGTCAATCTTATGAACTTATTTTATTGTTGTATGCCAATCAATAATATCACCCGTTTCCCGTTTTGAACAGCTTTGTACATTTCAAAACTAAAATGAGTTTCTGATTAACCGATTTTGAAATAAATTGCTTTCGCAGTTTTCTGAGCAATCAAATTACTTCTAATTGTGTTAATCGAGACATCTTGTAGTTGTTTGTAAATTCAATAAATAAGATATACATAAAGGAACTTCACTTTCGGCAATAAATAATCACCAAAGTTATATCGTTTACGTTGTTTTTAAATTATGAGATCTCTAATATCGGGCGATTATTCCTATTTAACGGGATTTATTGAAAAAGAAGCAATTTTCTCATTGACCAAGGTGAATATGTCTAACTGATGATATCTGTAGTTCCGCCAACGAGTAATAGGTTTTGCTACTTCTACATTTTTCAAATCAGGACACAATACTATGAAATGTTAGAGGAAGAAGTGATCGAGAAAAATATTTTTTCCAGGTTCTTCCATTGGCCGTTCTAGTAATAAATTTTTTTACCGCAAGCATCTACGATGAATGGTTTCGGAGATATGGCCACTCGGTATCCTTGACTGATCACCCTGTCAACTTTTTGAAGACCCTGTATAAAATCTCGATTTTTTTTCAAAGGTAATCGTATCTTTTCAACAAGCAAACATTTTTATGAATGACTTTTGTTTCATTTCACCTATTAGATACCGCCGGACATACCTACTGTATAATATGTACAGAGTGATCAGTTAAGGATAGCGAGTGGCCATATTTCCGAAACTATTCATCGTAGAGGCTTGCCAATGGAAAAACGTGGAAAAAATATTTTCCTCGATCACTTCTTCCCCTAACATTTCATAGTATTGTGTCCTGATTTGAAAAATGTAGAAGTTGTTTTGCTACCTAGGTACTATTAATTGGGAGACAACATCAATATTACATAGCAAAACTATCACTCTTTGGCGAAACCACAGACTCTATAACTACAAATATCATCAATTAAACAAATTCACCTTGGTCAATGAGAAAATTGCTTCTTTTCAATAGATCCCGATAAATAGGAATAACCGACCGATATTAGAGATCTCATACTTTAAAATACAAAGTAAACGATATAACTTTGGTGATTATTTATTGCCGAAAGTGAAGTTTCTTTATGTATATCTTATTTTTTGAATTTCCAAACAACTACAAGATGTCTTGATTAACTTAATTAGAAGTGATTTGATTGCTCAAAAAACTTCAAAAGCAATTTATTTCAAAATCGGTTGGTCAAAAACTCATTTTAGTTGTGAATTGCTTTCCGTACGCCATTGTGCAAAAGTTCGTTTTGGTTGTGCAAAACTGGTCAAAACCAGTACTATTGATCGCCATGAAAAAATATTCGAAAAGTTGAGTGGGGGGTGCTAGATTGATGTTTTGAAAAACGTATTACCCGGCGTACGCCACTGTGCAAAAGTTTCTTTTGGTTGTGCAAAACTGTGCAAAACCAGTACTATCGATTGCCATAAAAAAAATCAAAAAGTCGAGTGGGGGGTGCTAGCGTTAAGTTGGCACCCCCACCTAATTTTCTTTATATTTATTCATGTGTAGGTGTGCAAAATTTCTGATTGTGTGTGCAAAACTGTGCAAAAGGTGGCAAATCAAAAATGAAATCAGATTTGAGGTACATTTAGTGGGGGTTGCCAGCTTAACTTAACAATAATTTAAGAATGCTTCAACACTTTTTTTTTTAGCAAACTCTAAGCCCTAAGCACAAAAAAAGATCAACTGCTGAAATAATAATTTCATGCTGCAGGCAGGAAACAAGAGACTTCAGATTTATAAATTAAATTTCGGGTTCACAGATTTCGCTCACCCCACCTGATGTTTATTTTTTGAATGGGAAGCGAAAAACGTGAGAAATCGTTGGTTCCTTGTTCGATATTTAACACTGCAGTATTATTAATGGTTCTATCCATAATTTTTGATTTTGCTGTGTTATTGTTTTACTGACTTGTCATCATAACATAACTGGAAGTGTGCCAATGTATATTGTTGTCCATGAGCAATTTCCAATTAAATTTAAATTTGACAAAATATGGGGAAAATTTATTTGTACTAGTTTAGTTCTATTGTTAACGTAATTGTTCACGTAATGTATACTATTATCATATTTTGTATTGTTTTTACTCTAGCATTTTGCATTTGTATTTGCCTTGTCCATAAAATTTATTTAAATTTTTCTGTGGCAATAAAGCATATTTGATTTGATTTGATTTGATCAAATTTCGATACATATACAGTGTGTTCTGTATGCAACTCAAAATGCAACCATTGGATATTTATAATTTTTCTCAGTCGTGTCGACGTTTCTCAAAAACATGATTCTCGCCCAGGAGTAAATTATCTGTATTTGTGACAAAATCGAAAATTTGTATAGAGAATTGTTGATAAAATTGAAAACCACTTCCAAATAGGTATATTCAATTACAACTTTGTATCTATACGTTTTTTTTAGTTTTTCGAACATACAAAAATTGTAAAAAACATCAAAACCTGATTTTCATCAATTGGATATTTGGACATAATTTTCAATTCTTATCAAATTTCCTGGTAACAATTTTCGATTTTGTCACAAATAAGGTTAGTTACCAATTTACACCTGAGAAAAATCCTCATTTTTTGAGAAACCACGTAGTATCCAGGGTGTATTAGGGTTTTTCTTTTAACAGGAGACGTGATTTAATAAAAGGAGCAAACCTCTCATTTCTTGTGTTTCTCTCTTTTTTTTTTACTTATTTTTTCAGCATTACCATTATTATTTGAGATTTACTACACTTTTTCTTAGAATTTCAGCTTCTTTTTCGTATTGTGTAAATACAGGGACTTTATTCAGACACATCTCCTTTATTTTTGAGTTTTTGAAAAAATGTTATTTGAGTATTTTATCAAGTCCTGTCTGATGTTAAAAGGAAACCCCCTAATTAAAATACACCCTATATGAGCGAAGAATATTGATATCTGATGGTTGCATTTTGAGTTTTAGACCATGGCAGAGCCTTTTATAGGAATTAACTTTTTAACGTGGATTTAATGAGGAAGTTTTCCATATGGGACGAATTTAAGCAGACCAGTTCAAGTACAGGCTGCTTCCGAATACGGGTACGGTTGTAAATAGATTCAAAATGATCCCGTATTCATCACAAGCAAGCGAAGCTATTTTAGCTTTTTTCGAAAAAGGTTTTGGATTTATCGAAACAAAAGAGGAAGGTCTACCATTTTCATGTCACAAGGCAACGGCGCCAGCGGCACGTGATATAGCTTCAAGGATGTCACTTAAAAGTCGCCTACCACCCTCATGACTTTTTAATTTATTGATCGATTTTGACGTTTTTTTTTTTTAATGTAATACGTTGCCCAGTTTTTTTCTAAAACCAAGGCCTACTAGAGCATATTCAGAGGCTGAAAAATCCAGAAAACATATAAGCGATTTTTTTAGAGAAAATCTGACTACGCCACTAGATTTTTCATCCCCTGAAATGGATCTGTACCAAGTTTAAATATTAAAAATTGAAGATTATTTTATTATGCACCAAGAAGTATTTTACCTCGAAACTCTTGCGATAGCAAGTCTATTAGAAAAAAATTATTTGATATAAACATTTAAAAGATATTCTCATTTCAAAATACAATGAACAGACAAACGAGACTGGCAAAGAAAAATAGAAAAAAAAATACACACAGAAATAATATTTTCGAATTGAATATTTTTTCATGAAATCTGGTACAGACCCATTTCAGGGGATGGAAAATCCAGTGGCGTAGTCGGATTTTCTCAAAAAAAATCGCTAATATGTTTTCTGGATTTTCAGCCTCTGATTATGCTCTAGTAGCCTTGGTTTTTGGAAAAAACAGGGCGACGTAAGGCCTCAAAATACACCTTTTTCCTCTCTACATTTCAAAAGAAAATCGTCAAAATCGATCCATAAATTAAAAAGTGATGAGGGTAGCCCGCTTTCAAATAGGTCACCCTGTATATTATGACGTGGCAAGAGAAATTGCAAAAAACTGCAAATAAAATGTAACTCAAGCTCTGTTTTGGTTTCAAGTTATAGCAGTTCCGAACTGTTCAAGAACCATCTACTCGTGCGCGGTTCAATGTTACCAGATGTGCGCGTGTGTAGTATGATTCTGAACTGCTTCTACTTGGAACCAAAACGAAGCTATCACCACTCCAGCGAGAATCATTTTTTTTGAGAAACCTCGATACGACTGAGAAAAATGATAAATTTCAAAATATCTGATGGTTGCATACATTGTACCTATTTATGAGAATTTGATTAATTCATCTCAAGAGTTGATATCTTTTTTTGTGGTTATGGGTTTTTTTTATCAATTGCATAATCAAAATTCAAATATCACCAAAAGCTGGTGCATGCTCGATAAACACATTGGTGCAATTTAAATAATTGCAAGCCAAACATTATACACGGGGGTCAAAAAATATAAAAATTGTACAAGACTACAATACAGAACCCTTATTAAAAAAAAAACCGCAATACGTCAATAAACAAACCTGTTCAGAATAAAAAGTTATGCTTAAATACCAAAATTAGGGCTTCCGGTATTTTTTTTTTTTTTTTTTAATTATTCATCATCGATCCTTTTTTTGCAATATTCAACTGGAACACATTCATAAATTGATCAAAATTAAATCATTCTCGCATTACTTCATTCAAATTCAAGCATTTTCGTAAGATTAACTAGGATTTTTATTTTTTAGGGCATCATATACTTCATCTTTCTTGCAAGCTACAACGTTGTTACACACAACTTTATAATTTCGCAAAAAATCTTTCCAACATAATAAAACATCAGTTAGTGCATTTTTTTATTTTATACCATAATACCTGAGTTTAATATTTTATTGAGAATTTTTTTTTTCTAGGGAGCTATGTTTTTGGTATTTAGGCAAAACTTTGGATTCTGAACAATTTTGCTTCATAACATTTTGCTGAATTTTTCGAAATAAGGGTAGTTTACTCCTGTACAATTTTTATATTTATATTTTTTACCCACCATGTATGATGTTTGACCGATTGCACCTTATGAGTTTATCGACCATACACCAACTGTTCGTGGTACTTTAATTTTGGTTCTACAAATCCCATATGTTGCACATCTGCACACTTAAATGGCCACACTGTATACAGGACCAAATAATTATTACTGTAAATAGTGTAAATTGGGAAAATTATCACCAACTCCGTCAATAATCTATATTAAAAAATGTTATTGGAGGAAGCACCATTTATTTATGGTCTGGAATTCTCACCTCAATTTTATGCTCATCATCTCCACTGTATACAGCCTGTATACAGTGTGTCCAAGATAAGGGATGTCTATCATGGGGATCTTGGAAACCGTAAGAGATACGAAGATGGTTAAATCAGAGGAAAGCTGCGCATTTTCAAGCCTAACAATATGCCGTTTAGAAAATTTCAAAATTCCTAGTAGTTTCGAGAATATGCCTAAAAAAACGAAATTTGCCGATTTCGTTTTAATTTTTTTCCGACTTTATTTATATGGAAAAATAAAAGACACTTTTCAAGCTCTACAAAACAGCGTTGAGAGATTTTCCGTACGACGTTTCGTTTCGGAGAAACCATCTTCAACTTTGCTTTTTTAAATACGGTCCTGGATTTTTTATGACGGATTTCAAGTGCCTCTCATGTTCCTGAACCAACAATGTATCGCAATTATTCAAAAAAAATATATTGATGATTTTTCCATAAGAACTCATGTGTTAGAGGAATACAAAAAATACATTTTTAATAGGATTAAAAACAAACACCCCTTTTTTAATAGGTGCAATACATGTTTGGTTTAGAAACATAAGAGGCTCTAAAAATCCGTTATGAAAATCCAGGACCGTATTTAAAAAAAACAAAGTTGATGATGACTGTTCATAGACGAAACGTCGGTTCTTCAATTTAATAACGCTATCTTGTAAAGGGCAAAAAGTGGCAATGGAGAAGTTCCATTCGTTTGAGAATATCTCTTAAAATGTGGTGAGAAGAAAATGAAAACAATTTTGAAAAACTTCGGTCTTTTTAGGATAATTTCGGACGTGGTCGGAATTTCTTGACTTTTAAAACGGCATTTTGTTAAGCATCAAAATACGCAACTTTGCCTCCATTTAACCGGCCTTGTATCTCTTAGGGTTTTCAAGATCCCCATGATAGACATCCTTATCTTGGAAACACTGTATACTATGTACATACAGTGAGGACGTAAATAGTCCCCCCCCCTCTAACTTTTGAACGCATTAATATTTTTGGCTCAAATTATTATTGTCAAGAGGTTCAGGGACAGCATTTTGAAAATTTATTGAGATAATTTTGCATGATTTCGTTCTTAATATTATCTTTAGTATTGGGTTTTTTTGAAATTTTTTATTAAATACTGTTGTAGAAACAATCACTTATGTTATAGGTTAGTTTTTTCATTTTTAATAAAGTTCTTTTAAGAATTAGAGATAGTATTTTGACCCAAATAATTTATTTTCGATATGGCGCCATTTCCTTAAGAAAAATGCTAAGGACTTCAAACTTTGGGGGTGAAAAGAGAATGGAACGACCTTTCAAATAAGGTATCACATGACCCCCTTTTCCATTTAATAATTTGTTTCAAAATGGTGCCCAGCTTTCAGTTTGACAGTTGAAATTTTTTTTTGGAGGTCAAAACTTAGTAAAGCCCACCGTGAACAACACCTCCAAATTTGAGACCAAAAATATTAATGCGTTCAAAAGTTAGAGTGGGGGGGGGAACTATTTACGTCCTCACTGTATGTATTTGTCAAAAATGTTTGTTGAAGAAAAGAAGGAGAACTGAAAATGGCCGTCTACGTTTACATGAAAAAGGATCTGTTTTATTAGCGAATGTATTAATTTTGATGATACATTTTGCATAAAGCCATTATAAATAATATGCCTCTTGTTATGGTACCATAATATTATTTCAGAGTGATAAATACTAAATTTGCTTGAATTCAGTCAAGCTTCAAGATCATCATATTTAGAACAAAGTAGGTAAGTTGATATCTTGACCATTTTCGTCTTCAGCTGCTGCTGGAAAATTTCCAACCTAGCATTTTTGAAAAATTTTCATTGGCATGATATAGGTCATTCTTTTGTTTATAATTCCGAGATCAAGAAAATGAAACTACTCACTATATGATATAAATGCATAGGTTGTGTGTTGATAATAATAATCATATTCTCTTCGGGAAAGGTAGTCAATGAAAGCAAAATAGAATTTTCACATAAATGATCCTGTTTCTTAATTTTGTTTTATCAAATGTCTACCTAAGTCTTTTTTATATAATTTTTTTCTTTATCTCAATAGCATAGAATAATAATTCACTCGCTTTCTACTCTGGAACTACTCCAAATCCAAATGAAGACGCCTTAAGTTTCTGACAGCAGCCCACGCCGACCGTTAAAACCGTTAAAACTGGCGGGAGACAAAAGAGATAACGATTCATTGCTTATCGCATGAAATAGAATAGTTCAGGAATATAATATTTTTTCCGAAATCCCCTTTCTCTGGTTTCACCGTCATATTTGTATGCGGTGGAGTTTTCAGAGATTCACGCTTTGAGTTAATCTGACCAGTGTTTTTTCTGTGCTATTTCATTGTTATGAAGGCAAATAATCGAGAAGCGGTATTTCACGAAGGATTCTTCTTCGTACCAGATATTTGCAACTTGGCAACATCTAGGCCTGTAGCAGCCAGTCTACACTGAACTTGTTCTTACCTGCACCGAATTCGTTCTTAATGCACAGAGTGTATGATCATATAGGTATCCATGCCTCTCTAGTTGTCTCACTTCTACTCTACACATACAGTCACTGCTAGGAATCCCGAACAGCACGACGGATACCGAATGAACGTTCCCAGAAAACACGTTTTGTCGGCAAGGTACATATTTAAAGATGGTATCGTTGACATCATGATGGCAAATTACCGAACAACAGTCTTCTACTCTTTTCATCCCATTTTGTACGGAATTTACTTGGTATCATCATGTATGCAACACTGCCAAATATTTTCGTATGCTTTATTTCGGGTTTGATTCTATAGGCGTCATATTGGTTGTATTATCTATTGTGGCTCTATCAAGAATGTAAACAGCAGTGTTCACTGCTTCAGTCCACAATTCAGTTGCAACCTTCTTGTTACACATTGAACATGCAGATTCAACTATGGTCCGGATTTCTCTCTCTGCTAAGCCATTCTGCTAAGAAGTGTATGATGCTGATTTCTCGTGCAAAATTCTCTCTGCTTTGAAGTTCTGTTGAAATTTTCTATTAACGTATTCAGTACCATCATCGCCCTTCAAAAACATTCAGTTTATTACCTGTTTCCTTCTCTATAAAAGCTTTATATTCTTTAAAGCATTCAAAAACTTTCGACTTGTGCATTTAAAAATATACATTTCTTTAGTCCGTACAATGATTTTCAAAAATAACGAAGAAACGTGATCCACTCGGTGATAATACATTCATCGGTCCACACACATCGCTATGTACTTTTTCTCCAGGCTTGAAATTTTTCAATTGTTTAACATTCTGTTTGTGAGATTTCCGAGCCTGTTTACCTAGCTGACACGCATCACAAAAGTATTTGGGTCTTTCGTGCCATAACTTCAATGAGTCGGCTTTCGACACATTACATTGAATATCGGGCTTCATTCTTAGCAGCATATACCATAACTTGTTATCTCTGATACCGACGCATGATAATTTTCCTGCTGAATCTCGAAACTCGGATTTATGTTGATCTGCATGATGCGTGAAATTCATAACGTAACAGTCATAACACCGAACGAAAAAAGGTTTCGTTTTAATTCAGAAATGTAGAGAACGTCTTCCATTGTTCTATTATGCCACTCGTTATTTACTTTAGCTTGTAAATTTATGGTGCCCTCTCCTGTAGCAAATATCACCTTGTTATTGGCAATTCTTACTGACAAAGGCTTTTCAAGATGCTCTAATTTTAAAAACCACGTCAATTGGCTTGTCATGTGCATGCTTGCACCTGAATCACAAATCCATTTTTCTGTATCATCATCAGAACTGACAGGATATAACAATGATATAGACGAGTGTGAGTGATTTGTTGGGTTTGAGGATCAGTGAATTGAAGTCCAGTTAGTTTTAAAGTGGCCGACGTTTTGAAATATATAATTGCATTATCAGGGCGATTTTAACATTCTGGACTCAAGTCGCAAGAATACATATTTACACTACACACAAACAGGAAAACTCTTAAGTATATGGGACAAAAGATGCAAAAAACTCAATGCAGACAACTGGTCTCCATCTATACTGCACTACATTTGATGGAGACCAGTTGTCTGTATTTAGTTTTTTGCCTCTTTTGTCCCATATACCTAAGAGTGCTCCTGTATGTGTGTCGTGTATATATGTATTCTTGCGACTTGAGTCCAGAATATTAAATTCGCCCTGATGGTGCAATTATATATTGCGAAACGTCGGCCACTTTAAAACTAACTGGACTTTATTTCACTGATCCTCAAACCCAACAAATGTCTCACACTCGTCTACAAAATTGCTGGATCGTTGAAGAAACAAAAGTCAACAATGATATCGCAAATATGAGCTGAGCTAGAGTTACCTTGATTGTTTTTCTTCTTTTCATCTGTGATTCGTTTACTGCACTCTCGAGCCCAATCTCCTTTTCGTTCACAATAGTTGCATAAGGTCCTTTTCTTGAGTTCAGCATTTTGTTTCGGCTTTGTCCCATTTTCATGATGGTTCAGCTTAACTTGTTTATTCGATTTTTCTTGTAGAACTTTCACTTGCAGAGCCAATTGATTCGTTTCATCTTCCAAGTTTGATATTCTCAATTCTTCTTTCATAAGGGTAAATGTCTGTTCACTCGTCACAAAATCCCATGCTGTTTTGAAGTTGATGTATTTTTGTGGTTAACTGTTCAATGCTTTTGAACAAATCGCACTTTCACTGATGACTTCCTCAACGTCACGAAGATTCCTGATCATACTCTCTATTTTCGCTATATGACCTGCAATTGAGTCACCCTCCTTCATTCTATAGTCATAGAATTTTTGCCATAATAGCTGCTTGGATATTTCGATTCTTTGCTCATGAGTCGAAATTAGCTTTCACCACATTTCTGCAGCATTTTTCAATTCTCCAAACATTCTAGTTGTTGTTGCGCTATGGAGGTGAGAAGTATCACTTCCGCTCAAGAATTCTTGTCGTCCCAAGATTTCCAATCTGCTGACGAGGTATCTAGTGGTTGGGAAACACTTCCATCCACAACTTCAAGAAGTTTCTTCGACCTTAAGATGATGGATGGCACTAAACTTCCACAGCTGGAAAGTTGATCCATCGAACTTCACAATATCGGAGCTTGTGTACCCCTCTGCCATTTTTATTGCTGTTGTCGCACTTTTGTCTTTCCAAACACAACTCTTCTATTTATAGTCAATTACGCGAACCACTTTACAATTTATCCCATACTGTCCACGTATCAGGACCCATAACCTGTTGGTTTTTCGTTGGACTCCGAATAAGATGCAATCGGAAAGTGAACAGGAATGTAATTGATCAATAAAAGGTTAACAAACGTAGACATGAATACTTATTATTCAAGCGCGTCCCGACATGTAAAATAGCAAGAAGACGACTGACTGAAAAATACAATATTCAATCTGGGCATTTATGGCAAACTTAAGCCGAATTTCTTACTCTAAAAATGAATGCGTTCCTACGGGTTTATTACCAGCTCAGGTCAAAACAAAACTTATCAATAGCTACATACGTAGTTGAATAATGAGCTATTGAAATACCATTTTGAATATTTACATTAAGTTTCAACAGACACCCTGTATACCATGGAAATATTTTTAAAATGTAGCCCTAAAGGCTCCCTACTCATCCAGAAAAAAAAAGCTTTTTCAGAATCAGATACTTCAGCCATAATGTTTCGTGTCGAATAACGTGATCAACCCTGTACATACAGTGTGTCCCCGGATCGACGCATGAATAGGTAAAAATACAAAAAAAAATGTAACTGAGATTTTATCTTTTGGGGTTTAGCCCTGCTTGGATAGAAACTAATTTGTGTCATTGTTTTTGTTTCGAAAAATCAAGCATGTCTTGGAGATTCAACTAGTAGCTATTTTTTTCACCAGTAAAGTGCTTCTCCTGTCGAAGATACGACAAAATGCTATTGGAGAAAGTTCTTTGGAATGAAAAACTAAATGAGAATGCAAAATTCCAAAACCCTCCGCCTACATTGATACTTTGTATTTTTTCATTCCGAGTTTTTTCATTTTATTTTCAGTTATTTTTTGAGGTCCTTGAGGTACCTATTGAGGTGATTGGATAAGGGTGTAGAGTAATGGGTTGCCTTAGCATCCTCAATATTTCCAATTACTATTTACCTATTATTCAAAGTAGGACTACTTTGGATATAGTACGTGCCTTCCTACTTTGGATATACTACGTGTGCTCAGCTATCCCCCACTTTGCATTACCTATTATTGTTGTTTCCAATATTTTGGTAAAATGGCAATATTTTTGAACACTTTTGCAGAAATTGATTTATTTTTTTATTGTATGTATTTTTTTATTTTCCATGTCATTTGTGGATTTAATTCAATTTCATAAAATTTATCGTTATTTGGTTGTATTTCGATTTTGGTCCAGTCTATTAGTTTTTTTTTAGTTTTGCAGGTTTTCTCATAAGAATAACGTGTCGAATAAAGATGGATTTATGAACTATGTGTTAGAGAGAAAAGGGTTGCCTAATTAATTTTCTCTGGTATTATTTTTTAGATGAGTATTTTTTTCGACGGTTGCGATACCTCAATGCATCAAGGACGTCAAAAGATATCTAAAAAGAAAATAAAAAATCAAGGACCGAATTTAAAAAAAATCAACTTGATGATGGCCGCTCAGAGACGAAACGTCATATTTTAATTTGATACCGCCATGTTGTAGAGGAGAAAAAATGGCAATGAGAAAGTGCAATCCATTTTAAAATATCTTCTCAAATAAACTCGTGAGATAATAATATCTTTTTTGCGAAATTTCGGTTTTCTTCCAATATCTCCGGTGGTAGCGGGAATTTTTCAAATGTCAGAATGACATTTTCTTGAGCATCAACATGCGCAACTTTGCATCCATTTAATCGACCCTGTATCTCTCATAATAACTGAGATCCCCATGCATGCACTCGAATCTGTGGCACGCTAGCTAGAGTAACAAAACTATACGACTCTGTACTTGTACTTTTTACTTTCGATTTTGCATATTTCATCTTTTGAAATCTTATCATATCGATATTAAGTGATACCTATTCGAAATAACGACATTATTTCTTATAATTTTTTACCTAAATACTCACACACTCGGTAAATAAATTCTATTTTAAATGCAATTCGTTAACTTGCACCGATCGTCTTTCCCCCACATACTAACAACACAAGAGGCAATTTGAACTTTTATATTCAAACCAATCTCTTGAAAAGATATTGGTATATTGGAAATATGCAAAATTTAGATCAGTTCAAGATAAGTATTAAGTGTTATGTTTTGGAAAATTATAATGTTTAGTAATGTTGTCCCATAAAATATTATGTTAGTATGCTCTGCTGTGTACGATGTATTTTTATTTATATGTATGTGTGTGTTTATATTTTATCATTTATTTTCTAAGACAATTTTGTTTTTATGCGTGTGCCCAAATTAAGTTAACAAATGGAAAACTTGTGATCTTTATCATTGATTTCAGAGGAAAAAGTTCTGCTTTTAAAGAAACATGACTCCTCCAGAAATAAAGTAATTTAAAAAAGTTGTTTAGAATCATATACTGAAACGATAATAGTTTACGAAATTCAGATTCAGATCGAAATTTCACTTCTTTGAACGTGTGCCCAAATTTAGACAGCAAATGAAAAACTTTTTTAACATCGATCTTAGCGAAAAAAGTATTCTTCATAAAAAGTTTTACTTAATTTCCGGAAGAATCGTATTTTTTTAAAAGCAAAACTTTTTATGAAGATTACTTTTTTTCGCTAAAATCGATTATGTAAAAGTTTTTCATTTGTTAACTAGATTTTGGCACACGCTGTATTCCATGCAATGTAAATCCTTCATTCAGCCTCTCTTTTGTCGTTGTAGGTACATATTATAATATTAGGTATTGTATTATTATGGATTAGGTATCATCATCTTTTTTTTTGTATAGCCGATTTGCTAAATAAACGATAATTCAATAAAAATCATTTTTATCAATTATTTTTCCAAAGTCATTCAGGAGAAAATAAAAGAGGCTTCAGAAAAAAGTGTTCGGCATGTTCCAAATTTCAAAGCGATATTTTGTTGAGATTCAGATTTCGCAACCTTGCAGCTTGCTCCATTTAACCGACGCGACGTATCTATTATAGTTAATTAATAACCAATGAATTTGCTACACTCTCTAGAACAAGTTGCAGATCTGAAGGAGGGGAGCAAATGCCCTCCTAGCCCAGCCCCACCTGCGGACGTCCATCATAAACAATCGTTCAATACTTACCAATAATTATTATTGAAGTCTCATTTCTCATCAAAAATGCATAATATCTCATTTGTATAGGTATACGATATATTTTATAGATATATTGAAATCATATCGCAACCTATCTGAAATCATACAACTTGGCAAAAAAGAAATCGAAATACTTCGTCGGGAGTCTTTTGAAATAAAGCTGAAAGCTATACCTTCTATTATTCAATATCGTCAATCATCTAAAAATAGGCATGCAAGAACGTTGGGATTTTTCCGTTATTACTCGAAACATGTGAATCTAATATTTTGTTATAGCATCAAGAATGATATCACATTTCAAGATTTGATAATTTGTTTTGGTAAATCATGAAAATATTGCGTACCTACCCATATAATAGTAGAAGGAACCGCCAATCAATGAAATCATATTATTATTATGTTATGTACAATAGTGATCAAAAGTTAGGTGTACTCACGTTGCCACATTTTGTTTGGTATCATCTCCATAGTTCTCAACCAAATACTTAAAAATCCTAGAACTCATGACTGTGAACGTTCTCGCGGCAACACTTCTCTCAAAACTGCCGAGTCTATCGATTTTCATGCGACTGTGTAGGTAACCGGCGAGTCTCGTATTTATAGCAAGCGCATTAGCGATCATGTTTTATAAGTATGGAAATTGAATAGCAATTATTATGATCTATAACTGTGTTCGACTCTATTAATAATATAATAAGCCTATTATCAGCAAATGTTCTGATGCATGGTGCATCTGTTGTGAACATGCATTTTGAAAGACTGAATGAGACGGACCTATTGGAAATTGTTTATCATAAATTCAATAATAATTTTTATTTCGACGCTTTATTCAAAAACAAATGATATTCACAGTATTTACTTATATAGTAAATGTTATCATTTTGTTGCTATGATCACGATTATTAAAAACGTCGACGTTTTCGTAGCAGCTTTATCATATTATTTCGAGCAAAAAACTGTTATGACTGATGATCTCCAATGGTGAAAAATCAAGTTATAAACTCAAATATTTCAAAAGTGGCTGACCTAATTGTCAACAGATTATACAGTGTGGATGTTACTGACGTACTCTTAGTATTCAAGATGGCGGCTGGGCGCCATTTTAAAACATTTTTTTAAATGGAAAAGGGGTCGTGTGACACCTCACCCACATAACACACTTTGTCTAAATCACGTTAAAAAAATATGAGTATTCCTAATATTTTTTTGACATGTCAGAATGGCGTTAAAAAAACGTCATATCGCAATGTTTCCTATAACACCATCAAAATGTCGTCGTTTTGGTTCAATACTTCTAACGTTATAATTTCTGACATCGTAAAGTTGATATTTTTTATGATATGTTTTTCATAACATCTATCTGATGTTAGTTTTTGATATGTTATTTTTGTTGACATTATGTTAACATATTTCTGACGTTGTCTTTTATGATAAATTTAATTGTTACAAATCCTGATATTTTTAAAGCATTTTTGAATTTGGCGGGTGTGTCATAAGTGGTGGCGTTAGTGTGCATTGAGAACTTGTCATCAATGTCAATCTTGCAGGCAGCGTGCATTGTTTGTTGTGTCAACAAACTGTGGGTGGATGAGTCCAGAGAGAAACTAATATTTTCTCTCTGGATGAGTCTTTCAAGGTAAGCTAGTAATAATTATTAATCATCATAACAATTCAAGAACAATTTGAGGCTCGGATGTAAAGAGTGAATCAATTTCCAAATAGGTATTTACAAACTTTCAGAAATAATTTCTTTAAAAACGCCACCCAAGCCAAAGCCAGGACACAAAGACGTTCTTTATCGGGAAAAGGTCGAATGCATATATATTTTTTATCTATGGTCGAATGTTTATGACCAGGCCAAGTAGTTTCACACAAAACACAACGAGCTTTTGAAAAACACTTTCCTCCTTATTGAAATATTTTTTGCAGGTAGGCAGGCTCAGGCAGTATCGAACAAGTTTTCGAACGAAGCGGCAAGTTGTTCAAGTCAGAGAGAATATAACAGTATACATTTTCTCTGGTTCAAGTAGTGTTTTCTCCGTATTGAATCAAGTCAAAGGCTAATAATCCATATACTTAATAGTGGATTGATCTCAAAAGTGACCATTTGTTATAGTATAATAAACGTTGTTGTTTCACGCCTAGTCAAATCTTATTTAATATTCTAAGAACACGGATGATGCAATGATAGTTAATGGCGTCCTTTCGTCGTTTTAAAATCTATTTTGAATTAGTCACGTTATATTTTGATAGAAGGGGTATTTTGCCTTTATTCAATAATTATTATTCAGTAATAAATTTTTTAAAACGGATTTAGTTGGGTAGTTAGGTATCCTACAATTAAGTATTACTATAACCCCAGGGTACGTGTCTCGGATTAAATCGGCGCTATTGCTTACTCCGCCGTTATTATTGCAGCTACGATGATGTATAAATCAGCAAACTAGGTAGGTATAGTACCTAGGATTTTTTCTGCTGATAGAAATGGTGAAAATAGAAAAGCAATTGAACATCGCGTTTTCGATTTATCTCATGAAATGTATTTTTGTTAAATGAGATATTGAGTATATTTTTGCACAGTGTTGAATAATTTTCTTAGTAAAAAAGTTCATTTGCACTAATTTACAGAAAATTTCAGATATAAAAATTCTCTATAGAATTTCAAATAGTGAAACAACTGAATAATGGTTGCCATTGACTATTAATCAGCAGAATTAATCCTAACTAGTTTGCTGATTTAAACATCATCGTAGCTGCAATAATAATGAAGTTTGCAATGGTGCCGACTTGATCTGATGCACCCTGTATAGGTTTTTTCTGGGGATTCTGTTTTTTTTTAATACCTATTGAAGCCCTAAAAACTACAAGGCAAGAGTTACCAATGAAAATTCTGGATATAGTTAGAACTCCTCAGATAACGAAATATTTTGTTAATTATTATCTATTTCGTTTTCTACAATTCTAGATATTTTCGTGTACATACCTACACATTACCTACCACCTCGCCTTTCACGAAAGATGAGCCGGTCAGGAGACGCCGGGAACGTGGTGAGTTCATCATTTGTTTCTTGAATTACCCACGAGATTACCCAGCTTCAATCAAATTTCCTTTCACATTTTTATTGATTGTCTATAAGTATATTCTATTTTTACTTCCTTTGTAAAAAAAAGCTTAATTATTTATCGGAAATATGACTAAGAAACAAATTTAGCTAATCAAATCTTCCTTTTATTCGGGTGTCAGAGGAAAACTATTGTTATAATTTTCTGAAAATTTAAATTTTCAAATGTACCTATGGGTATGGGGTATGGGGTATGGTCATATGTATAAAAAAGGCCTCAAATTTGGTTGAACTCTGATCCTGCATCAGCTGGTGCATCAGTTTATCTAAGAAGTAATGGTGCATTCAAGAACTTCAATCCATTTGTCAGTTTACGTACCTTGAGAGGGGTTCATCAAATGTTTTTGAGTCTTATTGACCACGATGAAATTATTTTATATTGTATTATTAAGAATATAACAATCTCATAGTCCGTTTTAGTACAGGGTCATTCCGTATATATTGACCAATATGCTAGCGGCGTTATCTATGGAAATATGAAAATTTTGTAAATATGAAAGTCTTAGATATTCATCTGAACTTTTCAAAAATCCTATAAAAAAAAACAAAAGACTATCGGAATGTCAATATTTTTCCAAAAGTAGCATTTTTTTCAATGGAACCCCCTGTGTCATATATTATGAAAGAGCTTATTTTCCCGATTTCAAAAATATATTGTTTGATATCTTTCTGATGATTCGTTCAGTAGATATTTAGGTTTAAAAATGTGTTAAAATTGGTATTGAAATCCCGGTTGCCATGGATGAAGTTGCACACATTTATTAACTGGTGAATATTTGGAGTAACATCCAGAAAATAAAGTTATTTGACCTCCATTTCTATTGATTCAATCTATATAATCACGATTCTATCATTTTTTCCATAGCAACAGGCATGTGAATTTTAATTTTTGAACATTTTTACTTGAATATCTCCTGAACGACTCATCAGTAAGGTATCAAACTATAAATGTTTGAAATCAGGAAAATAAGCTGTTTCATAATTATATGATAATATATTAACATAATGGAGGTGTCAATATACAGGGTGTGAATTTTCGCAAACTTTAAAGAGTGACTAATTTTGAGAAAAAAAAAACATTGATATATTATAAACATGGGTCCACAACGGTTTTTTTGTTAAAAGTCCCGATGTTAATTAAGGATCTTACTAAACATATAAACTCAAATTTCATCAGTCATATTATACCATAGAAAAAATCGGCTCTTCAATGGATCACTATACTTTAGGCTAAAAGCATTTGGATCTTTTGAGATTTTTTACAACTCTACCATTTAGTATTTCAGACATTCACGGAGAATGTGAGATGATTGTTCTGAGGATTTATTTACTTGAGTTATAATCTTCTGTTCTATCTGTCTGAACATTCGATATACATTGTTATATTTATTACCGGTGGTTTTGCGAAAATTAATTGATTTGAAATATCCAAAATTTAAAATTTGGTGGTGCTTTCTAATAGAAGCGTCAAGGCTGAATCGTTGAAAATATTTTAGACCGATAGATTAGAGGCCATCATCCAATAGTCCTTGATAAGAGCGAACAAAAAAAATGTTGATTACCATATCAAGCTGTAAGTTCGTGTATAAATAGCTTATCAGTGACGAGTGAAACAACCTCTCTACGTGGGAAAACTTTGTCCGTGGGAGGTTTTTCTTCGGCACCTCGGAAAATATTTCGATGTCATCATTTTAGGTTATATGTATACCCACAAAGTGAAAGTACCTAATATTCTTGTCGGACAAAGTTATACTGACACATGACTACACCTAGTTAAGCATTCCTGGAAGTATAACCTAAAATCATGACATCGAAATATTTTCCGAGGTGCCGAAGAAAAACCTCCCTCGGACAAAGTTTTTCCACGTAGAGATGGTTTCGCTCGTCACGGATAAGCTATACACGAACTTACAGCTTGGTGGTAATCAACTTTTTTTTTTGTACGCTGTATCAAGGACAAGTACTTAATCACATTTTCAGAACAAGCCTATGTCCAATTCTTCGTACACGTCTAACCTGATGAGAAAATTGAGTCTCTTTATAGTACATTATTCACTATATTTTTCTCTATAACATTTTGTCATCATCTTTTATAGTTTGTTTTTTTTTTCTAGAATCATACTGGGATCCAGAAAATGTTTATTTGGAATAAAATTTTATGTTAATTATTTGGAGAAAAATGTTCAGTTTTATGGTAAGAATGTTTGTTTTTTACGTTATGCAGAATATATATTTTATGTTTGTTTTTTAAATAAAGAGATATTTTATTTTCTAATGCAGTTTTTCATTTTTTAGCTCCTTTTTCCTACATTCCTCTCATTAGAGATAATATTTTTTCAGGTGAAGTCAATTTATAACCAAAAAGCACGAATATGAATAAAGGGTTACTGTTAAACGTGAAAACAACAGAATCACTCATCTCATTTTTGAACTTCTTACATATCAGAGATCCAAAACTGAGTTTGGCGATTTGGTTTTTTCACGTTGCTAAGTAACTTTTTGTTTATATTGGTGTCTCTAGGCTATGAATGAACTTTGGAAATACTGTCAGATCAATAGAAAAATTAGATTTTTTCAACGTCACAAAAACGTTGGAAATATCATTAGTTCAGGTAGAAATAATGTCAAAATAATACATGAATATCGATTGATACAATGTCACAAAAATATCAGGAATATTGAAGTCATCAAGATACTTTCAAGTGAAAAAAACGTTGAAAATATGCAAATAAAAATGTTGTCATCACTGACGTTTTTATAACTATGTTGCAAGTAAGTTAAAAATAAGTCATGATTATATATTGAAAAGATATATCAAAAACGTCATAAAACATAACGTTTTTGAAAGTAACGTTATCTGCTATACAGATTAATCGTTTATTTAACGTTAGATCAACGTCATTACGCAAATGGACGTTTTTGGACATGACATTAGATTGACATCATTTTAATGTTATCTGGCTATGTGGGCAGTTTGAAGACGCCGATGAGTACTTTATATCCCTAGAATATTGAGTCGATATCTTCAAGAACTACAAAATGGCGGTACATTTAATTACTACATTGATACATACACTTTTTGAAATAAAATGTCAAGTTCAATTCAAAAGATGCTTTTTTGACATTTTTGACATTTATTCCTAACCCAAACTTCATGTCAAGAATATTTCCAGTATCTTTTGAATTGAATTTGACGTTTTTTTTTTTAAAGTATATGTATCAATGTAGTAATTGAATGTACCGCCATTTTGTAGTACTCAAAGATATCGACTCAATATTCCAGGGTTATAAAGTACTCATCAGGATCTTCAAAATGAGGTGTCACCCTTTCAATCTAAAAAAATTTTTCAAAATGGCGCCCAGCCGCCATCTTGAATACTAAAAGTACGTCAGTGACATCAAAAAGTAGTATTTCGACAGCAATTGAAGTATGCCAAGTTTCAAAATTTTTGGTGCACACATTAAAAAAAAGGGGGGGAGGGCTTTTAGAGCCACACTGTATATACAGTGAGAATTTTTGCACTAGTTCCATAGGAAAACCGAACAATGGAATAAAGTTGAGTCATTGGAAATGTTCCATAGCGACGATTGATGTATTAACAACTGTCAAGAAAAAATCTAAGAAATGAAATAAATGTTATGCGCAAAGTGGCGACTAGACACTTGCCGCCTTCATATCCATGAAGATAGTGGCTACTTTCCATCGCCTGTATGAAAATTTAGTACAACTACAGGAGGTGAAATTTATTTTTTCCAGTAGGTATCTATGATAATTCAAAAATAAACATCAACTTTTACAAATCCTATTTTATCAGGATAATGTTTTTACGGGTAATAAAATTAGATCAAATGTTCAAACACATGCCAATTATTTGCAAGACAGTATCCTGAACGGTTGTGAAACTCATTAGTGGCATTCCTAAGTTGTTCATGAGAAAATTCGTTTGGGGCACCTTGTATTCTTCTTTTCAGTTCTTCCAAGTCGTTTATAGAGACAGAATTGTGAACAGTTGACTTCAATTTTTCTCAAAAAAGAAGTCATTTACGCTCAAGTCAGGCGAGCGTGGTGGACCACCTCTACCTATCCATCTGTTAAGGTAACGGGTATTTAGATATTCTCTCACTGCTGTCGTACTGTTTGCATGTGCTCCGTCATGCTGATACCAAATGTTTTGACGTAGTTGCAGCGCATTCATTGCTGGTATTATTTGGTCCTGAAGAATAGACGAAGGTGCCTGTCAGAATTGAGCGTACCGACTATAAAAAATTGACCGACGATATGGCAATCCACAATACAAGCTCGCACATTGACTGATTCTTCTGATTGTCATATGTAAAGGTATTGATCTATTTGGGTTCTCCACACTAAAAAATGCTGCAATACCATCTGTAAATTTGAATTTTTTTCTTCTTTGGAAAACATTTTGCGTTGACGTTGACCTTTTTAAGGCGTCACCTTATGAAAAATCCATAGCAACACAAAACATTGATTTTTACGTATGGAACATTTTGAATGACTCAATATTTTTTCATAACATATTTTTTCCATGGAACAAGAGCTAAGATTCTCACTGTAAACATACAGTGCGGCTAAAAATGGTCCCCCCTTCCCCTTCTAACTTCTGAACCGTTTGGTATATGCGACCAAAATTTGAACACACCATACGTGATGATGTTATGCATTTCTTGACATAGTAGGGACAGCTGAAAAGGTCAAAATGACAGCTGGGCGACATTTTGAATGAAAAAATCAAATAGAAAGTTGGGTCGAGTGATACCTCATTTTGAAGGCCCTTTGACCCTGATCACAACCAAGTTTCAAGCCTCTGCTATCATTCCTGTTGATATGACAGCGTGTAATTTTTTTTATTTTAGTCACTTGATCAATACTCACCCGCAAGAGTTGACTTCCTCAAACTAAGAGGATATGATGAGGTACAAAAGATCTTGAAAATGAGCTATCACTCGTCCAGGATTCCTTCTACAGTAATATCAATTGCATATTGAAATGCCAAACCATTCAATCTGTCCTTTCCCGTGGTGGTGCTACGTAGATATGATTAATTTTAACATTTCAGATAAAGTTCAGCTGTCAACATAGTTTTGTTGAAGATCGGGAGGCCCGGGCCCTGGCCACCTCCTGGCTCCTGGCTGCGCCTCTGAATATCATTTGTTGTTAATGATGGTACCGTTCAATATTGCACACCTTATGGCAAAATTGAGTTGCGATCAAAACACGGAATTAACACGTGATCAGCTTCAAGACACCAAACAATACAAATATTTAACGTCAATCGCAACATGAACCACACCCAACCACGTCAAAACAGGCACAACAGGCGAAATATACAAGGTACGCCATAGTAAGTGGCCCAATCTCTGAAAATCTATCCCTACAAATTTTCATAATCCCCATCGCTTTATTTCCCGAGATATTTAGAGAGATTTTAAGCCACTTATTATTCAAGTTACCTTATCCCTTAAACGTTATTCTGAGCATGCCCAGTTTCTAGTGCATAAGGGAAGTCAGTTTGAGCAAAATGAGTTTTTGAAGCGTATAAATTTGACACCTACGTTAACGCTAAACCTAATTTTAATCATGCGCAGTGTTATTAAAAAGTGAAGTGTTTAAAGTTGCCGCCAAAAAGTAATCTCAGATTTTCTGTTTACGTACTAGGTATATGTTTATGTTTTATATCGCCTTCGTGTTTTGCTTTTTGTACATCATGGAAGATATTATTCAAAATATTATATTTCTTGGATTACCTCCCACAATGACGCATTTTCAAACGGGTTCCGTGAAAGAGCCTTCCGCAACAAAACTAGATCGTCCTGGTCTGAAAATCTTTTTCTTTTTCTAAACACTTCCATTATAGGGTAAACTACCCAATAATTGGCACCCCCCCCAATAATTGGCATGTTGCTTTTTAAAGATGTTTTTCAAATACTATTATGAACCTACATTTTATCTTAATACATTATTTCAAATCTGGCAACATTCAATTTTCACGTCAACATTTTCGCGCCAACCTGCCTTCATTATTTATGAGCTGAAGAAGTGTAAGAAATTTCTCGTCAAGGTATCGTCAAATTTTAACGAAATTTGTAAGGTAAGTGCTTCTTTATTTCTTATTGTGAGTGTCATATTTGCATGTTTAAGATATGTCAGTGTTTTGTTTAATAGTAAGATGAGTTGTCTGAATTATTTCCAAGTGATTTCTAACCTGAAAATGCAAGATTTCTTTAATTATTGACATGCCAATAACTGGGTCGTCGAAAACACTCAAATCTAGTGATTGGCAGGAATGCCAATTATTAGGTCTGTGCGTTTATTTGAAGAAATCTAGTTATTGGCATTGTATCAAATGGACAGTGAGATGAGTTTTATTGTATTTTCCAGACAGGACTGAGTCAACCAGAATGCCAAAAGTAAGAGGAGGATGTAAGTACAATAAACGGTACAGCGAAAAAGATATTATATCTGCTCTGAATGCAATCAAAAATAGAGTTTCAAAGAATGAAGCAGCCAAAACCTTCGGTGTTCCTCGTGCAACAATCCAATTTCGCCTTTCGGATAAATTCAAGAAAGTTCGCCACGGTCCACCATCCATTTTATCGCCGGACGAAGAAAAATTTTAGTCAAGTGGATCTTAGAATCTCAAAAAAAAACGCTTTCCACGTAGAAAGGAGGATGTCCAAATATCTGTAAAGGAATTTCTCGACCATAACAAACGAAAAACCGCTTTTGTCAATAACTTGCCAGGCAACCACTGGTACGAGTCATTTTTGAAGCGTCACAGCGAATTGACTGAAAGAACAACCGAAGCAGTCACTCAAAGCAGCGCGTGTGTTGCCCCCGGTGACCTACAAAAATGGTTCTACGATAAAGAGTCTTACTTAAAATCCAAGGGATATGATTCGATTTTGAAAGATCCTCACAGAATTTTCAATGGGGATGAAACTTGTTTTTTACTTGGTCCAAAAGAAACAAAAGTTAGCTGCAAAAGGTTCCAAAAATGTATATGAGGTGGTCAGGGCACTGGCAAAAGCAAATCTGACGGTAATGTTTGCCTTCTCTGCAGCCGGAGAAACAACGACTTCCATGATAATTTACCCATAGAAAAGACTACCGACATCGATTTTTCAATCAGTTCCTGAAGAATTTAGGATTGGCCTCAGCGAAAATGGATGGATGAAGTCCGAAATCTTCTATGAGTAAGTATATCAGTAAAGTGTTTCATCCATTCTTGGTAGAAAAAAAGTATCAGTTCCCTGTGATACTTTTGATTGATGGTCATAAATCACATTTAACATTTCAAGTGTCCACTCTTTGCGAAAAACTTCAAATAATCCTGATTGCCCTCTATCCAAACGCCACCAGGATTCTTCAACCGGCTGATGTTGGGGTATTTAAACCTGTAAAAATGTATTGGAAACGAGCCGTGTTGCAGTGGAGTAGAGAAAATCCCAGCGAACAATTGACAAAAGCTAAGTTTGCCCCAATTCTAAAGATAGTTGTGCAGAATATCAAGCCTTCTAGTATCATTAATGGATTTAGGGCAACAGGCCTGTATCCCTTCTCGTTCTCAGCCATAGATGAGACAAAATGTTTGGGGAAACGTAGAGATGATGATGTGTCTGAACTATTCCAAGAAGAATCCGATAAATCTTCTTCCAAAAGATGTTGTCACTTGGGTTATGAAGAATTTGTGAATACCGTTGGACAAGAAAATATTGAGAAATTTGAGTCCTTTGACGAGTCAAAAGCTGATGTCAATCCAGAAGTAGATGAAACAAATAATAAATACTTCCAGATACTGTTTAAACTATGGCGTCAATTGCAAGAAAAAGAAAAGTGTGCCTGTTGTGGTGAAAAATCAGAGACAAATCTTATTTATTTAGAAGACTTGCCAATCGTTACTTATGAACAGTTGAGATTGCAGACCACAACAAATAATCAAGTCGCAGATTGTGAAGAAATTGACATGATAGAAAGTCATAGTCTCTGCCACAGCAAAGATGATATCAACAATATAGATAATGAAACAGAATTAAATATGAACGACGTATTTGAAAATGATGTTTCTGGATGCACTGAAGAGAAACTAGAAGATCAAATGGAAGCTCTAGAAACAGACAAGAATTTCAAGGATATTGTCAGTGAAAAGGAGATCGGAAAAGTGAATGATACACTGGAATCATTACTAGATTGGCCAACAAAACCAATAAGAAAAAATAAAAGGAATACTCAGAAAAACAGCTTCGTTATTACGTCTACAGGTTGGAAAAAGGCCGCCACAGAAGCCAAGGAAAAAATAGAACATGAAAAAAATAGCAGGAAATTAGCTAGACTTGCTAAAAAAGAAGAGCAAATAAAAGATAAAGAGATCAAGAGAAGAGACAGACTACAGAAGAGATTATTATCACAGCACAAACAAACAAAAAACAGTAATGACAAGCTGCCAATAAAATTTGACAATACTTCGAAGCAGAGACCTGTAACGACTAACACAAATGAAGACGAGAGCATCTACTTGGGAGGACTATACAAAGATGGATTATACTTGGATATTTCCGAGAATTCTCCTGTCAAAAACCTTAAGGAGTTGTCCAACATAGAAGATGCAAGAAAAAAAAAAGCGTGCAAAAAAAATATTTTTGTTGAAGGTACTGATATTTATTCCATCTACTCTCTGAAGGACAATTATGTTACCACGGGTATTTGTTACTCGTGCACATTCAACATAACAGCACTTAAGGCAGGTTTAAGATGTACAAAATGTTATGGGAGGCATTATCATCTGAAATGTTTGCAAAAAAAAATGATAATTTGAATAATTTTGTATGTGGATCCTGTCTTAAAGTATAACTTTTCTATTATAAATAATTATTTTTATCAAGTTTGTTTTTTGTTGTACTTAGTTAATAAGTTTGTGTCACCAAAATGTGCAAATCGGAATAATTATAACTACCTACCTATTCTCATGCAGTGTTTCAGAAATTGTACTTAAGGTTGTATGCCAATAATTAGGGTGCCAATTACTAGGTGAGCACTGCCAATCACTAGAAAAATAGAATCTTTTTGTAAAAGCGTGTATTTTGTTGGTAGAATGTACATTATTTATGTTGTAAAAGTATTTTTATAACATTGATTATAGTTTTTGTGTAAAAAAGTGTTTATACCCTGAAAAATTGATTGATAATGGTTATTAACCATTTTACCATGAGCCCTTCTTGATGATGCCAATAACTGGGCTGTTTACCCTAATAACCTTATTTCGTGTTGCAGTCTATAAAAGGTCTATAAGTTGAAAACACAACAAAACATATAACTGACAAATGTCAATTGACAGCGCATGACCACTAAAATTACGTTCAACTTGCAGCGACGTTGCCAATTGAAGAATATTTTAGCTTTTGAAAACCAATTAGTACTTTAAAAATGCTTTAACTCGTTTTTACACATATGTTAAATCAAACATGTATATGTTCAAAAGTCATCACTATGCAAAAATATATTTTTCATATCGTATGCAACTTAACGTAAATACAATTTGGCACTAATGCCAAAACCTTAACTTTCCCTTATTTCTTTTTTAATAAGGGGACCGCTTATTACCGTTATACCTTATTTTTGCACCACTGCGCATGCTTAGTATAACGGATAAGGGATAACGTCAACCAAATAAGTGGCTTAAAATCTCTCTATTAGTGCCAAATTGTATTTACGTTAAGTTGCATACGATATAGAAAATATATTTTTGCATAGTAATGACTTTTAAACATATACATGTTTGATTCAACATATGTGTATAAACGAGTTAAAGCATTTTTAAAGTACTAATTTGTTTTCAAAAGCTAAAATATTCTTCATTTGGCAACGTCGCTGCAAGTTGAATGTAATTTTAGTGGTCATGCGCTGTCAATTGACATTTGTCAGTTACATGTTTTGTTGTGTTTTCAACTCAAAGACCTTTTATAGACTGCCACACGAAATAAGGTTATTATAATGGAAGTGTTTAGAAAAAGAGGTGGTACTAACTCGATGGGATCAAAAATATCATGCAGAATGACTGCTCTTGACAAGTCATGGTCTATACGTCCTTGAAGACCTCGACGTCTTATAATATTTTGAATAATATCTTCCATGATGTACAAAAAACAAAACACGAAGGCGATATAAAACATAAACATATACCTAGTACGTAAACAGAAAATCTGAGATTACTCTTTGGCGGCAACTTATTTAAACACTTCACTTTTTAATAACACTGCGCATGATTAAAATTAGGTTTAGCGTTAACGTAGGTGTCAAATTTATACGCTTCAAAAACTCATTTTGCTCAAACTGACTTCCCTTATGCACTAGAAACTGGGCATGCTCAGAATAACGTTTAAGGGATAAGGTAACTTGAATAATAAGTGGCTTAAAATCTCTCTAAATATCTCGGGAAATAAAGCGATGGGGATTATGAAAATTTGTGGGGATAGATTTTCAGAGATGCTCTTTTTAGATGAAATAATAGTGACGTTGTGCGACTTCCGGCTATACCGGAAGTGGGTGTCAACTCGCTTGTTTCGAATGGAACACCCTATATTATTATCACATTTTTGGATTCTACGTAAAATTCAAGGCAGATTGGATGTATGATGTCCTTTACATAAGTGTATAAGCGTTTTTGAAATTTTTGAGTTTTTATGTCAGAAATGACGTTTGTAGGTTCCTATTTAAATGTAAATTTTTCGTGTGAAGCCTTTATTGTTTAATTTGTATTGGATTTCTTGTTGAAGGGGACCAACTTAAAAAGATGTTTCACCATATTTTGATAACCATTAAAGGGTGGCCAAAAATAAGATCAAAAATAAGATTAATAAACTGTCAAAAATCCATTTTTTCAAATGGACACCCCCAATTTTTAACATATTATCTTATCATATTGAAAATAAAGGTGAGTTTGTGTAAGATTGTACATTACAAAAATTCCCATTTTTATTTTTTTTTAAATTTTGGAATGGTCAATATTTTATAAACTCACCTTTAGTTTCAATGCTCAATAAGATAAAATTATAAAAATTGGGGGTTTCCATTTGAAAAAATTGATTTTTGGCGGTTTTCTGGATTTCATTTATGATCTTATTTTTGGGCCACCCTGTAATGATATATACCAGAATATTGTGAAACATCTTTCAAAGAAGGTCCCTTTCATCAAGAAATCCGATACAAATTAAACAATTAGGGCTTTCTTATACGAAAAATACACATTGAAATAGGAACCTGCAAACGTCATTTTTGACATAAAAACTTAAATATTTCAAAAACGCCTATACTTAGGTATAGGACATCATTAATCAAATCTGACTAGAATTTCACGTCACTATTTTTTCATTTGAAAAGAGTATCTACGAAAATCTCTCCCTACAAATTTTCAGAATCCCAATCGCTTTATTTCCCGAGATATTCTAATAGGCCACTTACTATGGTGTACCCTGTATATGAAAAACTTTCATGCACGAACGGGCGGGTAGTTCAACTGCGGGCAGTATGTTGCATTCAGGGCCTCTGCAGCATCCATGGTTCTAACATCAACATAATAATTGTGATCTGTCATGACGCAAAATCAGAGTAATGTCAAAGTTTTTTTCATTTTTGAACAGAAAAAGTTCGCTCGTGCATAAACAGTAATATAAGTATTTAGGGCGTTGAGTATCGTAGACCACTCTTGAATGTTTTTATAATGCAGACCTCCGTGGTAAACGATACCTATCGCCCTCAACACCTGAATAATTATTATGCACGAGTGGGCGGTAAGTTGCATTCACAGCCCGCTTCGTGGCGATGGATACTCTGTATAGTCTAAGAGCCAGCGACACTGGACCTTTCGTCATAAGGGATGTGAAAAGAAAAATTTTTAGGAAGTAGTTTGTTGGAACGA
The DNA here is from genome assembly GCA_958502075.1 of Orchestes rusci. Taxonomy (NCBI): domain Eukaryota; kingdom Metazoa; phylum Arthropoda; class Insecta; order Coleoptera; family Curculionidae; genus Orchestes; species Orchestes rusci. The sequence goes on from OY293305.1 coordinate 33,599,804, forward strand.
TTTTTTTGATAAAGCGGAAAAACCTTCATACACGGACAAAAATCGAAGAGGCCTGGCAGACATGATGTTGGCACAGAAAACTGCCTGGCAGACATATTTTTTATTGTTCAAGAGACTTCAAGCTTCATTAAAAAAAAATCATCCACATCCCCGATGACGAAACTTTCATTCATTAAACAGCCCTTTTGATCCTGGCAGACATGTGTTTGGCACAGACTTTTGGCTGGCAGTCATATATTTATTTGATGTACTCGCTACTAACAACAATGCCATATAGTTATTTTCAACATCCCCGATGAGGAAACTTTTCGTTGTTTTTTAATATTTCATCAATTACATTCGATGAGAACGATAATGAGTGAACTTGCATAACGAATTAATAAATTCTATATACGTTTGGCGCAGATCAAGATTGTCATTGAATGGTATGAGCGAAAAAAGTCTATGATTCAAACATTTGAGAAATTGGATCTTGCAGGTAAGCTAATCAAAAAATCTTTCATTTCAATGACCTAGTACATTATCGAAATTGAAAATATACTTCCAAAATTATTAATAAAATATCCTACATCCGTTGGCGTACTCTGGAAAAGAGATTCATGTCGACTTGCAGCAGTAGCAGCACCGTTAAATCGTCAGCAATTCAATATAGCTTGTGGCGACTCGTTTTTTGATGAGTCATCGGTTTGAGCTCGATTAAACACGTTTTGACCTGATTAAGCAGATGTTCTAGCACATTCGTTGAGAAAATAAGTGGGAAAAGAGGGGCGGGGAGATTTATGAATTTACCACTGACGACGCGTTGAAAAATAATTTTAGTTCACATTCATTAGCAGCAGCAGCAACAACAGGTAAGCGCTCCCCATATTCACTCCAGATAATTTATATATTTTTTCTTTCTAGAAATATGGATCTTGCAGAAATCAACGCAACCACCTCTTATTTGGGTAAGACGTACATAAAATTAATTGAATCAACTTGTGATGTAAAGTATCCAATTGTGGGATTAGATATTGTTCTTTCTAAATATGGGGAAGTGCCGCGAGTAGAGTATCATATTGTTTTTCTACCTCAGCGTACAACTGTATTAATCAAAAAAAAATTGCATCAATTCCAACCTCATAAATATGCGATGATTTCAAGATCGGTTGCGCAGATTCGTGATATGAAGAAAACCCCAATTATTGAGATAGTTGCAATGTAAAAAACAAAGTTAGTATTATTTTCAACTAGCATCAATCGCATTCTAAATGTATTTATTTTTTACAGAACCAGTCCATCATGAAGATGATTGCAATGGATTTTCAAGGACACAATCTTTCTCACGGATTCATCATCAAGTAGTTGGCAGCCTCGAACGGGACCCAAACTAGCCACTACATATTTGATCCAAATGGATCATCTCGATCGTTACGTTCATGGGATAAACAAAGAGCGTCCAGAGCAACCATGAAACAACATGGAATGCCGTTTTCATTTGGATATATCCACTATGAAGACCTCCATTCAATCATCATATCACATATATGTTTTGTGGATAAAGTCTACGTTCGAGGACAACAACAAAAGAATTTTCTGGAAAACATTCTGCAGGATTCTACAACAGCGCATACTCCCAAAATCATCAACGTCAAGGACATTCATAACCATTGGCAACATCCACCTGTATTTCAAAAAGACGTTCCAACCTGTTTTGGCCATCTTTCGTGTAATGTACTCGGAATGAAACACCGATAATTACTTTGACTCTTGTAATATTGGAAAATATACCCGCTAAATACAAAACGTGCGAAGCGAACAGCAGTCAGAACAAAACAGAACAATTTGACAGAGTTCTTCTTATTTGTCATATGGTACAACTAAACATTCCCTAACTTTATTACTATTAAAGGTGTGATTCACGTTCACGACACTACAATACCTCCCCTCATAAATTCAAACGCTGGGGCGGTTTAACTTATAAGGACATTCTTTAAAGTTGGGCGTACATGCAGAAACAAACTTAGAACTAGGTTGGCAATCAAAATTTTCATTCCTTTCAGTCAGTAACATGCTCATTAACTGTCAAATTTGGATCAGCAACATCTGAAATTACAGGTGAGTGAGGTAATAAATTAATATTTTGTTTTAAACTCAAAAACTCACTTTTGGATTTGTCATTAATACATTCTTCAAACCCATCCACTAACGTATCTGACTTATCACGTCTAATCTGGTTCAAATGTCTTCTCCAAATCAAATTTTTCATGAACAAGTTTACAAAAATAAATTCTGTCATTCAAAACTTCATCTATAACACTCTCGACCCACGTTTTCTTATCAGGATTTCTATAGTCTCGACACCAAACTCTTTCCCTCTCTACAAATGTGACATCACGTTTCCCCTTATAATTTAAAATCTGTCTTTCAGTTGACTGCATACTTTTTGTTGATAACAAATCTGAACGTGTGCGTCTTTTAGTTTGAAAAAACATGATACTATTAGATGTCATTCCTGTTGTAGCGTGCACAGAATTTCGGTACGAAAATAAATACCTATAAGCTAAAGTTTCTATGGAAACATTTCTATTTTTCTCATATAATAAAGCCTTTTTTAATCCTAATTTTACAGATTCAACACAGTTTTCCGCAAATCCGTTTGTTGAAAGATGAACTGGTGGAGATGTGACGAATTTGACCCCGTTTTGACTAAGGAAATGTATAAAATTTTGAGAAGTGAATTGACCACCATTATCAGTTTCAACTATACGTGGTATTTCAAAACGCGAAAACCACTCTCTGAACCTGGTAATTGTGTTGTCTGAATCGGCATTGCTCATTATAAAAACTTCAGGCCATTTTGTATATGTATCCACAATAATGTGTATCCTTTTGGCTCTGATCAGTCCTAAAAAATCAGCATGTATTTTCTCATAGATATGATTAGATTCCTGTGACTTGATAAGTTTAGCTTTAGATGAATCTGGACGCATTTAACAACAAATCCTGCAACTATTAACTTGCTGCTCAATGTCATTATCGAGTGAAGGTCACCAGAAATAGGATCTTGCACTTGATTTCATCTTGGCCATACCTTCATGATTGCTATGTAATTCATCCAATAAATGTTTTCGAAGGCTGACTACTACTATGCTTGGGAAACCCATATCTGATGAAATTGAATACTTCACCCAAGATAGAATCTTTTCTGGTTTCTGACCTCAATTTTAAAGAATCTATTGGTATTGAACCCTCAATCATATTTAAATAGTCAAAATCTGGTTCAGTACAGTCGTTTACTTCATAGTCCGGTAATGGTAATCGTGACGAAGCATCTGCTTTTGAATTGTCAACTCCACGAATAAATTTGGAAGTGTAATCAAAACTAGCCAAAAATAGAGACCATCTTTGAATTGGACCAGCAGCCATTTTAGGAAAACTTTTATATTCACCAAAAATCGACTTTAAAGGTTTATGGTCACTTAAAATTCCAAACTTTCGTCCATCTAGATATTGATACAGCTTAGAAACGGACCAGTAGACTGCTAAAGCTTCCTTCATAATCTGCGAATAACCCTGCTCAGCCTTGTCCAATACACGAGAAATATAGCAAATTGGTCTCTCGTCTCCATTTGGTAAAACATGCGAAAGAACACCTCCAACGCCATAGTTGCTAGCGTCACAAGCTAATCGGAAAGGCTTATCCGGATCATAATGAACTAAAATTTTATCTGAAGCCAATTTCTTCTTTGCATACTGAAACGCATTTTCATATTCTTTCGTCCATTTGAACTCTTTACCTTTCCCTATTAAATCGTACATTGGTTTTAACTTCCCTTGCAAATTTTCACAAAAACGGAAATAATAATTTACCATTCCTGCAAAGGCTCTAATTTCTGTAATATTTTTGGGTCCAGGCGAATTTACTATTGCCATTACCTTTTCTTCATCTTTTTCTAAACCTTTTGCTGAAATTTTGTGTCCCAAATAAAAACTGTTCTCTTTGAAAAATTGACACTTTTTCGAATTTATTCTGAATCCTGCACTGTCCAGTCTCGTCAAAACGTCCTCTAAATTTTTCAAATGTTCCTTTTCATCTCGCCCAGCTACAACCACATCATCTAAAAAATTTACCGTTCCCTTACACCCCTGAAGAACTTTCTCAATAAAATTTTGAAAAATTGAGCATGCTGGTTTTGTACCATACCGTAACCTCTTTATTCTGTATATACCTAGAGGTGTGCTCCATGACAACAACTCACTGGTTTTAATTGATTATAAGCGTTGAGAAAATCAAGTTTTGTAAATTTTTGTCCTCCCTGTAAAGCAACAAAAATGTCCTCAATTCGGGGCGATGGATGGTTAAAATCCTTTAGAAATTGGTTTACTGTTATTTTATAAATTGCGCAGACGCGAACATCTTTACCATCGGGATTTAAAACAGGTACTAATGGTGTCCCCCAACTAGAGTTATCAGATTTTTCTATTGCACCTTCTGATTCTAGCCGTTTTAGTTTATTCTCCACCTTTTCACGAAAAGCAAATGGAATCGGGTGAGTTTTGTGGAAAACTGGTTTTACATTTTCCTCTAACTCTAAACTAATTTTTTCACCATCAAAAGTTTCAACTCATTTTTAAAAAGATTAGAAAATTTAAACCACATTTTGTCGAGTTTATCAGAATAATTTTGGACAGCTACATCATTAATGATTATAACTTCCGAATTTCTCGAAGACAAATTAGATTCGTTAATAATATCACGACCTAGCAAAATTTTGTCACTTTCTTAACAACAGTGAAATAACACATTTTTGAAACATTTTGAAATATTATTTTAACTGAAATTTTTCCTTCTGGGTTAACAATTTCCCCTGAATATGTTTTTAGCTTAGTGCTAGTGCTCTCTAGTGGAATATGGCTCAGTTTCTCTGCATAAAATTTATAAGGCAAACAAGAAACACCAGCGCCTGTGTCGAGCTCCATTTGAGTCAAAATTTCATCATCGATCAAAACAAGAATACATAAAGGCTTTACAAAATTAATATTTTGACAGCCTGTCAAATTGTACAAAGAAAATGTTTCATCACTTTCCTCCTCAACCAAATGACTTCCTTCAATCTTACAAGCTGCCATAATATACCCTTTTTTGCCACACTTTTTGCAAATAAATTTCTTGTACTTACATTTGCTAAAGTTGTGCCTATTTTTATTACAAAAATTACACTTCAATAATTCTTCCTGCTTGTCGTCTTTTTCCACTTTCTTCTCAGAATAGCTCACACTCTCTCTTGGCAAACCTTTGCTGGAACTACTACCTGTCTTTTGCCCCACTTTTTGCACTTTATTCACTTCCACATTTCTCCTGGACTGCTCCCTGCCTGTCACAAATTTATCTTGAACCCTATACATCACCTTGTCCGTAAAGTTGCACTGTGAAGCTGTATTTTTAATTTTTAAATACCAGTCATTCACTGACTCCTGTTGACCTTGTCTCAATGAGTCGAAAATAATCCATCTACGGTAGACCGACAATCTTTGTTCAAAATGTGTTCTCAATAACAACATTGAAGTTTCAAGTTCCTTTCCACTGGGTTTCTCTGGGCTACACAAGCCTCGTAACATTTTGTAGACCTCTTCTCCTAGCAATGTGAGTAAACCAGCCACTTTCCTTGAGTTTTCAACAATATTTGCAGTGAAAAAATGCTCCAGGCGTTCTTCAAAAACTTCAAAATCGTGGCCCTGCTTGAACACTGCCAAAGATGACACACTACCAGTATTGACCACTGTAATGGTCGGTTGCACCGGAACGACATTTTCCGCCTCCATGACTTGCAAATCTTGATCTCAGTTTTCCGTAAAAATTTTAAGATGCTGCGCCTCAAAAACAACGTTCACTTTTTGCTCGTCGCCAAATAATTGTAATGTAGTCGGAATAAAACACCGATAATTACTTTGATGGCCGATTGCACCATAGACTTAAAATAACAAGACACGTAACGCCTATACCTTTAGCATTGAACGTTTTGGTCACAACACAATGATGATAGGCCAGTTTTGTTTTTGTTTACTTACCGGTGAAACGCCCGTTTTTTGCCTGTTTTTTTTCCCTGGCCACACACTACTCACTTTGTAGGCATTGTTCATCAATTAAACACTAAATCCCGCAATTTAGAACAGACAGAGCAAACTCGCCGTTAGTGACCAGAGGCAACAATTGATCCCGTGTAGCAGAGAGTTCCCGAGTGTCGAATTTCAACGGCGGTGTATGTTGCGCGCGAGATAATTGAATACATATTATTATATTATGGAATGATATACTTTAAAAAATATGCAGCGGTTCGTCGGTTAGCACTTGGTTATCATTTCAATTATTATTGTAAATCATAATTTATGTGCTGTGTTTGGGTATTATGAGGATTCAAGCCCGTTACCCATACAAAACACATAAATTATAATTTACAATAATAATTGAAATGATAACCAAGTGCTAACCGACGAACCGCTGCATATTTTTTAAAGTTTATCATGCCTAACCCAAACTAATCAAAACTTAATCCTCATAATACCCAAACACAGCACATAAATTATGATTTACAATAATAATTGAAATGATAACCAAGTGCTAACCGACGAACCGCTGCATATTTTTCAAAGTATATCATGCCTAACCCAAACTAATCAAAACCTAATCCTCATAATACCCAAACACAGCACATAAATTATGATTTACAATAATAATTGAAATGATAACCAAGTGCTAACCGACGAACCGCTGCATATTTTTTAAAGTATATCATGCCTTACCCAAACTAATCAAAACTTAATCCTCATAATACCCAAGCACAGCACATAAATTATGATTTACAATAATAATTGGAATGATAACCAAGTGCTAACCGACAAACCGCTGCATACAACGCGACGCCAATCTGATTCGGAAGAACTCGGCTAGATGGGATCATTTGTTGCCTCTGGTCACTAACGGCGAGTACAGAGCAAGACTTTTTCTGAATAATTGAGAAATAAGCAAACTATAAACGCATTAACCTCACTTAAGCGGACGTTTGTAAACAATGCGTCAGCCGGTCCGTCCTCAAAGTTGCGACCGGATGTTGCCATATTTCATCATGAAATGTAGAGCTTCATACAAATGTTCACCTTCAACAATGTTTTTAAACTACAGAAAAGTCATTTGTGACGGAAAACTGAGAATACGGAATTATAGGTGTTTCAGATTGATGATTTGGTAGTTGAATTAAATTATTTTTGCCAGTATTTTTCATAAAGCTCTAGAACATTGAGAGCACATGACAATGGCGCTGAAATGAAGTAAATAGCTTCATGAGGGAGATGTTGGGGTTAGCAATATTTGTTTTGTTACTTGTCTTGTTATTTTAAGTCTATGGATTGCACCAACCTATTTTGAGGATACTTAACGCTAAGGGACCCTTAACTTGACAACTTTACATGCAAACAAGTGAACAGTGAACGTGCTGTAATGATTTATACTATATCGATGCATGAGACGTTGAAAATGACTATTATAAAATTCCTTTCCCTCATCAGTTTGCAAATTTTGAGAATGGTGTTTGGATTTTTCAAGAACAGTTGCAAAAGCATTTGTCACCTCATCTCCAGACTTGGATTTTATTGGTTCAATCCAGATATATTTTGAAAAACAGTCGATAATGATGAGAAAATATTTAAATCCTTTGTTGTCCTTCTAATAAATATCCATTTGACCCAAATCAGCGTGCCATAAATCATTCATTATGTAACAGGAGCTCGTGGGAAGCAGTCAATAATACGAGGAAGGCTACTTTGAGTCTTCTTTATTCAATTTTCATACTTTCGGAGAAATTTTCCCCTTTTTCAGGAAGTCCAACATAACATGGTGAAAAGTACAATAATTAGCAAGGCAACGAACATCAAGAATACAAGCAAAAAACTCACCGAATGCGAAGAACAGTTTCAAAAGGCACCAACACATAACAGAAAATCACAAATTATACACATGATAACAATTGTAGACAAGAGATGAAATAAATGTTTGAAATACACAAACGAACTTTCACTACACTGAACAAAGGTTAAAATGGTATAAAAACTTTTAAAAGGGTTAAAATGTGAAAACTGTGAAAGGACGCATATTACAAGTTCAAGGCAACAAAGCACAATGAAGAAAGGGAATGATAAAAACCAATTGACATGAAAAAAAAGCCTGATAAAAATTGAGACGCGGGAATACACACACGCGACATCTAGCAATGGTAGTCTGAAAATACATGGACAGAAATCTGCCAAGCTGCGGTTCCACAGCAGGAAAAACTAAAATATAGGAAACTAGAGTGTGTCAAAATTAGCTTAACCTAAATAGATTGCCACTCTTGAAAGAACACGTGAAAACCAACGGGTAGTTACGTATCGCAGGAAACTATCCATCATCACAATCCACAGCATGGAAAGTGAGACCGTCCTTGTGGATTCGCGGCAAGTAATTGTAGATGATAGTATGGTGGCCCGCAACTAAGAAAGCATACATCCAAAGGCAACTGGATAAGGTTCAAAGGATGGGATGCATCAGTATAACAAGCGCAGTACGGACCACACCAACGAGAGCGTTGGAGGTAATCCTGGAGCTACCCCCACTGCACTTGTTTGTAGAGAGTGTTGCACTCAGAACAGCATACCATCTTTACTGTCTGGAACATCTGAAGCGGAGGAACAAGGGACACTCGGTCATCATGAGTGAACCCCAGATAAAAGATGGAGTGCTGCTAATGCACTCCGACTACATGACTTCAATCTTCTATGCTGGTAGCTCGCCTGAGCTGATTATTCCTAGACCAGAGGATTGGACGGATCAGAACAGACCAGTTTAAACACGAGAAGGGTCGTGGTGGTTTACTGATGGCTCCAAACATCAGAGAGGCACAGGAGCAGGATTCTGCAAGAACGGGAGGGACAATAAAATGACCTTCTCGCTCGGGATTCACGCTTCGATCCTACAGGCCGAAATCTTCGCCATAACACAATGTGCATATACCATTCTTGAGAGCGGCACAAATCACAGAACTTTCAACATTTGTTCAGATAGCACTTCAGCATTAAAGGCTGTTGTGAGAAAGGCAGTAGACTCTAGAGCAGTCCTAGAATGCAAAGAGGCTCTGCATAAGATAATTCAAAATAACAACAAGGTGAGGCTAATTTGGGTCCCGGGCCATAGCGGTATAAAGGGGAACATTGAAGCTGACAGACTTGCCAAAAGTGGTTCATCGCACAGGCCGATAGGACCCGAACCAATGATTGGCATCTCTAAAGCAATAGGAATGGGCGAGGCGAAGAAACTTTTACTCGAAAAGGCCACTCTATGCTTGAATAATGCCCCTGGTATGCTACATGCCAAGGCAATGATAACAGGACCTGATACGGGCAGAACCAAAGAGCTCCTGAATAAGAGCAGAAAAGACCGCACAATGATTGGTCTATCAACTGGTCACATGAACCTGAAGGGTCACCTACATAGGATCGGGATCGGGGAAGATTCAGACTGTAGGTGGTGCCTTGAAGACGTAGAGACCGTAGCCCACATCCTAATGGAATGTCCGGCTCTTCGTAGCATTAGGATGGAACACTTCGGAGCTGAACTCACAACACTCCAGGAATTGGAAGGGATCTATTTGAGGGACCTGCTGAGCGTCGCGAAAGCGTCGTGCCTTCAATAATCTCACTTCTATCTATTGTGGGTTGCAACGGGCCCAGGAGGCCTAAGCAGGTTTTGGCGTGAGCCACCCACTGAAACATCTACATCTACATCTACAATTGTAGATGATGCTCATGTTCTGGTAGTCACTTTGTTTATCACTGTTAGGGGTCGTGTTTTTTATATGTACGATTTCCAGGAACAGTCTCTTGTAATAGTTGTTAGACCTAGCCAGTACTGTAACATCGTCAAAATTAGGAGTGTGTCTCATGTGTTGACGTGGTGCTGTGCCAAGCCACTAGTCTGGAGTTTTCGTTTGCAGTCACTTCTGTGTGATGCCAGACGAGCTGAAAGTTTCTGCGATGTTTGATCAACATACGAACACTCACATTCTGTGCAGGGAATCTTGTAAACCACATTCCTCATGTCCTTGATGGAGAAAGGTGTTCTAGTTTTGCTGTAAATTGATCCCACTGTCATTGTTTGTTTCTTGGCAAAGGTGAACTCATCTTGGCCAAATACATTGATCAGCCTAGGTGTCAAGTTTTCCAGGTGCGGAAGAGTGTTATAAACCCGTTTCTCCAAATCCGGTGTGGGTGAGAGTTCTGCATCATGTGGTGTAGGAACTACTTGCACTTCAAAATCATGTCTAGTACTGAAAAGAAATTTGTTAATCATTCCAATTGGGTAAGAATTTTCTTTTGAAATGTCAACTAGGAATAATCCTGAAAAAATATTTAATAAGATTATTCTAAATAAGCTGTTAAAAATGATTGTTCGTAGAGTGCTTTCCCTCTTGGATGGGAGGGTCAACAAAACAGCTCTTCTTTTCAGTGCCAGACTGAGATTTATCTTCATCTTCGTGGGGTGGTGAGACTTGAAACTGATAAACCTATTTGATGCCATCGGCGTCCTGTTCCAACTCGTGACTATGGTGTTGTCCTCATTCCTGTGGAGCCTCATGTCCAGGAAGGGGATGCTGTTGTTCGATTCCCTTTCTACCGTGAAATGCAGATGTGGATTGTAAGAATTAAATACTTCAAGGGTTGATTCAACACTGTCCACAGGTAGGGCAAGTATGAGGTCATCAACATATCTTTTCACGAGAGGGACATAGAAAGGCAACTTTTGGAGACAGCTTTCCGCGAGGGCATCAAGTACGTAGTTCACTAGTATGGGGGAGATGGTGGATCCCGTAGGTGTTTCAAAAATCTGTTTGTAATAATCATTATCAAACACAAAGAAATTGGAATCAAAAACAAACTCCAGTATTTTCTTCACCAAGGACAAGTCCAGACTGCAATGTTGCGAAAATATTTCCCAATGACTGACGATGCTTTCCAGGATGACCTCCAATGGTAAGTTAGTGAGAAGGGACACTACATCAAAGCTAACTAGGATGTAGTTGTCAGGTAACTTTAGATCGTTAACGTGGTTACTGAGGGCGAGGGAGTCCTTGACGTGAAATTCATTGTTGTAGTCATACGCTCTGGATAATATGTCAGTGAGGAACTTTTATTCATGTCTATTGGTTTTGATCAATCCATTTGTTCATTGTGCTTTGTTCCCTTGAACTTGTAATATGCGTCTTTCTACAGTTTTAACATGTTTACCCTTTTACAAGTTTTTATACCATTTCAACCTTTTAATATGTTCAGTGTAGTGAAAGTTCGTTTGTGTATTTTCAACATTTGTTTTATCTCTTGTCTACAATTGTTATCATGTGTATAATTTGTGATTTTCTGTTATGTGTTGGTGCCTTTTGAAACTGTCCTTCGCATTCGCTGAGTTTTTCGCTAGTTTTCTTGACGTTCTTTGCATTGCTAATTATTCTATTTTTCACCATTTTATGTCAGACTTCCTGAAGAAGGGAGAAATTTCTCCGAAAGAAAACTTAAAGTAGCCTTCCTCGTATTATTGACTGCTTCCCACGAGCTCCTGTTACATAATTCTGTTCCGCTCCAGTCACAAAACTAGCAACAATAAATCATTCAGTCTTTTGATGATTGTACAACGTCTGGGAAATTTTCGTCTTATAGGTTTAAAAAGTTCATCAACAAGCTGAACTTTTTCATTTGACATGTTTCAGTCAAGAATATTAGTTTTGTTAATGCTGCTATAAGTATCGTCACCACTTGGAACACTTAGAACTACTATTTGTCTTTTCAGTTCGTTGATGGCTCTTATATGCTCCTCCAATAGTTTTTTTCTCATTGCTGAAGATGTTCATAATTTTGATATTCAAATCCTCTGAAACGCGTCTTTTTTCCTCATGAAGAGTGTGTTTTATAGATGAAATCATTCCATCAACAAATTTCTCATTAGCCGCATCCAAGAAGTTTGTTGGTGATTTTAGATTGCAAATCTTCAAGTTTTCAATGTCAATATCACCTTCAGATGTATGAGCTGATAATTGTGATCTTGATCCTATTTGATGAATGTACCCCCCTGTTATCATTCAACGTCCAAACTTGTCAAGACTCATTTTACAACTGATATATACACAATATGTGCAATTCTATTCATATTTCAAGTCAACATTACATTTTTTCAATAATTCCAGCCTCTTCGAGTTCTTCCACCAATGATAATATCTCATTATCATGTGATGTATTGCCAGCTTGTTTCGATGCAATCAACAAACGTAATCGATCTACAAGTTCATTCCAGTATACATATTCAACTGGTTTTGAATTGCAAATCATTTTTGGAAAACCACTACCTATATCTGTTTTCGGTAAGGATGGAATAATTTTTCTATATTTATAACCTTTGTTTCCTTTGATTTTTCCCGTTGATTTGCACCCCACTCGAGATATGTTTGTTATATCTTTTTTTTTTGTAATATGATAAATCAGCTGGAGTGAAATCCATTGGCTCGTTGGTAAATATCAATTCATAGAGTCCTTTTGTACCGTCAAATTCTTCACCATTGATAATTATATTTCCGGTATTTTTCACAAAATCAACTGGTGTTAAATCGAGCATCCACTTTGATTGTGATTTATCATATTTTGGTCCCATACTACTACGATCGATATCTCTGGCTGTTTTGCGATAAGCAGAAATATACTTTTGTGCGATTGTTGAATTATTATTAAAAGTAGAAATTACTTGCTGAGGAGATTCTTTATCAACGTTAGATGTTAAATCTACACTTTCATCTGCATCACTATCATCATCATCATCAACATCATCATCACGTTGTTGTTGATCGAAGTGTTTCGAACGTGTTCCCAATGTTTTGTTAAAGTCCGTTTTTTTTTAAAATGCCTGACATGTGCCAAAATTGTAGGTTGAAGGTTGGCAATCTTGTATAGACTGGGTGAGAATTAACGGAACACCGAACTTCACTTTGACTATGATAATAATAATATGTCAAAATTTTATAAAATTTCATCATGCCGTATGGTAAACATTTATCTGCAGAGATAAAAGCTGCGATTAACAATGCGTATCGTGCGTTTGGAGACATATGCAAGGACCGGAATGACTGCATAGATAGATTATCAAGAACATTCAAGGTAATATTTATTGGAAAACGAGTAATATTGTTTTAATACTACTTTTTGATGTCCTTTGTCATTGATTTCGCTTTCATCCATTATAGAGCCGTGAGCCATTACTAAATCTCATTAGTTTGAATAATGTCTAGGCACTATAGAAATACATATGTTAATATTGTAGATCATAATATATATTATTTTCTAGATTCATCAGAAGACTATTTTAAAAGTTCTTGAAGAAAAGAAAACAACCGCAGAGAAAAAAAGCGTCAAAAGGGGAAGAAAAAAGAAAGGGCCATGGGCCATGGTTCAACCACATTTTTTTGAGGGAGGAAATTGGGAGATATATTTTTAAAAGTTTGGAAGAGGGGCTAAATTTTTCATTGACAGAAATATTAGGTCACGTGCGGGAAGTGGTTGATTTTGATGGATCGAGAAGTCTTCTGCACAAAATTATTAGGGATATGGGTTTTGAATTTAAAAAAATAGATGGACGGAAATTTATGCGAAAAAAGTCATGTAAAACGTTTAAAAATAACTTTTTTGCGAAAATATTTGGAATATGAAAATTCTAGTGAAAACGTGGTTTTTATTTTTTTGGACGAGACGTGGATCTATCGAAATGGAAGTAAGATTAGAAAGTGGGTGAAAAAAGATGATCGCAGGATGACTAATATCAAAATTTGGAGCGAGGGCGAATGGTTCACAATTTAACATGCTGGGTACAGGGGCGGGTTTCTTCCAAATTGTGAGTTACTTTTTTCTAGTAAAAATAATGACAGGGATTATCATAAAACAATGAATGGAGATATCTTTATGGATTGGGTTAAAAATAAATTGGTTCCGGATCTGGGCAAAATTGAAGAGAAATGTGTCGTTGTGATGGATAATGCGCCATACCACTCAGTACTTTCGGAAAAACCGTTTACAAAATTTTCAAACAAATCGACCCTTTCGGCATTTTTGGAAAAACATAAAACTGAATGCAGTCCCGATTGTACCAGAATGCAATTGTGGAATTTGGCAGAACCTTTGGCTTAAAATTCTTTTGGTAAAAAGTACGTAATCGACGAGTTTCTTCAGTCGCAAGGCTATGAAGTTCTTCGACTGCCCCCATATCATTGTCAGTATAACCCTATCGAAATGGTATGGGCATTTTGTAAAACTTATCACAACAAGAACATTACAAATTCTTAATTAGTCGGTAGTGATAAAGTTTTACAAGTGTGGTCCGAGTCATTATCCAAATTCAGTTTAATATGTGGAATAATTGTGTTCACCATACAGACAAATTAATTAGAGACGATTGGACAAAAGACATGGGTGTAACTATTATTAACGAAGTACCTCCTTTAATAATATCATTTGAAGAGGATTCATCATCTGATTCTGATAATGACTATTTATCTTCTGAAGATGAGGACTGATTTTCAAATGATATTATCGAAGATGTCTTTTGAAGTCATATCCTCAATAAATTTTTTATTTCTGCCCAACTAGCACAACAATAATTTTCAACCATTGGTGCTATTTAGTTTTATAATTGATTTATCACTGCTCTTCCAACACCATTTTGTTTTATATAAACATTGCAAGTAAAATATTTAGCTCTTGAGAAAGATTTTGCTTTATAATGTGTACTCGTAAGAACATTATTGGGGCAAAAATACTAAACAGTTTTACATGGTTCAACGACAAATTTTGATATTGTTTTATAAACGTTTACACAACAGATTCTATACGATATTTTTGCTTATCGAACATAATATTTGCTTTATAATATATTTATACCGGTATCATCTGATACAAGGTCATTCTTTTGCGAACGAATGAGATTATTGTATAACATGGAAGCCATATTTTTTGTTATTTTGACTGCCCATCAGTGAGTCGGCCATTTTCAAAATTGTTACAAAAAGATCATTTAACCAATGATAGAATGCTGTGGATAACTATTTAGTATTTTAAAATGATTTAAGATGGATCATCTGAATCATTCTATCACAATACAGTCCAAATGAAAAAATTTCATTTGTCAAAAAACATGCGATATTTAGCTTTTTAGTTATGTTGAGAACCATCAAAAAATACATTATTCTCAGTGGGTACAATTCCACAACAGAACTTCACTTTTATGGTGTTGGTTGAAACAAAAAAGCTACCCATGATATTATAATAACACAACTTTAATAAAACCTTTTTATTATAAAATTGTTTCACAGTACATGTTTTATAATAATTATTCCGTACATTTTTATAAAACTGTCCGATGAAAACTTTGGAAGCCATAATAAAACAAATTGAGCAAATTGCTGCACAAAAAGGCGCCCTTTTTGTGTTTATAAGCTTTGTATAAACGTTTTTAGCGACACTGTTGTTTCATAAAAATAGTTCTACGTTAATGTTCTTAGGGCATTTATAAAACAGATAATTGTGTGTTGAGTGGTTAACACGTTAAACCGCATAGCTGTACGTCTTATCATAATGAATCATATTTTTCCTGGGAGTAGTTCAGCTCACTAAAATTACCTATATAATTATTGTTTAAATATCTTTTGATATCATAACATGGCGAATCATATTCGAGAAAGCAGACACTCTGTGGTAATATCACATGAATACGTTCCCCTCCCCACCAAGGACCCCAGTCCACAGAGACTCGTCTTCCACACCGCAACAAGCCGCCTGCCGTCACCAGCCAGTCCACAGAGGCTCGCTGTTCAATCATCCATACAAGGACAGTCCATAGAGGTTCGCTGGTCATTCATCCTGATCAACTCCTAATGAAGCTACCAGTCAAACACAATGGCAGACAAGAACGAGCTCGACCGCCTTGCACTAGGACAAGAAAATGTGACGATGAACAACAGCAAAAAAGACTCACAAACCAGAAAAACAGAATCCCACATCCAAAAACATCTATGAAAACAACTGGCAAAATTATGGGAAGAACGACATTTCAATCAGAAAACTGAAGGACTTCGAGCATCCCCAAAAAACCAAATCATATTCTCAACAAGTGTTTGCCAAATATGACGAATTCTGGACCTACTTTTTACTAACATGCCCAGAGACCGCAGCTACATCCACCACCCAATATGATCCCACTTACTCCAGCAGCCAACAAAAACGGATAAAAATAAAAGAGTTCAAAATGGAACAACTGAAAGACTCACTTATGCAAATACAATCAGAGTTGGAACAAAACAAAGCAGAGTATCACCACAAGCATCTAATAGAAAAAGTTAACCAACAATGGGATGTGATCCAGTACCTCCATGAAGCAATCTTAGTCAACGAAAAAGAACATGAAAACGAATATTGCACTCAACACGTATAAGAAGAGATCCGCAGACAATTCGAACAAGTGGTTGACGATCTAACCATCAAACTCTAGCAAAACGTCATAGCACCGATTCAACAAGTACAACTTAATCAACCCCAACAGCATCTACAGATTCCAATGTTCAATGTCAAATATGATTTGTGACATTTTCAAAAACATCATCCATGAAAAATCTGCATTGACTAGAACAGACAAAATGAATTACTTAAAGACGGATGGACCTGGTACCTATCAGACGAGTGCACAGCAGTCGATCATGACACTCAATTATATTTTCATTTTCAAGAAAGTGAACTCCAACAGTGTATCTACTCCATCCGCAAAAGCTCGCCTGCTCTCCTGTCTCCATACGAAGCATTGAATCAAACCCGTCTTGCGTCATCGATGAAGTATACAAACGACCACTTCCCAGACATTGTCACATCCAACAGCCAACAGCACAGAACAAACGGCATACTTTGAAATTATGCTTAACGAATACTTGGATGTTCATGGCAAATTCTTCAACAGTCGCAGTGATTTTCAACGGCGCGCCGGCATCCGGAAAGATTTGGTATTGAATACAACCGGAAAAATCCAAATACCCCAAGAATGCATCATCCAGACGAACACTAGAAGCGGAAGCGTTCCTGTTAGTGACAGTTACTCCAAAATAGTGTCCATCATCTTCAATGGCAGCCTGATCAACCAAAAACCTCCATACCAAGCCACCGAGCCCATACTCAAGCAGACAGATAGCTTTGGAGAGTTGATAAAAAAAGAAAGGGACCTCAAAGATCGTCTCCATGACACGGTATGGCGTATGGCGTAGCGTTCATCAGCAGTATTACGACAATAGCCTAATGGTGATTCTAGCAGGATGTCGTGCAGTGAAACTGATCATCAGGAAAAGACAGAGGAGACGAAACCAGAAAGCGGACAAAGAAGGCCAAAACGAAGACATGATGTCTCTACGTTCGTCCATCAATTGTGGAGAGGCGGCAGAATGTTTAATTGCCACAATCATACATCAAATTATTCTAACCATTACATAATATCACTGAATGCATGGTTTTTACTTAGTATTATATTATATTTCAAGCGAGAAAAATTATAAAAGTTTATTGTTGAAATTGTTGGAAAACCCTAAATAAAGCATTTCGGTTCACCTGGTACACATACGATGCAGATCATTTCATTTTTCGAGTACGTTATTAGTATTAATAGTGCCAATACTTCAAAACTAAAATTGATGTATGTCAGGCATTTTAAAAAAAAACGGACTTTAGGTGTTTTTGAGGTTTTTCTAGTTGTTTTCGAGGTGAATTTTAGTTGTTTACGAGCTGTTTTCAGATGTCTCTCGGGTACCTCAGAGATTTCTTCAAGGCGTCTTTTGAGGTGTTGTGGAGAAGTCTGTTGTTGTTGTTCCATATCATAAGCATCATCATGTTCTCTCATCATTTTTTTCAATGGTACTGTAATGGGTTAACAAATTCGTTCAAGAGACTCATCAGTTTCAGAGCGTCCCAATTTTAGTGCAAGATATTTTTTTCGCACATCTCTAGCTATCCGAGTGATTTTCTGCTTGCGTTCGGCATCCTCTTGGTTCAAAAGCTTCATGGTTAGTAACTGATGTTACAATAGGCTACTAACCTTTATATAGTGGTCGAACCTTTAACGATATCTACCATCATCTAAATCAAATTCCTTCACAAGAACAACGGAACCAAATTTACCTTCACTCCAACATTTCGAACATATCATTTTGAAGTTATCGTACGTTATATCTGGTGACACATGCTCATCATAAACATGTTTTAAATAAACATCATCCTGTTTGAATAAAACAATCATATTACAATTATCACGTATAAGTTGCTTTGGTATTTTTGAATATGTTTGACTGATATAAGCAACATCAATCTCCCTATGTCTAACAATGGAAAAATATGTTCCAATTTTATCCTGTTTCTCACATGCGACATCATCAAATATGAATACTGAATTTTTCCTTGCTTCTGTTGGATCCATAATCATATAATTGTCAGTGAATGGAAAAAAATCAACACACTTCACATTCCTTAGAATATCATCCAATAATTTATATTCTGGTTGATATAATGATTTTGAATAGACGTAAAAATTTTTGAAACGCAATCCATTCATATTGAATAATAACGCAAACAGACTGTTTGTTTTTCCACAATCACTAGGGCCGCAGAAAATTGCACGAACATAATTAGGTAATAATTTACTATGCCTAGAATTTTTTAACTTTTTCAACAATATCAAAGTTCTCTGTAGGGAGTTTGAGTTGGGTACGGCAAACATTTTGAGAGTGATCGGTGGACTATGTTGTAGCTGGCTATTTATAGTTTTGAGGGTTGAATATAAATATAAGTTGACTCAACGATTTGACCGCAGTGTAATGTTAGTCTTCAAGCATAGAGGTTGTGGATTAGTCAACTCCATCATTAATAAACTGCCAATTGAACTTTATCTTCCTGGCTATCAATTTTGCGGACCTGGAACCAAATCGGCTGAACGTCTAGAGCGAGGAGATAACCCATTGGATGCAGCCTGCAAACAACACGATATTGCATATTCTCAAAATTCTTCGTTGTCCGAACGACACAAAGCTGATTGGGAATTGGGAAATCTAGCGTGGGAGCGTGTAAAGGCGAAAGATTCCAGTTTTGGTGAAAAAACAGCTGCTTGGTTAGTGACTACGGGGATGAAGGCTAAAAGAAAACTTGGAATGGTACACCATTCATTCAATAAAAAAGTAGTTGGACCTATTTGCAATTCATTGAAAAACTGTGATGAAAAAAATGTGAAGAAAAGCATTGTCATTGCGCTCCGCGCTGCAAGAAAAGCAGTCAAAAGACTTGGCGGGCGTGAAAAAGTGGAAATCCCACGAATCACTAGGAACTCTTGCTGGAGGAGCCGCATCTATTGCTAAAACGGTGATGGATGCGAAAAATGCAAAGAAACAGTTGGAGGAGAATAAGAGACATAATCAAGAAATGGAGCTAGGACAAAAGGGATCGGGAATTTATTTGAGAAAAAATAAACGTGGATTTGGATTATTTTTGAAGCGAGCTGCGGTTTCAAAAAACTCCCAATAAAGTTACCCAACAGAGCTCTTCACGACTATGAAATAAAATTGTTTGTAAAAAAATTAAATATTCCATATTTTTGTGGGGTATTTATGCGAGACACTCTCCCTCGAAAAGGGAAAATAAATGAAAGAGCTGTTTTGAATTCAGATACAAATAATCATAGCGGTACACATTGGGTAGCTAACAAGAGACGTGGAGATTTACTTGACTATTTTGATAGTTTTGGTAATTTGAAACCGCCAATGGAACTCATTAATCATTTCGGTGAAAAGGTGCGTATTTTATATAACAGAGATTGTTATCAGAATTTCAATGCATCCAATTGCGTACATTTGTGCATCAGATTTCTCTATAAAAACAAATAAAAGTTTGACCATTCATCGGTCATGTCTATGATCTTCACATTGAAAGGTTGATCGTCAACGCTATCCATTAGGGCTTCGCGAGACCACAAGACTAGTCTTGGTCTTGTCTTGGTCTTGATGACAAGACCGAGACCAAGACCCAGACCACTACCTGAGAATCTTCTCAAGACCAAGACCAAGACTTGACGTTCAAGACCAAGACCAAGACCAAGACTTTACCTCGAGAGTCTCGTCTTGGTCTTGGTCTTGAAAAGAAAAATCGACACAAAATTTATTAAAATCTGCAAATATCTCTATCTACTTTTGAGTCTTTTGAGTGAATCAACTCTTCAAAAATAATTATTGGAATTTTCCAATTCACAGTAGTAGGTAAAGACCTGTGCGTGCTACCAGATCATTGAAACGAGTATCCGTAAATTTGATCGCAATTTTTCAGTAGATTCCGTGAAAAATTAGGAGCTTTCAATTCACCATCTGAATGTGTATTTTTTTTACATCACAAAAAAATGATCAGTATAATCCATCTGATCAAACAATGACAATGTTAAAAAGAATTATTGAACTGTAACAAGTTATAAATAAATGTAACAAATTGCTTAAATCATCTAGTAATGTATCTACGTGAAAAATAAATGATGTGTCAGGTACTGAATATTGAAAATGTTCTTGATTCTTGTATATTTTTAATAACTGCACACCTATTCTCTATACAGTAGAACCTCCATAATTCGAACATCCACTAATCTAAACAGCTCGGACCATAGTTATAATCCGTACAAATCTCGATAATCCGATCACCTGCTACCATATTCTTGACTTTAGGGAGTGCAGAGTCTCAAAAAGTGAATATTCTCTTGGTGAGAAACAAACAAAATGTTTTGTTATTGGTTTTAAACTACATTCACCTAAATGAATCGAGAAAAGGAGGACGAAGTAGCAGAAACATAAAACAAAAAAAAAACGCATTTTTTTTACGAAAACTCAAGTGTCTTTTATATCATGTCTTTTTTTTTGTCGTCACTTTATTCATTTTTTGCGTCATTTAGATTGTTCTTGTTCTTTAAAAAGTTGTTCTGCTCAAAAAATTAAGCCGATTATCCGAATAAATCGATACTCCGAACGGTACTTTGCAATAATTAGTTCGGACTAACGGGGTTGTACTGTATAAGCAAACTGTGCTAAAATCGATTTATCGGTTGTCAAGGCAGCGCTGTCAGTTACACAAACCCCGCATCTCACACAAACTAATCCAAATCTACTTGTTTTGAATAGGCGAATAAAATGCAAAATGAGCTATGTGACGCTTTTCCGGAACCTTTGTCTGGCATGGGTTGCTAGATAAGTTCTTATGGTTGAAAAAGTGAGTAGAAAAGTAGATCCCGTATCATTTGGCCCAATAGGCAATAAAGTATGCAAACCATTCACAATGAAGAAAACGCTCTAAAAATGTAAAAGATGTACGTTTTTGATGTCACATGCTATAAAGTTGAGTGAAAAGAGACAACTGTTATTTCGTGCAGCTTGTTAAAATTGAACCGCCATCCCAGGTATTATTACCTGGGAATAATAAGTAGAGAATAAGTAAGTGAAAGGATTTATTGTAGGACTGTTATGCTGTATGTTATGAGTACTTTGAAAATTCGGTATAATTTTTTTCAAGACCATCAAGACCAAGACCAAGACTATCAAGACAACGACCAAGACTGAGTAAGTCTTGTCTTGGTCTTGAGATATCGAGACCAAGACCAAGACCACATTTATTTCTAGAGACCAAGACCAAGACTAGCCAGTCTTGGTCTTGGTCTTGGTCTTGCGAAGCCCTACTATCCATAGACTTCAACACACCCATTCAACTGAATCCTGATTATCAGTACGGGCTAGCTGTGCTAGGATTTCACTCCTACAATACTATTCCAAACATTGGAGAAAATACAAAATTTAAATATTTGGATGAGAACCAAAGATCTCAAATTATCACAATACCATCAGGTACTTATGAAATTAGCGATATCAACATTTATCTGCAGAAGTATTTGTCGAAAAAATGTTCACCATATCCAAACAACAATACCCTCAAGTGCGAAATTTATCACCCCCATTTCGATATAGTCTTTGAGGAGGAGGCAGATTCTCTAGCAAAATTGTTGGGGTTCTCACCAGGGATTCTACTAGCAGGTGAAACATATCAATCAGATTTTTCTGTGAATATTGTGAAAGTTTGTACAATTCACATAGATAGTAACATCACCTTATTACAACGAGAAACCTTAACATACATTGTACGGATTCCCCATAAGTGTTGACCCTGGATTTGCAATTGATGAAATACCAAGAAACCTTATTAATCTACCAATATCAAGTCACCAGATGAATAATATCCCCCTACAAGTTCAAGATCAGGATTTTATTCTTGTCAATTTCCAAGGTGAGGAAATCATTATCAGGTTATAGTTGAAGAAATGGTTCTAGTGATTGAAACATATAAAAGGAGTTATACTGGACCCCCTGCATCAGTTGTTCTGCAACCTCCTCCGGAAAATCAACACGCAAAATTGTTTGGAACATTATCTCTTCTAAACAAACGATTTCTTTAATCCATTGGCTATGTTCTATGTTGTTGAAAAGAGTATTTGATTTGTATCAAAAACCTCTTCATGATGATACCATCAATCACATCGAGTCTCGCACTTATCTACCCTTTATCAATTCATTTCGCAACAATGATAATATCGAAATAACAATCAACCGAAATGATGCATGGCTTTTGATGCATGGAGCTGCTCTTGTAATAAAAGGCTCTTTGAAAAGGAAATCTGGTACAGGAGATGTTCACCTGATGAATAATGCTGGTGCATTTTTCTTTGATTCAATCACATATGATTTAAATGGTATTGAAGTGGAACATGTGAAGCATCCTGGAATTGTTAGTTTAATTCCTGGATATTTGTGCTACGAAGAGGATGATACAAAACATTTACAAGTTGCCGGATGGATTTACCCAGGAACACCAAAAATATATCAAAATGGCGAATTTTATATGCGAATTAATTTTTTCGGAATTTTCAATGACTTAAAACTGCTGTTTGTGGTAAACATACAATCCGTTTGGTTAGAGCACGCAATGATTCCAATTGTATGCAGAATGTAGAAGAACCTAATGCAAAAGATGTAACCACTCCAGAACTTTAAATCGAAACCATTGAGTTGAAGGTTAAACATAAACAGACATAGTTGCCAATGATACTATTGAACTACAATTGTTGAAGTCCATTCGAAGTGATTAAGCTATTGTTGAGTTCAACGTTCAACATAAAAAGAGTATGGTGGTTTTCTGATATCCATGTATTTACAGCACTATTTACAACAATATTTACAGCTTGAGATGCCAAGAAGGCAGGGCACAAAAATAGCAAGTACTAAACTTGACAATACTAATTATTTCTTATTCAAATTAGAGAAACAAATCGCTACCAAAGCTCATCTCTCGCGTCTCTCTAGAGAATGACAAGAATATGACATTTATGACACTATATTTTCACACGTCAATAATAACTGAAGTTTGAGATCACATAGTTGCCAATGTGACATATATTTTGTTGGATTCATGTTTCCAACATGCTCGGGGCCAGAGAAAAAGACATAACCACCTAGAGTAACATTCTTAAACCTGATACAAAAGATCAAAATGTAATAAAGACTTGGATAGTCATATTATTAGACTGCGAAAATCGACAAAATATCACTTATAAACTACGAAAGTCATAAGAAATCACATATGAGACTGCGAAAGTCATAAAAAAGTTATTATGAGACTACGAAAGTCATACAAAATCAATTATGAGACTACGAAAGTCAATAATATAGTATATGAAATTGTCACAACCAAAATACATTTCTAATAACATCACTGTTCTAATAAGAAATGAACATTAAAAGAGTGAATAAACCGCTTAAAAAACTAGCTCTCACTTGGAGTCCTTTTAGTTCGATAGCACCAGTGTCAGTCTTGAAATTAATGCTGTTCACTCGCGATTCGCTACACTATTAAAGTTTGCCTTAGAAACTAAACTAACCTATTGAGTACAATAATTTTGTTGAATTAGATTGGCAAAACAGCAATTTTTGTTATTGACCTCAAGTATATACCATGTTGGGTCTTGACTTCAACAACCCTCACTTTTTCATCCTTCCCTGGAATTATTTTGGATATTCTTGCCATTTGCCATTTTAAAGATGGAACATTATCTTCTTCAAGTAGGACGAGCATCCCTTCTTGAATGTTTGGAACTTCCTTACGCCATTTGGGCCTTGACCGAAGTTGGGTTAGGTAATCACTATGCCCCCTCTTCCAAAAATCTTGCTGCATCTTAGATATTTGCTTCCAAAACTTCAACCTGTTGTCCGGAATATTCGTATAGTTTGGTTCAGGAAAAGATGATATGGAAGAACCAATTAGAAAGTGACCTGGTGTGAGATAGTTCAAATCCGATAAATCATTTGTCATCTGGGTTATAGGTCTTGAATTCAATGTACCTTCAATCTGCACGACAAAAGTGTTGAATTCTTCATACGTGAGTACGGCTTATCCCACAACTCTTTTCAAATGATATTTTGAGCTTTTAACTCCCGCTTCCCAGAGCCCGCCAAAGACCGGTGAGTAGCTTGGAATGAAATTGAACTGAATCTTCTCCTGTTGTGAAAAATTGTCAATAATCATTTTATTTTCTTTTTCGAATAATTTGTACAGATCATCTTATTGATTTTTAGCTCCCTCAAATGTTGACCCATTGTCGCAGTACACTTGCGTTGGCTTTGAACGCAGCCAGAAATGCTTCGGTAGATAAATCAGAGACGACTTCCATATGTATTGCTTTTACAGTGAAACACACAAACAATGCTATGTAGGATTTTGATATGACAGTTTTCCTTATCCTTGATTGTTTAATGAAGAAAGGTCCACAAAAGTCTATTTCTACCTTTTTGAATGTTCGAGCTTGTGTCACTCTATCTTCTAAAGAACCCATGAGTTGCTGCGCACATTGCGCTTTAGCTTTAAAACAAGTTACACATTTGTGAATAACTTTCTTGATCTTCCGAATTCCATTAATTATCCAAAATTTTGAATATAATGAGCTCAAAATTCATTTTTGTCCTGCATGTAGAAGGCGTAGATGCTCTCTTCTGATAATAAGTAAAGTTATATGATTGTTTTTGGCTAGTATTATAGGATGTTTAAAACTCATATTTGCATTATGCAGCCTCCCCCCTACACGAAGAAGACCCCTTCCGTCAATAAATATATGTAATGTATTGAGATTGGATTTGATGGGTTTATTATTCTTGACACATTTAATCTCCTCTGCGAAGGCTTTGGTTTGCTGACATTTGATGATCACTTCCAGGGCATTCTCTAGTTCAGGAATACTCAATTGCTATGTTGACTTATCAAATTTTGATGTTTTGTAATTAATGAATCTCATCATAAAAGCTACAATTTTTTGTAGTCTGTGAATAACAGAATACTTTGCAAAAAGATCATCTATTTCACATTCTTGTGCATTTATAAATACTTTATTTTTTCAGGCAATTCGTTTGGCATATCTATTGGATTTGCATTATGAGAGAATGAAATATCCGACAGAACCTTGGGTCCCTGGAACCAAAGACGATTTTCAAAAATGTTCTGTGGATCGAAACCTCTTGATAACATATCTGCTGAATTTTCTTTGGTGTTTATATATTGCCAAGTAAAATTGCAGGTGATGTTCTGTATTTTGATAATCCTATTAGCGACGCATAATCTCGGTTGACAGATTGAGTATTGTTTTTGTTTTGAGATCCCGATTAAATTACGAATATTGGTTGAAAAGCGAGTGTTTTATAAACGGAAAATTACTGG
The DNA here is from genome assembly GCA_958502075.1 of Orchestes rusci. NCBI lineage: Eukaryota > Metazoa > Arthropoda > Insecta > Coleoptera > Curculionidae > Orchestes > Orchestes rusci. The sequence continues at coordinate 33,625,703 of OY293305.1, forward strand.
ACTGGAGAGAAGAAACTCCCCTCGTGGGTAGTGATAAGACTTTGAGAGTGGGACTTGTGTTTATAGTGCCGAAAAGTGCGTTATTCAACATCGAAACTTTCGCGCCCTCTTGAGCTAACCTCAAAGCCCACGCTACTTGTTGGCTTTGCCTATTCCCACAAGTTATTGCACCGTATTTCAACAAATGAACTGAATATTCACACCCGAAGATAACATTCCCTAACGCATATATCATGAACCGTGAGTAAAATATCTTTTTGAAGTGCGGGAAACTACGTCTTTCTCAAATCTCTCACCATCAAAACAAAACAGACCAACATAACCTCATTCGCTGCGCTCCATTCTGCCGTTAACTAGAAACTAGAACCGATGCAAGTTAATTAACTTAATCGTAGAAGTGGGTTCCTTTGGACACCTGTGTGCGGCAGTGTTGCCAAGAGTTACGACAACTCTTAGTGGACTTGGACAGTTATCCGGGTTGACTTTTTTCGCTTTTTTCCTTTACGAAGTGCGAGAACCAGAATAAGAAATGACAGACTTGGGAGAAATAAAGGAAATGTTTGCATTTCTTAAGGATAAAGTAACATCAATCAATAACAGTACAGTGGAAATGCAGACATCAAGAAATGAGAACAGGGATCTGCGAGAACAATTAAGTGAGCAAGAGAAGAGGATGGAAATGATGGAGCGAGAAATGAAAAGAAACAATATAATAATACAGGGAATTGAGGACAGCGAGGAAGTAAACTCGGACCACTTGAAAGACAAAGTAGAAGAATTACTGAAGAAAATAGGAGTCAACATAAAACTGGATACAGCAGCTAGTGAAATCAAAAAGATAGGAACATATCAACCAAACAAAAGGAGACCAATACTAATTAAATTTATACAGTGGGACAAAAAGATGGACATAATAAAAGCTGCAAGACGACTAAAAGGAACTAATATATGGATAAGTGATGACTTCACGAAAAAGGCTCAACGAGACAGAAACACTCTGATACCACACTTCATAAAGGCAAGAGCAGAGGGAAAAAAAGCTGTTCTGAAGTACGACAAACTTATAGTCGATGGGATGGTGTATGATGGATATAGCTTGCAGGAAAGGGAAGAGAACGACATTGAGATTGAAAACACATACAAACGAACAATGGCTGATAGGTCACCGGAGACAAATAGTGACTTGGAACAATTAAGAAAAATAACTAGAAGAAGCAGTAAAAAAAACTATTAGCAGAAGAAAAAACTGGACTGGAAAAACGGAACGATAATGGCAGCGAAGTGGACTTGAATATTGATTACAAGGAACAAAGAGACGACGAATATTGGAAAAACAAAGAAAATTTGAAAGACAAAAAAATTATTGAAACGTTCAATGCAAACAAAAGGCGAAAACAGCAAGAAAGCAAGATAGGGACATGGAATGTGAGAACGATGCTGGAACCAGGGAAAGTGCAGGAAGTAGCGCTAGAACTGGAAAAATATAGAATTGAAGTGGCGTCAATCCAGGAGATTCGATGGAAGGGGCATGGGGTAATAAGTGAAGCAAACTTTGATGTATACTACTCGGGAAATGAAAAACATGGCCAGTATGGGGTAGCCTTCATTGTAATGAAGAAACTAAAAGACAAGATAGTGGATTTCAAACCAATAAGTGAAAGAATAGGCTATTTGAGAATAGAAATGAAACCATTTAACCTGTCATTGCTGAACATATATGCTCCTACGGAAAACGCCGAAGACGAAGTGAAAGACAAGTTCTACGAAAGACTTGAAGCAGAATACGAAAAGATACCAAAAGAAGATACAATCATTATATTAGGAGACTGTAATGCCCAAATAGGAAAAGAAGATTACCTAAGACAAACAGCGGGTACACACACAATTCACGAAAAAACTAATAACAACGGCGAAAGACTATGGAACATGGCGATTAGAATGAACTTAATTATTGGCTGCACGATTTTCAAGCACCCGGCACGACATAAAGTTACCTGGACAGCACCAGATCAAAAAACCTACACCCAAATAGACCATGTGCTCATATCGAGAAGGAAAAGATCAGACTTGAAGGACGTGAGAACATACAGAGGTGCATGCGCGGATAGCGATCATTTTCTAGTGGTGGCGATCACACAAAAAGTAAAAAGGAGGATAATGGGAACAACCACTAAGTGGGACTTGAGAAAATTTGAAAGTGGCACAATAAAAACCAAATATGCAGCACGCATGAATGAAATTCTAGAACACCAAAGCGAAATGGAGAAGAATATACAGGAAGAATGGCAACAAATCGAAAAATGCATAAATATAGTGGCAGGTGAAATTATAGGAGCAAGGAGAAAGGCTGACAAACAATGGTTCAATGAAGACTGCCGAGAAAGCATAACAAAGAAAGCAGAAGCTAGGTCAAAATGGTTAAATGGTAAAAGAGAGCAAGACAAACAAAGATATGACAAGCTTAGGAAGGAGTCAAAAAAAGTAATAAGAGAAGCCAAGAGAACATGGATACAAAACGAAATACATAAAATAGAAAGAGAAAGTCGCAACTCAAATACAAAACGATTCTATAAAAGGATCAGTGAACAAAACAAAAACTATAAAGGAAAATCAATAGGCATAAAAAACAAGCACGGAAAAGTAGCCGAAAGCGAAGAGGAGTATAAAGAAGTGTGGAAACAATACTTTACAGAATTACTTTACGAAACCCCCCCAAACCACATAGAGACGCTATCTGAAAATGAAGAAAATTACGTAGCAAACACAAACGACTCAGATGACATCCCAAGTAGAGAAGAAATAAAGAACGTTATCAACAAAATTAAAAACGGCAAAGCGCCAGGTAGAGACGGAATCAACATAGAACTTATAAAGTATAGTGGTGAATCTTCACAAGAGAAGATATTCCAACTCATAAAGAGGGTTTGGACAGAAGAGACAATGCCAAGCGAGTGGGAGATGGGACAAGTCGTAACTATACATAAGAAAGGCGACCAGCAGATATGCAGTAACTATAGAGAATTGACCTTGCTAAACACGGCATACAAAGTACTGTCAACAATAATTCAAAACAGACTGGTGGACAAAACAAGGCTCTTAATTGGACAGTATCAATGTGGATTCATGAAGGGCAGATCAACGACTGACGCAATACACACCCTCAAACAAATAATAGAAAAGGCTCATGATTATAAATTATATACTGAGCTAATTTTCGTAGATTTTAAACAAGCTTTTGATTCGCTGAACAGAGACAAGGTACTGGAAGTCTTGGAGAAAATGGGAGTACAAGGAAAACTGAAAAGATTAATACAGATGACAATGACCAATACAAGAATTAGCATAAGAACACAAAAAGGAAACACAGAGGACTTCGAAATTAATAAGGGAGTGAAGCAGGGAGACACACTATCGACCACACTGTTTAATATAGCTCTGGAGTATGTGGTCAGAAAAATAAACAAAGGAACGTTGAGAACAAGAGAAGGACAAATAATAGCGTATGCCGATGACATAGTCATCATTTCAAAGAACCGTAAAACATCAGAGAACCTGTTAGAAGAAATTGTGAGGCAAGGAGAAAAGATGGGGCTGAAGATAAACACAGAAAAAACAAAAATGATGATAATGGATAAAGCAGTAGGAAGTAAAAATGATAAAATCAAAATAGGCAACCTCAAACTAGAAGAAGTGGATAGATTCAAATATTTGGGGGTGACTATCACCAATAATGGAGATAAAGGAGCAGAGATAAAGGAGAGAATAAGGAACACAAACAGGGTATATCAAGCAAACAAGAAGTTATTAACAAATAAAACACTGGGCAAGAAAACGAAAATGAGGATATACAGGACGATAATACTACCTACAATGATGTACGCTGCGGAGACGATAACAATGACTAAGAAACAGGAAGAAGAGCTAAGAGTACAAGAGAGAAAGATAATGAGAGCAATACTAGGACCTGTTAGGACGGAAAATGGTGAGTTCAAAATAAGGACGAACAGAGAAATATTGGAGGAACTAGAAGGGGAAGACGTGATAAAGAGGATCAAAAGACAAAGAATTAGATGGCTGGGACATGTGTGGAGAGCTGGAAGCAGATCTACAATATACAGGGTTCTTCATTAGTGCGTCGGGCAATCCTAGCGTGGTTATTTACAAAAGTAGAAAAAAAAGTTTTATACAAAAGTTGTAGAATGTGACTTTATGCATATTTTAAAAATATTTTCAAACATACAGTGTGCGTCACAAAAGTATGGCACGAAAAAGTATGATTTTTTTAAATGGAACCCCCTGTATATTAATTGATATTTCAATTCTTTATTCAATTTGGAACAAAAATTGTGATACAACTAATGTTCCTAAATCCAACCGTTATCGAGATATCGCGTTTTAAAAATGGCATTTTTGCAACTTTGACATGCTATAAAACTCAAACTATTCAAGTTAGAGAAAAATGGATTGCACATTCCTATCTTAACTTTTCAAAAGCTATTCAAGGAGATTAAATCCATTATTGTGAAAAAATGTCAAAATGTGCCGAAAAAAGTTGACAGTTGACGTTACCTTCTATCCAAATGACAGAAGAGCTCTTGAAAAGTTAAGATAGAAATGTGCAATCCATTTTTCTCTAACTTGAATAGTTTGAGTTTTATAGCATGTCAAAGTTGCAAAAATGCCATTTTTAAAACGCGATATCTCGATAACGGTTGAATTTAGGAACATTAGTTGTAGCACAATTTTTGTTCCAAATTGAAGAAAGAATTGAAATATCAATTAATATACAGGGGGTTCCATTTAAAAAAATCATACTTTTTCGTGCCATACTTTTGTGACGCACCCTGTATGTTTGAAAATATTTTTAGAATATGCATAAAGTCACATTCTACAACTTTTGTATTAAACTTTTTTTTCTACTTTTGTAAATAACCACGCTAGGATTGCCCGACGCACTAATGAAGGACCCTGTATAGCATGGTGGAATGGCAACCTAGTGCAAGAAGAAGGAGGGGAAGACCAAGATCAAGCTGGATGAGAGAGGTACAAGCTGACCTAAGCAGGGCCGGAGTACGTCACTGGCAGAAGAAGACAGGGGACAGAGATATATGGAGACAGATATGTGAAAGTGTTTGAATTAGAGACTGGGGACTGATCTACCCCTATTTAAATAGATCTAGAAAGCTTTTTGCGGCGATACCCCGCCTGGGGTTTTTAAGCCATTATATATATATTAGCGACGTAAGGATTTAATTTTGTAGAATCAGATTTCAGCCAGGCCAATGTGATAGTGGAATCTGAATAGAGAAAAACTGCATCAATTCTGTCCTTTAGCAAACTGTAAACAGAACTTGCAAGATTTGCTAAAAGCAAAGCATCATTTAGTTCCAGTCTAGGCATTGTTAACTTTTTGTTTATAGGCACAAGTCTTGATTTTGAGCCCATTAAACTAATGCGAACATGATCCTCAAAGACAGCTCTTGCATATAAAACAGCTCCATAGGCCTTTGTGGATGCGTCACAATATTCTACCAATTCCAACCGTTTGGCATCCGTAAAATGTAATGATCTAGGAATAGAGATCATTCTCATTGAACAAAGACTTGAGATGAAGTTTTTCCATTCACTTAGCAGATCTTCAGGAAGAATATCATCCCATTTCAGTTGGTTGATCCATAATTTCTGCATAAATATTTTGGCGGTTACCGTGATGGGACCCACAAGTCCTAGACGGTCATAGAACTTGGAGATGAAGCTCAAAACTTGACGTTTGGTGACACAATTCTTTGGATTATAAGGTGGGGCTTTAAACTGGAATTCATCTTTATTTGGTATATAGGATATTCCTAGTGTTTTTATTGAAGAATCGGATTTATTCATGTTAATTTCCTCAAAATGACATTTTTCACTGGGTATGTCCTGTAGAACAGAACGTTCGTTGCCACACCATTTGTGTAATTCAAAAGATCCCAGTCTCAAAAGCTCAACAAGTTCATTCTTCAGCTTTATGATATCTTCAATGGTGTCCGCTCCCGTAAGTATATCATCCACGTAAGTATGATTGAGGACAGCTTTTGAGGCTATTGCAAATTTTTCTTTGTACCGGTTGGCTAATTCCACCAAAGATCTGGTAGCCAAAAATGAAGAACTTTTCATGCCGTAAGTGACAGTTTGAAGTTGTAAACACTGGATTCTCTTATTTGGATCATCTCTCCATAAAATATTTTGCAGAGGCCTATGATCAGGATTGACTTCAATCATTCTATACATTTGTTTGATATAAGATATAAGAACATATCACGCAAGAATTTTAAGCGCAAGCTTAGCTCAAGCACTCTCAGTCCTGCAATTGTCAAACCTCTCAATTGGAAGCCACGTTGGCTAAGCTTACCCGGATCTCAGAGTTCTGGAGCTTTGGGGGGGTTTTTTTTTAAAGTGGGCGCCAGAGATTCGTGCAGGTGAATCCCAACCTTCGAGGTCTTCTCAATTCCAATTGAGTTTAACAATTAACGAAAGAAAGTACGTAGCTGCCTTACTTACCGCCGACAAAACCAGGGATCAGGACTACCAACTCTCAAATCAAACCAGTTAACTCCCAAGACATTCGCATATATTGAAATTATCAAAATCCAAAATTATCTTACACAGTAATACCGTTCATACTTGCAAAGTACCTAAAACATACGTCCGTATCGCATGTACAAGAAATCAGTAAATAATAAAACTTGTATTTTCCAAAAACTCAGTTCAACTATATGTGCAATTTGTGTAATGAATCGGCATCAAGAAAAAGGTTCAGTACAAATCCGATCATTAATAATTAAAAAAAAACGCTATAACCTTAATAACGTTATTCTGTCAAATTTTATAATCCAACAAGCGAGCAGTTGAACCGATTAACTTATAAAAAAGATCACTCACAAACTGAGTTGCCGCTATGTGACGTCACAACGCTTCACAAAAGTATTCATAAAAAAAAAAAATAGATAAATCTCGACCGACCGTAACACTGACGTAAATAAAACAATATATAGATACGGCTCACCGCACAGCTTGCTAGGTTCTTTACTCCACCAAAAACCAAGAAGAGAAACACCCCAAAACAGTCCGTGTAGGCTGTACTGTACCAGTTCCCCAAGCAGATGAACGATCTTGACCGGTTTTTTTATTCAAGCTTCACTCAACAACTCCTCAAGGATTGGTAATTAATCCCATGCTCAGTTTCGGCAATTAAGCAATTAGAGTGGAGTGGATCAATCACGGTCGTGGTAGGGAAGAAAACACCCTTAACGTGGTACCTACATCAGTGGGAGGTGGTCATCATCTTAGGCCTGAATGGACTATCTTGGGGTCACTTATTTTCTACCCCCTGGATCTAACACATGGAGATGCGAATGTCTTCCAACCGTTCGCTACCAAGGTCGAGTTCGAAAAGAAAGATACGTTTAATGAAAAACTGACATCAGACATCAGCGACGTACAAGACTTTTAACCAGTGCGCTGTTGCCAGTAAATCAAACGACTACAGGGGAGATCGAAAAAGTAACATACCACGTTAATGTTGATTAATAGTAATGGAACGCTTTTGGCCCGTGATAACTCCCCCTCTCCTTAGACAGGAGAAAAACTAGGATAGATTTTCGACGATAGGCCGAGACAAGATTAAAACGAGACAAGAAAACCTTAAAGATGACCAATTCGGACTCAAGCAAAACAGAAAACAATAACCAAAGAAAAATAAGTGAAAAGACGCCCCTACTGTCGGAGGACAACACGACAACAAACCCTACTGATCCAGACCTATCAGATTCGGAAAATCACATGAATCAGCTCTTGCAGTTTGAAATTCCGTAGATGTTTTGTGGAATTCCTAACCGGCATTGCGTAACCTCAATGGGACTGAGGATACCTCGTGTACCGGTCTTACAAGAGTTGACCACGCACATTCACCCAAAGTCCGACCAATCCAAACCAGCATGGAGTGAGTAGACTAAGGGAGTCTAGTATAGGACAGAAGACTATACCAACTCTCACCTCTTTAACTCCTTAGACCCACTAAACTACAGGGAATGAGTTTGACCGAACTCATTACGCGGGTTGTACTATAGCGTACTACGCTGATGAGTGCTCTCTACGGAAACACCAGGTGGCCTCAAAAATGACGGGTTATAAAAGCTCCACATGGATTAAACAAAATTAATTTAAACAAAGAAAACCACCGCAAGCAAACCAGCGCTGACGGCCTCTGGAATCCAGCACTTAGAGGGCTTCTACCTCATCCAGAACCCGGAGTTAGGGTATTCTGCACAACCTCCCAAACAGGGTCCATAGCCTCGTAAAAGAGGGAAGACAAAAACGGAATAACGAAGAAAAATAACCAGATACGGGGCTGAGATGAAACGCAGTAGCTATGCCTCGTGGAGTCCATGTCGTGGAGGAGCTTCAAACGGTTCAATACCCCTAACCCACACCACTAGGAGTACCACCCCAGCAATAGCCCCCCAACGCCCATCCTCCCGCATCCGATATGCAAAAGAAGCTCTTGATACCACCAAAAAGTGCAAGAAAACACGACGGAATAAACGTCATAAACCAAAAAGTCACAATCGGGAAAAATATAACCGCATAGGTTAACGCCAAAATCAGTAAATGTAAACTCAAATAACCACAAAAGTTTACGAAAGTCAGAATCAGGGAATGTCAAAATTAGTGATGTGCACCATAACCAACAGGACTCAAAAACAGGCTTAGTTACGCAACAACCTGATGACGTGAATATAGCGAACAAAGTATAGACATGCATTAGACAGACTGAAAGTCTAAAATCGGCAATCACCAAACAACAGCAAGGTTTCAGTTAAAATCCCAATAAATGGCGAGATTTCAGCATTCATCAAACCAATCAACACAATCCAAAACAATGCTGAAACTCAACGAGGTGCTACAATCCAAAATCCTTCAAAAAGGAAAAGCGCACATCGGCAAAACGATCGCAGACCTCCCAAAATCAATACCATCGGCAATGTCACCGAATCCAAACCAATTGACGATGTGTGGCTATACCTGGCCATGAGTCATCACCTGACAACAGTCTCATTTTTAAAATCCATACAAAATGGCAAGGATCCAGTACCAAACTACCAAAAGCAAGCACAGAACCACTGAACTCTCAAATGAAGTAAATATAAACTGAAAAACCTCCTAAGAGAAAATACACATTACTCAGGCTATAAACTTCCCAAGACTGAAACAAATGACAACCGTAGCCAAGCAAGCAAAAAAAAAAACTTTATAGAATCAGGGTCCATAAAATACATGTCAAAAAAAACGTTACCGCAACCTCACATGCGCATCCACCATAAGGTGCGGAATCCATATACGCACACGAAATTCCTGCTGAAAAGGGATGATTAGGACAACTACTTGAAGTGTATTATCAGGTTTAGAGTGGTTGGACTTGATATAAATAGTCCCGAGGAACAGGAGGTGAAATCCAGATTCAAGGGAGTGCCACAAGATTCCTAGGGTGCAGAATCCACTGATGTTCACGAAGTTTTTGTTAAAACGGGACGATTATGACTGGGTGTCCAGGATATATTTTGACGGACGGCCACCTGAAGAGTGAACACTTGGAGGACTTGTACCTCCGGCAGTTTTCCGCCACGGACCTATTCCTCCGCCTGGCACCGTAAGGCTACTCAACCAAATGAGCGTACCGTGATAAAATGGTACTCACAACAAAGAGTGAGCACTTGGAGGACTTGTACCTCCGGCAGTTTTCCGCCACGGGCCTATTCCTCTGCCTGGCACCGTAAGGCTCCTCAACCAAAAGTTAGATCCAGGGTAGGAAAACAATTTCCAGGTCACAAACATACAAAGAGGTCAACAAATACAAAAACATCTCACGGCTCTCACTCAGCAAATGACAGTCACTCAACATACACTCCCATCTCGCTTTTCCCGTCGATTTGATTCAGAGGCAGGCAGTCGTCTGACCTGTACATAACTCTATCACAGAAGTTCAGCGGTACTCCTCAGCTAGACTGACCTGTACATAACTCTATTACAATAAGTTCAGCGGTACTCCTCAGACAGTCTGACCTGTACATAACTCTATTACAATAAGTTCAGCGGTACTCCTCAGCTAGTCTGACCTGTACATAACTCCATTACAATAAGTTCAGCGGTACTCATCAGACATCTACCCGTCTCCTGCACAAAATAGAAGGGTTGGCTAAGAGAAGACTGGGTGAAACTTATCCAGATTTCCAGTTACTCAAGAATAGAGGAAAATATCCAAACATGATACACCAACTGACTGATGAACGATCACATCACATGAAACTTGACAAAATCTCAAATACAAAATATATCAAACATTCCAAGCCGCAAAATAGGTTATATCAATCACAAACACAGTCCGCACACAAGTGTGATTTAAGAACGGCAGATCCGATCAAACGGTCAAAGTCGTCGGCAAGCAGCACCCTTGTACTTGAAACTAGCTGATGGCCTTACAAAATTCCCCCTCTCCCTAGAGAAAAAAAAAACTTTGGAAGAGGCTAACTAGATCGCGTCAAAATCTAAAAATCCCAAGAAAAGAATAAAGGTCCCAGTAAAAAAAACTATTTCATTAGGCTTCAAAATTTAACTTATTATTCCTTTTAAATATTATAACCACGTTGGGCGCCAAAATTTATCACGCAAGAATTTTAAGCGCAAGCTTAGCTCAAGCACTCTCAGTCCTGCAATTATCAAACCTCTCAATTGGAAGCCACGTTGGCTAAGCTTACCCGGAACTCAGAGTTCTGGAGCTTTGGGGGGGGTTTATTTAAAGTGGGCGCCAGAGATTCGTGCAGGTGAATCCCAACCTTCCAGGTCTTCTCGATTCCAATTGAGTTTATTTAACAATTAACGAAAGAAAGTACGTAGCTGCCTTACTTACCGCCGACAAAACCAGGGATCAGGACTACCAACTCTCAAATCAAACCAGTTAACCCCCAAGACATTCGCATATATTAAAATTATCAAAATCCAAAATTATCTTACACAGTAATACCGTGCATACTTGCAAAGTACCTAAAACATACGTCCGTATCGCATGTACAAGAAATCAGTAAATAATAAAACTTGTATTTTCCAAAAACTCAGTTCAACTATATGTGCAATTTGTGTAATGAATCGGCATCAAGAAAAAGGTTCAGTACAAATCCGATCATGTAGATGTAGATGTAGATGTTACAGTGGGTGGCTCACGCCAAAACCTGCTTAGGCCTCCTGGGCCCGTTGCAACCCACACTAGATAGAAGTGAGATTATTGAAGGCACGATGCTTTCGCGAAGCTCAGCAGGTCCCTCAAATAGATCCCTTCCAATTCCTGGAGTGTTGTGAGTTCAGCTCCGAAGTGTTCCATCCTAATGCTACGAAGAGCCGGACATTCCGTTAGGATGTGGGCAACGGTCTCTACGTCTTCAAGGCACCACCTACAGTCAGAATCTTCCCCGATCCCGATCCTATGGAGGTGACCCTTCAGGTTCATGTGACCAGTTAATAGACCAGTCATTGTGCGGAGGTCTTTTCTGCTCATATTTAGGAGCTCTTTGGTTCTGCCCGTATCAGGTCCTGTTATCATTGCCTTGGCATGTAGCATACCAGGGGCATTGTTCCAGCATAGAGTGGCCTTTTCGAGTAGAAGTTTCTTCGCCTCGACCATTCCTATTGCTTTAGAGATGCCAATCATTGGTTCGGGTCCTATCGGCCTGTGCGATGAACCACTTTTGGCAAGTCTGTCAGCTTCAATGTTCCCCTTTATACCGCTATGGCCCGGGACCCATATTAGCCTCACCTTGTTGTTATTTTGAATTATCTTATGCAGAACCTCTTTGCATTCTAGGACTGCTTTAGAGTCTACTGCCTTTCTCACAACAGCCTTTAATGCTGAAGTGCTATCTGAACAAATGTTGAAAGTTCTGTGATTTGTGCCGCTCTCAAGAATGTTATATGCACATTGTGTTATGGCGAAGATTTCGGCCTGTAGGATCGAAGCGTAGATCCCGAGCGAGAAGGTCATTTTATTGTCCCTCCCGCTCTTGCAGAATCCTGCTCCTGTGCCTCTCTGATGTTTGGAGCCATCAGTAAACCACCACGACCCTTCTCGTGTTTGAACTGGTCTGTTCTGATCCGTCCAATCCTCTGGTCTAGGAATAATCAGCTCAGGCGAGCTACCAGCATAGAAGATTGGAGTCATGTAGTCGGAGTGCATTAGCAGCACTCCATCTTTTATCTGGGGTTCACTCATGATGACCGAGTGTCCCTTGTTCCTTAGCTTCAGATGTTCCAGACAGTGAAGACGGTATGCTGTTCTGAGTGCAACACTCTCTACAAACAAGTGCAGTGGGGGTAGCTCCAGAATTACCTCCAACGCTCTCGTTGGTGTGGTCCGTACTCCGATCATTAATAATTAAAAAAAAACGCTATAACCTTAATAACGTTATTCTGTCAAATTTTATAATCCAACAAGCGAGCAGTTGAACCGATTAACTTATAAAAAAGATCACTCACAAACTGAGTTGCCGCTATGTGACGTCACAACGCTTCACAAAAGTATTCATAAAAAAAAAAATAGATAAATCTCGACCGACCGTAACACTGACGTAAATAAAACAATATATAGATACGGCTCACCGCACAGCTTGCTAGGTTCTTTACTCCACCAAAAACCAAGAAGAGAAAAACCCCAAAACAGTCCGTGTAGGCTGTACTGTACCAGTTCCCCAAGCAGATGAACGATCTTGACCGGTTTTTTTATTCAAGCTTCACTCAACAACTCCTCAAGGATTGGTAATTAATCCCATGCTCAGGTTCGGCAATTAAGCAATTAGGGTGGAGTGGATCAATCACGGTCGTGGTAGGGAAGAAAACACCCTTAACGTGGTACCTACATCAGTGGGAGGTGGTCATCATCTTAGGCCTGAATGGACTATCTTGGGGTCACTTATTTTCTACCCCCTGGATCTAACACATGGAGATGCGAATGTCTTCCAACCGTTCGCTACCAAGGTCGAGTTCGAAAAGAAAGATACGTTTAATGAAAAACTGACATCAGACATCAGCGACGTACAAGACTTTTAACCAGTGCGCTGTTGCCAGTAAATCAAACGACTACAGGGGAGATCGAAAAAGTAACATACCACGTTAATGTTGATTAATAGTAATGGAACGCTTTTGGCCCGTGATAAACAAACTTGCGTGTTCTAAACAAAAGCAGAATCGCAAATAATGTATTCTGAACAACAGCACCATTATACAAAAAGTCATTGATCGACTTCTTTGATTAAGTTTTCATGCTGCCATCAAAAACGACGCGGAATGAAGTGGTTCTATTGTCTTCTCTTATCACTGGGTGATGTCCCATAAAATGGACTTTTCCAGAATTGAGGTCCTTGCTACTGTAGTCAACAATTTTTGCATGATTCAAGCATAAATATTCATCAATAAATATATTTGTTAAAAAAATCCAAATTTGATTTGAATCTTTTTTCGTAATTTTCAAATCTTCTATAAGCTACAGAAAAAGAATCTCCTGAATCCAGATCTGGAATTGATTTCTTCAAAGGTAAATTAACTTCAAATTTATTGTTAAATAACTTCACGGAATTTTTGAAAATCTCCTCGCAAGCTTCTCCATCATTGTTGTATTCAGGAAAAATTTCTGGTACCTTTTCCAGCTCCCAAAACTTGGACAGAACTTGTTCCAATCGATGATCCATTGTTGAGCTCATATGCAATGACACGATTGGGTTGCTTGAAGAATTGAAGCTGGAACAGCTCCACTCACCACATATCCAAATAATGTGTTCTGAAGAAATAGGCCATTTTCTAGTTTATGACTATCGCTCAACAGAATTTCAAAGAAAACATTTGTCAACAATAAAATGTCAATTTCCAATGATTCATTGAAGGTCTCATCTGATAACTGGATTGAATCCGGTAGGTCCAGGTCCAAACAAGGAAAACGATGTTGAGGTAGATGACTATTTTTTTCCACCACTGCACACTTCACTGTGATTTCATATTCATGTACACAGGATTCCAGATCAATTAACTGCTTGGTTTATTGGTAATTTATTGTTTGAGATACCAACAATATTAATATTTTCCCTAAAATGCTTCAATCCTAATTTTTTGACATCAAACTTGACTAGGCAAATTTGTGATCCTGTGTCCAATAGACATCTAAAAGTGTGATATTTGTTATCAATTCCTCTAATTTTCACTTTTACAGTTGGAAGAATTACTGTATCATCTACTTTGGTGAAAGCATTTAAGGTAAAATTAACTCTATGCTCCTTATCAATATGAAGCATGGTCTTGTGATTCTTTGAACATGTTTGACATAATTTAATGTTCAGCTTACAAGTGCTCATGTGCTTATTGAGACACATCTTACAACATTTGTTTTTATCAATGAATGAGATTCTTTCATTAACTGGAATAATTTTGAATTTTTTACACATGAATAGCTTGTGGCCAGGATATTTGCAATAGATGCATTTATCTCTGGTATCAATAGTAGTGAGATAGTTGTACTGGCTTTTAGTAAGTTTTACTTCCGATAATTCACTGGCTTCTAAAGCAGTAGCTCTTTTTTCCAGATATGTTATGAAATTTGCAAATGTTGGTAGACTGGAATTATCTCTGTCCATTTGATAGCTTCGATTGGTGAACGAATCCAATTTTTTGGACAAAATGTTGATCAAAAGCATATCCCACTTGTCAATTGGTTGGTTTAAATTCTTCAGCGCTCCCATTTCCTGTGTTATTTTACTTATGAAATCCCTCAATGCAGCCGGTGTTCCTTTTTGAATAGGTTGAATCTCAAGAAGTGTATTGATATGAAAATTAATCAGCATAGCTTGATTGTTGAATCTATTGTCAAGTATCGACAATGCTTCTTTGTATGATGTACTTACAAGAGGCAAATTTTTGAATAAACTCAATGCTTCTTCTTTTAGATAGCTTCTTAAATAAAAAAGTTTTTCCACCGCAGATAAATTTAAATTTGTATCGATGACCGCATTAAATATTTCGATGAATGGTTTGAAATTATTCAAATTTCTCCCATCAAAATGAGGAATGTCTATATTGGGTAATTTTGTATGAGGAATGCTGTTAGCAGGCTCTGTATGTTGTTTATTCAAACATTCCCGTTTGGACAAGAAATAGTTCAATCTGCTTAACACATCAAAATACTTATCTTCAACTTCTTCTGAATGATCTTCTTCATCAGGACTGACTATTCTTGATTGAATTTGACAATCTTGAACACTCTTGAAATTACTTTCCAATAATTCTTTTCTTGAATTGAGTTGATTGACCAAGAAGATATCGGAAAAATCATCATCTTGGTGTTTAGTCAAAAACCTCTCAACACGATATATACTTGATTTTACGTGGTCAATAGTCGCAATTAATTTAGCTACATCCCTTTTTATCGACATTTTGTTTTAATCAAAGAAATATTTTCATAAAATATGCACCAAAATAGACTTATTCTAGATAAAATACAAAACAGGGTTTATCAGTCAATGAGACAAATGAGCACTCTGATCCCAATAAAGTCTACAAAATAGGAAAAAAGAGCAGATTGATACAAGATTCTCTTGCTCTAAACCGCATTCGAAATGTCAGGAAAATGTATGGAAACGCCCGCCGGCACTCAGACACGACCAATAATCGGACTAATGCGCGCGAAATGACAATCAACACACAACTGATGTAATGATGATGCATTTTCAACTTGATAACATCGTTAATTGATATGGTTTGGGTACTTCCCTGAAATCCTCTGGTTGACTGACATATCCTCAGGTTCTCAGGCTTCTTTTCCACAAGCTTTCTGTAGAAGTATCCGGTTATACAAAGGACCAATTTTTTATGTTGAGTTCTACGTTCAACATAAAAAGAGTATGGTGATTTTTTGATATCCATGTATCTACAGCACTATTTACAACAATATTTACAGCTTGAGATGCCAAGAAGGCAGGGCACAAAAATAGCAAGTACTAAACTTGACAATACTAATTATTTCTTACATAAATCAGAGAAACAAATCGCTACCAAAGCTCATCTCTCGCGTCTCTCTAGAGAATGACAAGAATATGACATTTATGACACTATATTTTTACACGTCAATAATAACTGAGGTTTGAGATTACATAGTTGCCAATGTGACATATATTTTGTTGGATTTATGTTTCCAACAGCTATTCACATACCTTTTAGAAAATGGGAAATACATGAGCTGCCTGCCTTACAGACTGATGCCACAAAAGAAGTATGGAGTATTAAAACAACTACAACTGTTGATTGTCCACGATATGCAGTTATCGCTTTTCAAACAAATCATATTGATGACGTCAAATCGAACGCAACAAAATTCGATCATTTAAATATATCAGACATTCGATTGTTTCTGAATGAGGAATATTATTCATATGAACGTTTGAGTCTCAACTTTGGAAAGAATGATTATTCGGAAGCCCACTACAGCTACACCGAATTTTACTCAAACTTTTGGGCTATAGATAAGAAGAGACCGCTTTTAAATTATGATGATTTCAAAAATCATACATTTTTTGTCATCGACTGTTACCGACGTGACGAAACCTTAAAGTCATCAACCATAGATGTGAAAGTTAATTGAGTCACGTGAAGGATTTCCTGTCAAAACCAAGGCGTATTGCACGATTATTCACGATTGTGTCATCGAAAATTGAATTAGTACGATGAAGTCGCTTGAGGATGTCAATGAAATGGCGAGAGGTGTTTCAATCAAGAACGAGATTTGCAATAAAAAAACAACCAGATCAGGGAAAAAGAAAAACAATAAAGCCAGCAGCAGCAGCAGCAGTACCAGGATCGGATGCTTCCAGACTATCATCACAACAATCATCATTATTATTATCATTGGAATTAAATGAATTATATTTTATATTTTCTGAATAAACCTATGAGAAAAAATCTATGCATTTTTAATTCTTTTTTTTTCAATTGAATACAAATAGCGGAATCAATCCCGATGTGAGGTTGATGAACCCGAGATAGTTGTCGTGAAATGCAAACACTCTTAATTGACCCGCGATGTAGGTGTAGGTACTTGTTATTATATCAAATACGTCGAATTTTAAATTTTAATGTTCAACTTGTGGCAATTTGTTCTTGATAAGTCATCGGTTTGAGCTCAATTTAACACGTTCTGACTGGAATATGCAGGTGCTCGCTTGCATTCGTTGAGAAAAGTACCAATTAAAAGATTGGACGTTTCATGTTAACATACTTAATTATAAACAGCTCTATGGGTTTGAATGTTATCATTGTTTGGCATAGTCTTTTCCACTTCTTCTTAGTCTAGTTACGTTAATTCGATCATGTTAAATAAATCAGTTCCTCCCAAGGAATTGAACGAGACACTTGCACTTTTTGAATAACCACCATCAGTCCATACTTCAACTCAACATCCACCCTTTGAAATTGATTCAGGTGATTGACAAGTTTTCAATTTTGGTAATTTTGAAATAAATCATCGATTTAAAGCAGTTTTTCCATCAACAATTCAATCAAAATGTGGTCAGCTCAAGGAGGATCCGCTCGTGACTGGGTTTCTGCTGTCGAGAACACGGCAAAAAAATCCGACATCTTGAATTTGACGCACTACATGAATCAAACTATGGTATGGGAAAATTGTATACTGAAGAGGAGTGTAAAAGCCCGCGCCCACGCCTGTGAGGAGTTTCTGTACAAGTCAGATCTACGATCTTTCCTGATAACAATCAAAGAAATGGAACTTTTGGGTTGGTTGATATAGATTATATTTTATAATTTTTGAATAAACCTATGAGAAAAAATCTATGCATTTTTAATTATTTTTCATGATTTCGGAATACAAATTCAAATAGAGAATTTAATCTAAACGTGGAAAACTTATTCACAAACATAATAATTACCGTGTAAAGTACACATTTTCGGTCGACTCGAGTTGTCCATTAGTCTACGCGTTGACATATATATTGAGCGATATGCGGGGTCTAGATTTTCCCACCCTCTACTAGTCTGGTTCGGTTGATAAGATCCAGTTAGAGGAGTTAGTTTTTTCTCGATAGTTGAACGAGACACTGGCACTTTTTTGAAGCAGCAGCTTGGTTTAACCATACACACGCTCCAGACCGAATAAGGTAGGTAAATTAAATTTAAGCATTTTTAATTAAAACTATTTTTCAATGTGAATTATTTCTATTTCTTATTTTTTTATGTAATTGAACTAAACAAAATACAGGGTGTCTCACGGTCTATGGTACTCTAGACGTTTATGGAAAACTAGACATAGAATTGATCTGAAAATTTGGCTCAGCACATAATCGAGTATGATCTATATTTTAAAAATATTTTCAGTTCTGCAGTCTTGCCGCTTCTACCCAGAAGTCGTGGCAACTTTCTTATTTTGAATGGACCACCCTGTATATTATAATTTTTTTGGATTTCTTGACTGATTCGTATCACTTTTGCTTGATATACTCCTATACCTATCGGCAGCGGTTTTCGAGATATAAATTAATTTATAATATTTTTGTCGTAAAACACATCAGTGGATTGAGTTCAATAATTTCGTACTTGAAAACGGTGGAGAGTTGAAATTGCTATGCCGAATAGAGGAAGGTAGGTTTATATGGTTCCAATGGAAAAACCGATCTGAATATATACAGTGTGCTTCAAATTTATTAATCTTTCTCCTTCACACAAAAATGATAAAAAATCAATTTTTTCAAATGGAACCCCCTGTATATTACTTGAGAAATGAAAAGGCCAATAAATTTTCTTTCAAATGGTATCCCATGTTCCTATACCTTAACCTTCAGGTTCTACAAGAAAAATGCATTTGTCTAAAAAATAAATTATATTGGTATTATTGATATGAAACATAATGTAGTTGCAGTTTGCTACTAAAAATAAATTGTTATTGCTGTGTGACCTGGCAACTATGGGTTGCCCTAGAAACTACATTATGTTTCATATCATGTATACCAATATAATTTATTTTTTAGTAAAATGCATTTTTCTTGTAGATCCTGAAGGTTTAGGTATAGGAACATAATGATGGTCATTTGTTGATAAAAGATCTTGCCAAACGTAGTCACGTGACTGTTCTTCCGACCAATAATGAAGTTTATATATCTTTCACCCATTCCGTTGACAAAAACAATCTGAGATTCAGGTAGGTACATTGATTCATTTAGATTTTTAGGCGCTTCTCACGATGATTTACTATCGACAATGAAAAAAAACTGATTTTAAAATATTGAGAAAAGAATTTGCACATCTAGATGAGACAAAATTTCAGTTGTTGACGCGGAAAGGTGTATTTTGTTATGACTATATTGATAGCTTGGAAAAAAATGAACGACACCCTATTACCTTCGATTGAGCATTTTTATAATAAATTGAATGACTCCAATTTATCCGTCGAAAATTATCAACATGCTCAAAGTGAGTGGGAAGCCTTTGGTATCCAAAATTTTGGTGAATATTCAGATTTGTATCTAAAGACCGATATTTTGGGTTTAGCCGATTTATTTGAGAACTTTAGACAAAGTATCATTCAGACACATAAATTAGATCCCGCATGGTATTATACGATGCCTGGCTCACATGGGATTGTATGTTGAAATTTACCGATTGTAAATTGGAACTTCTTCAGGATATTGATCAAATCATGTTCATTGAGCAGGGGATTCGTGGAGGCATTTCAACTTGTGTTCATAGGTATTCTGAAGATAACAACATTATCAGTTCGAAATATAATGTTTTTTCACATCCACCAAAATGTGAACAAAGTTCAGCTTACCGCCGACTTCCAGAGAAATTAATATTGTTCACATTTTGGCGGATGTGGATAACATTATATTTCAAACTGATAATTCACAGAGGTATACCCTAAGAGCTCAATGTACAAATATTCTAACAAATTTCATGCATAAAAATCATAACCATTCACCTTTTTTAAATGACATGTTTAACAAAACAATTTTTTTTTTGAAAAATAATACCGAGCTATACATAGTGAGAAGTGATAAGGGAAACGTAACGGTGGCTATGAACAGAATTGACTATATATCCAAATCAGAAGAACTTTTGCAAGACTTGAAATATTATAGTCAGTTGACAAGAGATCCATCTTTATCCCTTAAGGGTAAAGCAAATAAACTAATAAAAATACTCAAAGACAGAAATCACATCGACAGCGACATCAAGAAGTCTGAAAGGCCGACTAACCTCTCATAAAAGTGACTGCCGTAACAAAAAAGACTCTTGTGCTCTTAGTATCCACCCCAACCATGCAGACTAATCACAGTGTGGACTGGGACAGTACGATTGTGTTAGACAAAGTCACATATCACTCAAAGTATATAGGAAACTCCCATACAATAGTTTGGAATGAAATTCGCCAGCGCCCTACAACGGGAAGTTCTCGTACTTTTGACTTTTTTTTTCTCAAAAGCGTAAAGAAATCTGTTTTTATTGCATACGGTGGAGCCATCTATTGGATAAAATACGATTTATACCACGTTCGAAATTATAATTCATATGTTTATCACATGGTAGGTATATCAAAAGTTATTTTGAAAATATGCATAACTATTTTTCAAAAACGTTCATTGTATAATGTCTAAATACTATGTCCTGGACAAATACAACCTATGCATATTTTTCACTTTATAACTTTTGACAAGCCATGTGAAACAATATTTAAATTGAATTTCGAATGTTGAGTCTATAAAATGCAAACCACAAAATTTATGGGACTTGTATACCCAGTTGTGTTTCAGTTTTGTTGTTCAAAATCGAACTTTTAACTGATGTTATTAACAGTGGCGATCAGGTTGGTTTAGGTTAAAACGTTGAGAAACTCAGGGAGAGAAAATGATGAACGTGTTGACACAACGAAAAAATCTATTCAAATGCTTGAACATGAAATTAAATATTGCGCAAGCGCATTACTTGGTACATACAATGACATGACGCCAAATGGTACAGTCAAGAATATAATGAACTTTTGGTACATTTCACAACACTCCCACTTAACAAAAGTTCACAAATATCTTGTTACTACCAAAACTATTCACCAAGCCTGACTTAAACCTAAACAAGTCACAAATCTCAATTTCTTCACATTTTGTAATGGTTTGGTCAAAATGTCGGCTATCATTTCATCCGTTGACAAATATCTCAAATTAATTTTATTCTCAGATACAGCATCTCTTAAGAAATGGTACCTTATATCGATGTGTTTTGATCTATCGTGAAAGACTGGATTATTCGCAAGCTTCAGAGCACTTTGATTGTCATTAAATATATCCATGCAAATTTCCGGTAATTTAAAAATAAAGATTTCTTAAGTATATGGCCCCCTTAGCTGCCTCACTTAAGGCCATGTACTCAGCTTCAGTAGTCGATAGAGCCACCGTTCTTTGCTTGCAACTTTTCCATGACACTGAGCCCCCGTTGAATTTAAAAACGTAGCCAGTAAAAGACTTTCTGTCTTGCCTTTCTGAGCCCCAATCGGCATCTGCAAAACCCGTTAAATTTAAATTATCATTATAAAACTTCATAGAAAAATCTTTAGTTCCCTTCAAGTATCTGAGCAAACGTTTAGCACACTGCCAATGTAACTTAGTGTACGAGTTATTATATTGACTTAGCAGGCTAACAGCATGAGACATATCTGGGCGTGTCATGATAGCTAAATACATCAAACTTCCGATCAGTTCCTGATAAGGGATTTCCGGATCACACGTTTCACCCTCGATATTACTCAAGTTGATACTGCCATCAAGTGGAGTACCAACAATCTTACTATCTATCATACCAAAACGTTTCAACAAGTAATTTATATACAGTTCTTGATCAATAGTTATGTTATTCTTAACATGATCTCGACTAATCCTGACTCCTAAACATTGCTTAGCCTCACCAAGATTTTTTATCTTAAATTTACTACTTAAATGACCCTCAAGAAAATCGATTGCTTTGGAATCAGCTGAAAACACAAAGAAATCATCCACGTAAACTGCGACTATTGTTGATAAATTCTTATTTATTTTTGTGTATAAGCAAGGCTCAAATTTCGACTTATTGTATCCAATACTTGACAAAACTTCATCAACTTTTTGATTCCAAGCACGACTAGATTGTTTTAAGCCATATACAGCCTTCTTCAGCCTATAAACCTTATTTTCGTTATTTTTGAAAATAAAACCATCTGGTTGTCGCATAAAAACAGTTTCCTTTGAGACCCCATTCAAAAAAGCTGTCTTAACATCTAAATGTAAGATCTTTAAATTTGATTGAACAGCTTATCCTATCAACAATCTAAAGGTTGAATGTCTTACCACCGGAGCAAACGTTTCAACATAGTCAATGCCCTCTTTTTGGGTGTAACCTTTTGCTACGAGTCGAGCCCTGTACTGATGACTATTGTCCTTGTCACTTTTCACTTTGAACAGCCACTTGCACTGCACAACAGTCCCAGCTTCTGGTGGATCGACGAGCTCCCACGTTTCATTCTCCTTGAATGAATTGATTTCTTCTAACATGGCCTGCTCTCATTCACGTCCATCTGGTCTGGAAAGTGCCTCGGCTACTGTCCTCGGAACATCCAAAGTGTTTTGCTCCATGCCACCATTGAAGTATGTCACATACTCATCAAAGGTCTTTTTCTTGGCTTCTCTTTGCGATCTTCTTGGTGCATCTTCCATAACTGAAACATATGGTTCATCAGGAACATAACTGCTAGGTCTAGACTCGAAATAGATTGATCGATCTCTTCTCCCACTGGATCTGAATCATCTCCTGTATTTTTTTCTTGAAACACATTTGTATGGAATGGTTTTTTTTGCATGATAATCAAATCGCGGCTGACGATCACTTTTCATGTAGCAGGATTGAAGCACCTATATCCTTTCGTACTCTCACTATAACCCACAAGAAAATGTCTCACTGATTTCTGGTCCCACTTATTCCTACAAGATTTTGGAACATGAACCCCCCCTACGCTCCCAATTATTCGAAGATGACTCACATTTGGTTTTCTACCAGTCCACAATTCATAAGGCGTTTTCAAGAGTTTTGAGGATGCAGAACGGTTTTTTAAATAGCACGCTGTGTTGCAGGCTTCAGCCCATAACGATTTGCTTAGACCTTCGTCAAACAAAAGACATTGCGCCTTTTCAACAAGAGTGCGATTAAAGCGCTCAGCCATGCCATTTTGCTGAGGTGTATGACTGGTCGATGTCTGATGAATAATGCCAACACTCTTTAAATACCTTTCAGAGTCCTTGTTGAAAAATTTACCCCCATTGTCACTTTTCAACACTTCAATTCTGGTGTTCTGCTGATTTTCAACTAAACTTTTGAAATCCATGAACTTGCTGAATGCCTTATCCTTCGTCTTTAGGAAGTAAATAAAACACATTCGACTGAAGTCATCTATGCATGTCAGGAAATACTTGGCTCCACCTAGAGATGCTGTTTCCATGGGTCCGCAGATATCACTGTGTATCACCTCCAATAGTTGCTGCGCGCGACTACCTTCCTTAGGAAAAGACAAACGGGCTTGCTTGCCTTTACAGCACACCTCACAATTTTTAACTTTAGCTACACCTTCATATAAAAGACCATCTACCAGCTTGGCAGTTTTATTAAGGTAGCTGTCATTTAAATGGCCTAAACGTTGATGCCAAACATCACTGCTCACTGCTTGGAAACACACTGATTGGTCTTCACAAACGTCCAATTTATACACATTGTTGTTGAGACTAGCAGTTGCCACCAAAACATTTTCTGGATTGAAAATATCACACCCATTTTCATGAAAACACACCCTATTTCCGCTACTTATCAATTGACAAACTGACAATAGATTTGTTGTCAAGCCTGGGACATATTGTACTGCTTTCAACATAATATTGTGCTCTCTGTCTGTGATTGTTTTGATTTCAACATCACCAGCACATTCCACAGTAATTTTGGATCTATTTGCCACTACAATCTCCAGCAAATCAGGATTTCTTTGGTTTATTAACCATTGTTTACTAGCTGTCAAATGAGTACTTGCTCCACTGTCAATATACCAGTCCGTATTTTTGAAATTGCCAGTAGTAAACACAGCACTGAATCCTCCATCCGATTTATCAGGGCACTTTGACATAAAATGTCCATGTTTCTTAAACTTGTAACACATGATATGACTGAGGTCCTTCTCGATTCGATGTTGACGCATGCCCACTCCCAACAGAACCAGCTGATTTTCCTTTGAAATTCGGTTTGAATGTTCTTCGGTTGCCTGTCAAATGTTTGTTCGCTGCAAAAGCGCCGTTGCTGCCGCCATCTGTCTGCATATCTAGCAACTTGGTTTTTATTGAGTCTGTAGTGATATTGATTCCGGAATGTTCCACCGCCATAATCATTGGGCCGTACTTATCAGGAAGACCTGCTAACAGCAGCGATCCAACCCATTCCTCATCGATCTTGAAACCGGTGCGCCGTAGTTTCTGCGACGTTTCGACAATCTAGTTGATGTACGACTCCATACTGTTGTGATTTTCAAGCCTCGCCGATATTAACGTGCGCAAAAGTCCAATTTTACGCATGAAACCACTATCATCGTATAGTCTTTTGAGATCTGTCCAAACTTCTTCGGCAGTTTTCGCATTCTTCACATGGGGAAACAAGGATGAATCGATCGTCAAGACTAACTTGGCCTTCGCTTTTGCGATGGTAGTTGCATCGGTCTCACTACCGTCGATACATTTGTTTAGTCCATCCAGCACAAACATATTCTCGACTGCAAAAGCCCACTCATCGTAATTCTCACGGCCTAAAAGCTTTGGCACGCTGCTCAAATAATTGACCGCCATTTTCCTTTTCGTGAGAAACACACGCGACTTACGCGACCTCGATACGACGAATAGAACGACTTTTCTTCCACTTCTCGAACTACTGAATACCCAAAACTCCGCGTTACGAACTACCTGAGCCTGGGCCCATAACCTGATGTTATTAACAGTGGCGATCAGGTTGGTTAAGGGTAAAACGTTGAGAAACTCAGGGAGAGAAAATGATGAACGTGTTGACACAACGAAAGAATCTATTCAACTGCTTGGACATGAAATGAAATATTGCGCAAGCGCATTACTCGGTACATACAATGACATGACGCCAGATGGAACAGTCCAGAATATAATGAACTTTTGGTACATTTCACAACATCGACATGCTGAACCAATTTTTTTAAAACAGTGGAAGAACTTTTATTGGAAAGGAAAGGATGCGTTTTGTTAAAAATATCCACACATCCAGAGGACAATACATTTCTCAAGGAACTCACGATAAGCTTACATTATAGTCCAATCCAAGGTTCAAACACAAATTTCAAGATAATCTTGGTACTGAAAATTAGAAACTTACGGCACAAAATTCAAATTACACGTGAAATGACAATGACGTCTAGGGTTAGGGATTGGTTATTTATGGCAACCGTTGTTAAGGAAAACCTCCGTCTCTAGCGCCATCCAACGGGTAGTCCTCTAAACACATCCGACTTGATTAACTGGTTGCCTAAAACTTCATTTACATTGGCTCTCATTCAAGTTTCCTATATATTTTGAGTGATATGTGGACAAAGTCAGCGCCTACAACAAAAGACTTTTCATGGAAATGGTTCACATAATCACATGTAAAAACTCCATGAACCAAAAAAGTGACACTCAGAACTTGAGCTCAATTTATAGTTACATCATCCAACTGTATAATGATCATAAACAACCTCAAACCAGGCAGTAACATGTTATATTTAAACGTAATGATCTGTTTTCAACTTTTATAGTAATTAGAGAAGTGTATATTTTGTTCGAACAGCGGTGAGCAGTGTACATCCAATAGGCAAACTTGTCACAGAAGTGTCTTTGTCTCTTTTTAACATATTATTTCTAGCATTTAGTCTCTCTTATCGAATTGTTAAACGGTAAAAGGGTTTTTGTGAGGTTTTTTAAAAGCACAACTATGAACCGATGCATGTGAATTCTCGTATTTCAACCATCATTTAGCTCACTTTCACGACAGTAATAAGATGTAGATAAATTTGTTGTAATTCAATTAGAAGAGAGTATGTTCTTCATAAGATGCTATCTTTTGTTATAAACTCGTCTTGGTGAGTAGATTATTTATAACGGTTTTTGTTACATGAACCTTAATTTATAGATGTCCTGATGAACAAAATAAACATTTCCGAAAGCTCGACAAACAAAAAAGGGTTTTGTTTTTTTACCTAAACCTAAGGCCATTTTTCACTGCATCCCCAAGACTATAAGCTTGATATATATATTTATATATATTTATCAAGCATCGCTATATATATCTATATATATATATACAGGGTGTCCGGAAATTACGCGTCAGGATTTTGGTGGGCGATTCTACATGAAAAATTAATGCAACAAACTTCTATACAATTTTTTCAAAAACTTCAAAAATTTTTTCAAAGTACGAATTCTTAATTATTTAAGGTACGGTTAATGTTTAAAGTCGTTTTTCTCGGAAACCGTTAATTCTACGATGATGCAACACGAGCACCTTTTTAAAAAATATTTTGATGCTCTTTACTAATTTGACATCCAAATTTATAAAAAGATTAAAACAAAAAAGTTCTAAGTAATTTTTCTAAGGTGAAGGACAGCTTCAGCCTTTTGTCATTGACGACTAGCGTCAAATTAATAGGGTGAATACAAAGAAACACTAGTGACATGCATGCAAAATTTGGCGAAAATCATTACACTAGAAAAAAAGTTATTAAAAAAAATAAGAAAAAAAAAATATTTTTTAACACCCTGTATCTTCCTTAATTTTGAGTTTTTGAAAAAATTGTATGGAAGTTTGTTGCATTAATTTTTCATGTAGAATCGCCTACCAAAATCCTGACGCGTAATTTCCGGACACCCTGTATAATGTTTTTCTCAAAACTTGGATCACCCCACGCACTCAACAGAGGGAGCAATAAAGGTGTAGAACTGCTCTAGGTACAGTAACGGGGCTACTGGTAACAAATAAAATAATGTTTTTTTCAAAACTGGGATCACCCCACGCACTCAACAGAGGGAGCAATAAAGGTGTCGAACTGCTCTAGGAAGTGTATATTTAAATATATTATTGCTCCTTTATTGCTCCCTCTGTTGAGTCCGTGGGGTGATCCCAGTTTTGAAAAAAACATTATTTTATTTGTTACCAGTAGCCCCGTTACTGTCCACCTGCTTATTTCACTTAAAACTCCCCACGCCAATATCTTGAAAACGAATGCGAATTTTTAATTTCTGTAAGAGGTGATTAATAGGAAGTATGAAGCAGATATTTATGGAAGTAAAAAAAAATCCGACGCCTGCCAATGGCTGGGCGTCGCGACGCCTCGAAAATATGAATCGATGGCAGGGACTTTGAAAATATGCGCATACGGAAGTACATGTTATTTAAAAAGTCTTTTGTCATTTAGTAAAATTCATTTAATTTACTCGTTTCTGAGTTATATCGGTTTACAGTTTACATTTTTTTGATAGACTATGATGGTTTTAGCCAATTATTACCGGCAATTTTCACAAGAATGCCATGAATATCGATTACTTTGGCAACTTTTGTTATTGTCACTATAAATACACGATAATGAAATTTCGTACAACATTTTATTCACACGAATACAAATAAAATAAATGAACAATAATCTAAACAAGATACTAATCAACAAACTTAGGTACTAGAATCAAACATGAAACAAATAATTAAAACTCTTGTTCAAAATTATGACCTTCTGCGCGAACACAACTATCAAAAACCTTTATCAGATGATTTTGCGTCACTTGTAGGAGCGTTCTTCTTCTAATGGCGGCACATGCGGCATAAATTTTGTTGATTAGATCCGCCATATCTTCGATTGGTTCTTCATATACAACGTCTTTCAAGTGACCCCAAAGAAAATAATCCGGTGGTGTGATATCCGGGGACCTCGCCGGCCACCTTATCGGTCCATTGGTACCAAACCATCTGTTGGGGTATTCTCTATTTAAATGCCTTGTTACAATTTCGGCATTATGTGCCGGCGCTCCATCTTGCTGAAGCCACATATTCATTCTAGTCTCCAGATGCACTTCTTCTAACAAGATCGGAAGAGTAGTTTGAAGAAAATTCAAATACCGAGCTGCATTTAAAGTGCCTTCATAAAAGTGAGGTCCAATGAGGAATCCGTCTAATATGCCGCACCAAACATTGATGCCAAAAACTCGCTGATTACCTCTTTCTCTGATCCAACGAGGATGATTTTCAGACCATAAGCGACAGTTGTGTCTGTTTACGATCCCATTATTATGGAATCGACTCTCGTCGCTCCATAGGATTTTTGAAAGCAAATTTTCATCTTCATTATACAAATCGGCAAATCATGCCAAGAAATCCATTCTTCTAGCCGGATCACCTGGTTCTAATTTATGGACTAATTTAGTCTTGTAGGGGTGGAAAGAGTTTGTCTTCAGGATTCTCCAAGACGAACTTACAGAAACACCCGTATTTCCTTTGATTTTCGAGAGGGATATTCTTGGATTATCATCAACTTGTTGGATTACAGCAGCAGTATTTTCATCATTTGTAGCCGTCTTTGTTCTATTTCTTATTGGTTTTGTGAAGCAGCCATGCTTTCTTAAGTTTTTGCATAAACTTGAGAAGGTTTTTTTATCGGGAATTCTTCTATGCGGATAACGATGCAAGTAAACTCTTCTCGCTTCTCTACCATTCGATCTGCATTCTCCAAATACCAGCAACATGTCAACTTTTTCTTCGTTGGTAAATTGAACCATTTTGATAAATAAATACTGTATAACTAATAAATACTATAAAGGAATAATCAATAAAAACAGAACAGAACTCGAATATTTTTGAAACCACAATGACAACAGTTGCCAAAATGATGTCAATAACAATAGTTGCCATAGTAATCGATATTCATGGCATACTTGATGAAAATCAGCGGTCACCACATTTCAATCTCTCGATGAAATTTGTACTGTAAACCGATATAACTCAGAAACGAGTAAAGTTAAAGAATTTTACTAAATGACAAAAAAGTGTTCAAATATTATGTACTTTCGCATGCACATATTTTCGAAGTTCCTGCCATCGATTTATATTTTTGAGGCGTCGCGACGCCCAGCCTGCAGCAGGCGTCGGATTTTTTTTACTTTGAAAAATATCTACTTCACTCTACCTATTAATCACTTTTTACAGAAATTAAAAATTCGCATTCGTTCTCGAGATATAATGGTGGGGAGTTTTAAGTGAAAAACCCTGTATATATAAATATATAAGCAGAAGGACAGCACAACTGGCTAGTTAAGAGAGAACTAGAGATTAGTGGGGATGCAGTCTAGTAGATTCTTCTTTTTTACGAAGTGGCCATGAGGTAAAAGAAAAACCCTTTGAGGTTATGTCAAGCTCGAGATTTATTTGGTCTTCTTCAGGACTTATACAAAAATTACTTAAATTAGTACCACTAAAAGAAAATCATTTTTAACCCACGTGTGGTGAGTTTTTTTAAAAATAATTTTCTTTTAGTGGTACTAATTTTTGTAGTAGTCCTGAAAAAGAGACCAAATAAATCTCGAAAGCTTGACATAACCTCAAAGGGTTTTTCTTTTACCTTCCACTTCGTAAAGAAGAAGAATCTACTAGACTGCATCCCCACTAACCTCTAGTTCTCTCTATAAATATATATACATATATATATATTTGATAGGAGCCTCTGGCTACCCCGAAGAACGATGGCTTCATGTTCCTTTTCTTAATGCTCCAGAAGGCTCAGCAGAAGCGGAGTTATCTTCACAACTGAAAATTAGCAGAAACAGTGTGGAAAGAACTATGGGACACTTGAAGAGCGGGTTTCAATGCCTTCATGTTCATCGTGTCCTCATGTACTCCCTGGAAAAAGCAGCACGAATTGTGAATGCTTGTGTAGTGTTGCACAATAAGTGTTTAGATGCTAGGTTGCCACAATTCGAAATTATTGCAGAAGGCAGAATACCCCAGAACAATGTCATCAGACCACCTCGAGGAGGTCGGCAGCGTGACAGGCTCTTACGAGAGGGTGAACTAGTTAGGCAGAGGTTGGTAGACAGGTTACGTCAAGCAGCAGCCAACCGAATTGCGATTGTAGACGAATTTAAACAAGAAGTTTATAAATTAGTATCTGCTAATGTTATCTACACTAGTTAATAAATCATGATCCAATAAGAGTGTCACTGCCAATTTCCAGGTTATAACATCTACCAAACTAGTGGAATTGACACTGCAACTCTCATCATCAAGAATGTGATCACATAATATGTAAATATAATACAATAGAACAATAATCATTTACTGGGACGAGTGTGTTTCCTTCTATTTTCTTGATTCTTGGGGCAAAGATGGAGTTGTTGGAATTATTGAGGTCTGTTGTGGTGGTATCTGGTATGTCGGATGGTTCTGGAGGTTTGCTGAGATCACAGAGGGAAATGTGGATGTTTTCTTTAACCTCCTCGCAAACCATGTTATCCATGTCAGATATTTTCACAAAGCCTTGAAGCTTTGTGAAAATATGGTACATACCTGTCCCATTTAAGCTCCTGTTGATTTTTGCCACCTTTGACTTTACATCTGACCTACAACTTTGCCAGGACTAGAAAACGAAATTCCTGTGAGTCTACCACTCATTCAACGTACTAAATACAATAGGCCCCTTGCATGTGTTTCAATTTTCACCTGAAAACCTTTTAAAAACTTTCTAAAATGTAAGAGATATCCCTTGCCAATATTTTTTCCTAATAAAATCTTCAAATTACTGTGAAATTGTTAAATTAAACTTCACTCGGGACCTTTAAATTTCACGTGACACGGAAACACTATGCTATTGGTCCTAAGCCGGTGACGTCAAACTGGACTTTGATCCGTTGTCTACAGTTATCAGCTGGCGTGAATAACTGAGTGTTTTATTGGTTTAAATGGTTTGTGTATCATGATCTCTCTTATATTGTTATCTTACTAACCTTTTAGCTTCAACTCTCCGATGTTGAGCACATGTAAAGAAATTATCTTTGGCAAAAAATCACCACAACATCAATAAATTCATCAAAGGCGATTCTTCAATTTTGCCTTTACAAACCCTTCAGACATTATCGATAATAATTTTCTCATAATACTGTTTGGACAAGAGGATTGACAGGGACGAAAATACACTAAAAAATCACGAAAATGTATTGAAATTCAAAAAACTTGCGTGTAAGTGACAGACCACATAACATATGTAGGTTAAATGTCATGTCTAGGCAGGGACGGATTTTGATCGAGGTTGGGCAACAATGTTGCCGTTTCTCTGTTTGAAGTGTCGGTTGGGGTTGGCATAGGATTGAGATTTCAATTTAATCAATATGGGATAGGATTGTTAAGGTGAGTGGAGGAGGTTGTTTGTCTATTTTGATATTTCAATTTTTTAGTCTTGTATCACATCGGAATCCAGAATAATCATATAAAATAACTTAGTTTCGTGATTTGATTTCGTTATTAATCATAAATCTGAGATGGATAATAACTATGATAATTATTGTGCAATGTGCTGTGTGTCAAAAGTCAAAACACATTTTCAACTAAAGAGAACCTAGCGTACATGGAACAGTGTGGTCAATTTATCTTGTCCACGTTTTAAACCTGTCTGGCTCGTCATATCTGATGTCCAATCGAAGCGAAGAACCAAAGAATATGTTGTAGGGCTACCTGGCAAGTTTCTATTTTGATATCGAAACCAATGATATACAGAGATTTTAAAAAGTTATTCACCTAACCGACTTTTTTTTCAAATGGAAAGGGGAGTTGAGTGATATCTCATTTCAAAGGACTTTACATCCTCAATAAACCCTGAACGTTTGAGGTCGCTGTTTCGTTCCAATTTTTTAATTATTTTCCAAAATGACACTCAATTGATGTTTTGACATTCTCAGCTGTCACTTCTGTGTTGAGAACGTGCTCAAATATTTTGTTTTGTTAGTTGAATAATCAAGGACACGAAGTACTATTCACATGAATATTTATAATTTTCGTTTCAATTAAAGTTGAACAACATTTTAATCCCCAATATATGAGAACGGTCTGCATTTTTCAACCAGTAGTGACAGATGAGAATGTTGCATTGTTATCAGTTATCACTTGAAACGCCGATATCTGGGAAACAATGAATAATTAAGGCATAATAATACCTTCAATGGAGAAAAATATGTGATTTTTTTTTATCGATTTGACTGAATTTTACACCCAATATCAATTTTGTCATCCACAAACCACAAAACACATACCAATAATAATAACCAGTTTCCAAAAGAAACATAATGAACAAAAACTGTACAAGGAAAAATCCGGCCCTGGACGACACGCCAAAAGTCAGCAATCCGCTGATGAAAAAACCTTCCACTCTAAATCGGAAAGCAACTTAGGCCGATTGCGTCACTCGCCGTTTTCGCGGGTATTTGGCCACTTTGAACTTTGGTTATTTATTGCGACGTTAAAATTTTTCGTATGCAAAAAAATTTTGTAGGGTTACTTTTCAAGTCTAACTGATCATCTTGATGCATTAAAAAAAGTACGTACAAGGGGCCTATTCCATTATTATGTTGGATTCGTAGACCTTATTCTGTATTTATTTTTTGTAGACCGAATTGCTCGGTTCGGTACACTATCGAACGGCATAGTATTCGAAAATTCGGTTCGGTTGCGTATGTTGCAATTCAGTATCGCTTTTCGGAAACCATTTCGTTTGGTTCGGTAGGAATTGAAAAGCGACCGGGAAAATTGAAAACACCATGCGATGTGGCTGGACCCAACCAATCAGAGTGCGTGTTTGTGTTTGATGATTATTTTTGGTTGACTGTTTGTGGTTAGTTGTGAATGTCTTGATAATTTATTTTATTATCTTTATTATCTGAAGTGCAAAACCAACTATCTTAGAGGAAAATTGAACTTAAATAGGAAATGGTGGAAATCCAACGTCAATTTCTAGCTATTCAAGAGAAACATGCAGCTGCTATGAGTAAAGCTGCAATAAGCATAACAGATACCATGATGTGAGTATAACAAAGATATACATAATATTAGGATTACCTTCTAATGAAGATTTGATTGATTGGTTCAATCTCTGTATCTCGAAAAAAAACTTGTGATCTGAGTCGTCGTTACATGAAACTATCAATATAGTGTCTAAAAGAAGGATCATTCGTACCTAACAGTTTGATTTTTTTTTCAGTTTACAAGATGCAATAAAGATGTGGCTAGAACAAAAATAATCTTTTCTTTGGATTTTTGATCAAGTTGATCAAAGGTCAAGCCAAATAAAAGGGTGAAAATGATTTCAAGAAAGTTTTGAGAGTGATTTTTTTATATAAATTTTCAAGATTATAGTTTATTATTTGATTTCAAAATAATAATAATATACGTTGTTAGTTATTATAAATAAAACTTGAGTTGTGCTTGATATTGTTTTCATTCTACGAAAGAGTAAAGATGAAAAATGCCTAATTATAAAAATGAAATAATCAAAATATCAAATTTATCGACTGCCGTATTGAAGATAACATTAGCAGACAATAATTATTTTTAACTTCTTGTTTATATTCGTGTACATACAATGACAATTCAATTGCCTCTGTCTACAAACCTCTGCCCAACTACTTAAGCCTCTCGTAAGAGCCTGTCACGCTGCCGACCTTCACGAGGGAGTCTAATGACATTGTCGGTTGCTCCTGGAAATTTCACCGGTTGCGGTTACGAAAGTCGTAGCGATAGCCGCTATTTGACAGATAAAAATATAGTTTTCGGTGAAGGCAAGAAACAAATCCGCTCAACGTTACGTTTAACCTCAACCCTAACCAAAGTCAATGTCAAATGACATCGCAGTCTTTTTTTTATTATGTGTATGTGTTATTTTTTCAAAATGATTGATGATATGGTATTATTGGACTCCAGTGACGAATCAGATGCTGATTTTGAAGATGCCATTTTATTAGAAGTATTGAACAACAACGTCATCCGATATAGAGAAGACATTTACATCATCTGACACTTTCCGGAAATCGTTGCCTTTTTCTTTTTCCTCAAACTTTTTCAATACATATGTAATATGTTCTTAACTCCCCTCAAAGAAACCTTTTTACTAGTGACCTCAAAAATATTGAAAACAATCACACTCTATATAGATACATCCCCATATGGATTATTTGCCAGTATTTCAGTGAGTAAGATCTGTTCATGGCGGTAAACCAAACTCGGTTTCGCCTGATTGTTTTCGAAAAACTTGCTGCTTCTTGATTTGGATTCATTGCGTGAATTGTCTTGGTCTTGAATCCTGCGAAAGTATAAACAAAAACGATGAAATCAAAACCTCAAAACATTGACAATCAAATGTCAAATAACATATTCTCTTCCACTGCGCATGCGTTTCGTTACGTTAACCGCTATGACTATCGTCCGTTAACAACCGGCATTTATCGGTTTTGATATACGATAAATGACATCCAAATGTCAAAGTTGTCAATTGGCGTTGGTCGGAGCTGCATTTTTTGAGCAACGAAAACTGTCTATTGTCATTTTTCCAACCATCAAACACAAATACGCACTCTGATTGGTTGTGTCCGATCACATCGCATAGTATTTTCAATTTTCCCGGTCGCATATTTACAGATGCTAGCGTGTGTTGGCACCGGGGTATTGAAATCAGCTAGGCTACGGTTGTTTACACTCAAGTTAAATGCGGTATAGCTGGTTTGTCAAGAGATTGGGAGGATATACATAATTAGTCCGATTAAAAAGTGACGCTCCTGCCCAGCGTAGCCGGTGGATGTTCTCTTGAATATCGTTTAAAAAGTAATGCTCCTGCCCATATGGCTGCTCCTGCCCGAGTAAAAAGATACGCTCCTGCCCAGCGTAGCCGGTGGATGTTCTCTTGAATATCGTTTAAAAAGTAACGCTCCTGCCCGAGTAAAAAGGTACGCTCGTGCCCAGCGTAGCCGGTGGATGTTCTCTTGAATATCGTTCAAAAAGTGACGCTCCTGCCCAGCGTAGCCGGTGGATGTTCTCTTAAATATTGTTTGAAAAGTGACGCTTTTGCCCATATGGCTGCTCCTGCCCGAGTAAAAAGGTACGGTCTTGCCCAGCGAACCAGTTCGTTGGTTAGCAACAGGTTAACATTTAAATTATTATTGTAAATCATAATTTATGTGTTGTGTATGGGTATTATGAGAATTCTGTATTATACCCACTATCCACAACATGCCACTACGAAAGCGCACTGGTTTCAGCACTCTAGTCGGAGTGTCCAAAATGGCTAGTATTTGTAGTTGAATTTTTTTTTCAAAGCCTAGCTGATTTCAACACCCCGGTGCCAACACACGCTAGCATCTGTAAATATGCTTCCCGGTCGGCTTTCGATTTCTACCGAACCGAACGGAATGGTTTCCGAAAAGCGATACTGAATCGCAAAATACCCAATCGAACCGAATTTTCGACTACTAGGCCGTTCGATAGTGTACCGAACCGAGCGATTCGGACTACAAAAGATAAATACAAAATAAGGCTCGCGGATATATCAAGAGCGGTATCCAAATCGCGTAATACCCGACCCGAGGACATTTTATAGAATTCATAGACGTCTTTACGAGACTGGAACTTTGACAGTAGACCACCATGCTAAAGAAGTACATCAAACAGTTAGGACACCAGAACTTGATGAAGCGGTTCTACGTGAAGTTGAGGAGAACCCTGAAACTAGCACCAGGAAGATTGCTGCAATATTTCATGTGGCGCATGTACTTGTTTGGCAGATTCTTAGACAAAATTTCTTATGCCCCTATCATATACAAAGATTTCAAAGAATAACTTCCTAGAGATTTCCCGTTGCGTATCAATTTTTGTGAATGATTTCGTCAAATGCTGGTGGAAAATCCGGTATTTGACAGGAATATTCTTTTTACCGACGAAGCTAACTTTTCTCGACACTTAATCAGGAATTTCCATAATAATCATTTATGGTCAGATGAAAACCCACATGGAATTGTAGAATTAAATCATCAAGAACAGTTCTCATTAAATGTTTGGGCTGGAATCACTGATGATTATTTGATAGGTCCATTTTTTCTCCCAAGAAGACTTGATGGACAATCGTATTTACAATTTCTTCCACTTTTATTTCTTCATATTTTCAATTTCTTCCAGATGTGGTTTATGCACGATGGAGCACCTCCACATTTAAGCGTACGAGTGCGTGAATTTTCAAATAACACCTATCACAATCGTTGGATAGGTCGAGGAGGGACTCAGCCATGGCCGCCTAGGTCACCAGACCTTAATAATTTAGACTTCTTTTTTTGGGGCCACTTAAAAAGTTCAGTGTATGCAGTGCCAATTCAGACTGAAGACGAGTTACAAAATCGTCTAATAGTATCATGCCAAACCATAAGGAACACTGCAAGAATCTTTGAAAATGTTCGTTAATCCATGCGAAGAAGGGTTGATGCGTGCATACGTGTAGGTGGAGGACATTTCCAACAATTTTTGTAAATAATCTGTGTGTTTTCTTTGTTTGTCCGTTTTTTACTAAAATTTGAAGTTTATTTGATTTGGTATTTTTACTCGTAAACGAAGCTTCAAGAGAAAAAGTCATAGGAAAAGTCTTAATTGTTCATGAAATTTAATTAAATTAGCAATCTTATCCAAAATGTATGACAAAAATCTAAGCTATTGTTATGAAACAAATTAAAATAATCGTGCACATAAATTGAATTTTATTTATCAAAAACTTATCATTGGTTAAAAAAGTCAAGGCATTGATTTTCTTTTAGAAATTGTTAAAAGACACAGCAGGGTGTCAATGCAATTGAGTAGATTTTATTTTTTTTAGAGAAAATCATGCGCCGGACGAAAAAAAATCACGCAAACAAATTGGCTCAGAAATAAATAGAGATCTCAAAAATAATTTTTATTTTGAAAAAAAGCAGTTGCGTACAAGTTTTTTCTCCAAAAATATTGAGTGCAAAACCCGTACGGAGGCCACTGGTAAAAATAATAAAATTGTTTGTACATCACAAAATGCACATTGATGCATAGAAGACGTGTACCAAATTTCATAAAAATATCTGGAAAAGTATTAAAGTAATTATAATTATTTATTTATTATTACTATTTTTCAAAGCTCCTTATTACAAATAATCATCGCTGGGTGGCGCATCAAAACATCTCAAACGTCGTTGTCACTTCAAACGTTCACCATAAAACCTGCAATTTCAAAATCCCTTATCTCCCCAACAAAACACCATAAGCGACAACACCGCCCACACATCGATCCTGTCAATTGTCAGTAACAACGCTACAACCCGCCATCACAAACGTCACTTCAAACGTCAACCATAGAACCTAAAATCCCAAATTCCCTCATCTCCCCACAAAACACCATAAGCGGCAACACCACTCGGCGCAACCGACAACACCGCTCACACAGATATCCTGGGATCAACGCTACAATAGACCCCCACACCAAAACGCCGGTACCGCCCAAGGTTTCTATATAAGAGGTTGCCTCACTTTTACGGTCATGACGTCATTGGTGTCTACTGTAGCGCCACTGCGGCCATTTCTCGAACCATTCCATCATAAAATCAAGAATGTCATTCATCAATATCATCAACTCACTATTTATTTCCAGGTGGACGAGAGTTTTTTTGCTGTCGATGGTTTTTCTTCTGTGAAATCATCCATTTACGTTTTGAAAACTGTTTATAAGTGTCTTATCCTTGGATTTGTCTATCAAATATAGTGTTTTAAAGGTAGGTGTGTCTAGAAAAGATCATTATAGAGTTTGTTTACATGTGTTCAACTGTTTATTCTATTCTACCTAAATTTAGCTTTCATTATATTTCAATAGTAGATTTCTCAGTATATTTAGGCAGGACTAATATAAAATAATAGTTAAAAAGTTGTGGAAATCTGAGGGTTGATGTTTTGAATGTACATATAGAAAATACTCACATTTGGAACAGTATTTTCGCTTCCTTGACCAATAATATACAATAATAATGTCCCAAAAGACAATTTTACACCTCTAATAATATTCTATTTCGATTTAAATGATAAAATTAGCAAGAAATTCAACGTTTTATCAATCATTGATCGAATTACACATGACACGACATGATGCAGTCCGATTCAATTGCATGACAGGAATGACACTCAAATGACAGAACGCGGACTGTTTCAGACCGTTATCCACAAATGACGTCATATTTCCCCCCTTCCGTCTTCACCTCAGGCGAAGTGAGGCAACCTCTTGTAAACTGATCTTGGGTACCGCCCGAATGAAAGTGAGGTTAGGTACAGAAAGTGAATTAGAACCGGTCTTGTATTACTACTGATGTTATTTTTTGCGATAATTTAAAATATAACATTTTTGGCTCAGATGGACGCCAACTAGTCTGGAGAAAAACAAACGAGGAGCTGAAGAAAGAAAATCTTTGCCCGACGGTGAAGCACGAAGGAGGTTCAGTAATGGTATGGGGTGTGTATCGTCAGCAGGAGTTGGTGAATTGGTCTTTATTGATGGCATCATAAAAAAGGACGTTTATTTGAGCAAAATCTCAAAAAAAGTGCGGAGAAAATGGATATATTGAATTAATTTGAACTCTATCAGGACAATGACACAAGGCATAGTGTCCATATTGTTCGTGAATGGTGATTGTACTATTGTCCAAAAGTGATTAAAACCCTCCCCCCCCCATAATCTCCCGACCTGAACCGTATAGAAAATGTTTGTCATTATCTGGAGTTACAAATAAGAAAACATGAAATAACAAATAAGGAAGCATTGAAAACCAAATTACAAGAAGAGTGGAATAAAATTGACATCAATTATTTAAAAAAAGTTATAGCATCTGTGCCTACCCGTTTAGAAAAAGTAATTTTACAAAGGGTAGTCAACTAAATATAAGTGCGTTTTAAATAATAAGTTAATCATATTATCATAATTATTACTTTTATGTCCGAATATTTTTGTGATTAGGAAGTTTGCATTTCAATTGTTTGATGGCATATTTTCAGCTGATTTTCTTAGATGATTTTTCATAACTTTGAAATTGTGTTCACCAAAATCATATCGGGTGTTCATTTGAAAACTTCCCACTCCGGTTTTATCAAAAACTACTGGTTCGAAAAAAAAACGCCGAGACATATCAAAAGATTTGTCAAGGGGACGACTTTTTAAGTAAAAAATACTTCGCCTCACTTCACCTCCTACACCTCAGGGGCACCCCTTCGAAAATCTTAAATGAAAAAGGGTATCGAGTTATAGCTTGTTTCAAAGGCTCATCAAGTGCTTTATTATGACGTTTGAATTTTTGAAATCGGTCGATTATTTTTCGAGAAATTTGAAAAAAACCAAACAAGTTGGCGAAGTATTTCTTTATCGTTGTACTTACCTTTAAGTATTTTTTTTGTTATCAAGGTAACGAAATATATCGTTACCTAGGTACTTGATTCTATTTGCCGTCAGTTGTATTTGTGACAATTGTAACGAAGTTACAGAATTTTTGAATCCTTTTGACCAAACGCCGTGATTTTCCAAGTCATTTTCCGTTATAAATCAAGTCAATTCTCTTTTTTTTCCATATCTCGCTTATTCAACTGTCGAAAGACCCCGTATTTTCTCTAAAATTATAAACATCGCGAAATAAATAATATTCTGATAAAAACTCGTCAATCATAATAACCCAACGTGGATTATTACGCCGGATTAAATCAATAAATTTAATTTCTCCAACCGCGCTTGAGAGCAAATTCTACGTGAAAAGTTGAACAGTACCAGCCGACTCCCACCAATCGACGCAAAAATGTAGACTCGTCGAATACGTGCTGGGACTGGGAAAGAGAATTGAGATTCAGTACGGCTACGGCATCGTCACGAGTTGAACCCGCACCTACTGACTGACCCGACCCGTCTCGAGAGCTAACCGCGATCTTTCTAAATTCTTTTTCTTTGAATCTCCACGAGGTAAGACGTTCTGAACCCGTAAAATGTGCCGGATTTTGATCGAAATTCTCTCCAAGTAAAAGCCGCGTTAAAGTAAAATAAAGTAAGCAACCGGGTGGGAAAGTTCAGATTTCTTCAAATGTCGATCAGGTGAATTTTCTTGGAAACAGATTAGTAATTTCACAACTTTGAATTATGGTGTGATAGTAGGTCTGTTCTTCGAAAATTTCCGGGAGGGGGTTTTGTTTCTATTTTTTTTTATTTACGTGAGTTCTCTTGGAAACAGATTATTAATTTCACAACTTTGAATTATGGTGTGATAGTAGGTCTGTTCTTCGAAAACTCACGGGGTTTTGTTTTATTTGCATAATGAAATTTCAGGGGAACGAACGTTGCTGGGTGGGATAATTTCAAATAGAAAATTCAGTACCGCGTTGGAAACCGGATTTTATTTTTTTTTAAAAAAACAACATTCTTAAGATAATTACGAACGAACCAAATTAAGTATAAAAGGACTTCTGGAGTCACCGTGCAAGCAAGAACCGAATTTTCTATGCCTCAGAACCCGTTTTTCCTTCTCGTGGAAATAACCCGTTCGCGTTGGTTTCCCGAAACATTTTCTCTACGTCGTTGTAAAAGTCTAAATTCTTCAAAACCGTTTTTTTTTCTGCTTATTATTTCGCCGTGCAAATCCGACCCGTCGTTTCTTTTAAATATTGCGTTACACACCTCTCCTCACGATTTTATTTGGCCGGTTTTAGACTGCAAATTCAGGTTTCATTTAGATGTAATTTTGATTCTTCGCCGGGAGAAATTAGACCGATGTACAAGTATTTATAATTTTTTTTTTGTGATATTTTTGGTTAATTTTGCTGATCGAAGATCAGACCTTTTCTTTAATTGATTTTGGTTATTATTTTTATTGACTGGTTGGGAACCAGTCCAATTGTAAAATTGGGATAAATAGATTGACTGATTTATTTTCATTAACACCGTGTTTTTATTTCAAGAAAGTTCAGTAATCCATTTCAGAGCGGAAGTTTGCGGAATTTTGGAAATAACGAACGCCTGGACTTTCTTCACTGTCTAAAAGCTACCCGATAGGCACTGTGGGCCCTCTACCACATAAATACAGGGGGTGGCGCTCGAGCATTTTGTCTAACATCAACGATTCCCTCAACCCCGTCGGGAATTAAACCCGGAAAATCTCAGAGCCCGTCACAAATTGGCGCCCGAGCAGGGACCCTTGTTTTCCATTTTCCGGGACGGGGAAATTTTCTTTTCCGTTTGCCTAAAATCTATTTGTCCCAAAAACCCGTTCTTTGTCGCGAAATAACTTTCCACACGTAGAGACCCGTTTAATTTTTTTTTTTGGTATTTTCCTTTGGACCAGAAGGAAAAGTTTTTCTATTTTTTTTTCGTCGCGTTCAAAAGTACTGCGTTTCTGACTTTCTCGAAACGTGCGTTTCTCACAACCGCGGATCCCGTTAGTTTTTTTTTCCTAGAGCAAGGTGCGAATGGACCGTCGGTAGGCCCTTGCACAGCCAAATTTATATCAGCTAGATAATTATCCGAGAATTACTAGTTGTCCGAAGTAATCTGCCGGGAGTGGAAGAAATCACCGGAGATTACAGTAATCTGCCGGGAGTGGAAGAAATCACCGGAGATTGCGTGTTCTGTTTTTTTTGATCCTTAGTAAATTGTCCAGGATGTAAAGATTCATCGCTGGAAATTACTACACTCTGCCTGCCTCCCGGAAAATCGCACCCGTAACGCTCGAAGAGAGGAAATCTCGGACCGTCGGGAGATATTTTTCGTTTTTTCCCAATTCCCTACAAAACCGGCTAGACGTCGGAGGGCCGTTTTCTTAAAATTCACAGATTTTAAGCTAAACGACGGGAAAAATGCCGCTTCGTCGCGAGAAAATAAAAAACGCAGCAACATTCCGTACGCCTGAACTTTTTAGACCAACCGGAGAAAAAACCATCGGCATGTTGTTTTTACAATAACATTTGCTTGACCTTCATAATTCTGGTCCATAGCAACTCGCATTTTTGGTACCAATTTTGAACCATAAATTGCTGACAAATTCCGTCTCAATTTTGGCGTATCGACGCATTGTGTCGTCACAGCTCTCCCACTCCATACCTAAGGTCCAACCTCCTACCTTGGAGAAGCCAAGCGGAGATATAGGGCTAGGGTTGGGGAGACGTGCTAGAGCCTTCGTCAAGTAGAGACGTACCCGACAAAAAAAAAGTGCGCTAAACCTCCCGCCGGTACACATAACCCGAAAGTCATCCACAATCCGCTGAAGTTAAACGTGTTTTGAAACGAGTAAGTTGTATTAAGTTTTATTTGCTTCCGAATGCCCTAACCTGGACCATTTTGTTTTGCCGATTCGATTATTTCCAAGATCCGAACTTGGAATATTTTGTTGTTTTCCAAGCTGTTAACCTGAAACAAGTTGTTTCTATTTCCTGCCGTCTGCAGATTTTTTTTTTTAAATATTTGAGTTAACTTGTTCACGTGGATGCTTCATCGGCCCGTACTGGCGATCGTAACTTTCCCGAGCCACTTTTCAGTTGTGACTACATGTCACCGCATTACACCGTACCCCGGATCTTTGCTTAACCGTCTGGTGCCGACACCAGCACATTTGTTTTTTTTTTCAAGTTTTATGCCGGAAGCTACAAGGAACATGGAAGGCGAGTCGACTTCAAGACCTGGATCAGCAAACCCACCTACAGGGACAATCAGTCGCAGCCAGAGGAGTGACCGATGACCGAAGCCGAACTGTGAAGAGAAAGTAACCACTCCAGGTGCGAGGTGTGATGTGTCTATGGGGGTCCATTTATCCAGGATGTAGCCGTCGTCTCCATCGAACCAGTAGCCAATCCAGCCGCAGTAAACTTTGTTTCAGTGCTCATTTAAGTTTTGTTTTTTTTCAGTCATAACTGTTTTTTTTTTCTTTTTTAAATTTCATCTAACTTTTCCAGGTTAAGCATAGCTTAAGAAAAATGATCGTAAAACTCACATTTTTCTGTGTAAGTGAAGAGAGTGTGTAACGAAGTTACAGAATTTTTGAATCCTTTTGACCAAACGCCGTAATTTTCCAAGTCATTTTCCGTTATAAATCAAGTCAATTCTCTTTTTTTTCCATATCTCGCTTATTCAACTGTCGAAAGACCCCGTATTTTCTCTAAAATTATAAACATCGCGAAATAAATAATATTCTGATAAAAACTCGTCAATCATAATAACCCAACGTGGATTATTACGCCGGATTAAATCAATAAATTTAATTTCTCCAACCGCGCTTGAGAGCAAATTCTACGTGAAAAGTTGAACAGTACCAGCCGACTCCCACCAATCGACGCAAAAATGTAGACTCGTCGAATACGTGCTGGGACTGGGAGAGAGAATTGAGATTCAATACGGCTACGGCATCGTCACGAGTTGAACCCGCACCTACTGACTGACCCGACCCGTCTCGAGAGCTAACCGCGATCTTTTCTAAATTCTTTTTCTTTGAATCTCCACGAGGTAAGACGTTCTGAACCCGTAAAATGTGCCGGATTTTGATCGAAATTCTCTCCAAGTAAAAGCCGCGTTAAAGTAAAATAAAGTAAGCAACCGGGTGGGAAAGTTCAGATTTCTTCAAATGTCGTTCAGGTGAATTTTCTTGGAAACAGATTAGTAATTTCACAACTTTGAATTATGGTGTGATAGTAGGTCTGTTCTTCGAAAATTTCCGGGAGGGGGTTTTGTTTCTATTTTTTTTTATTTAGGTGAGTTCTCTTGGAAACAGATTATTAATTTCACAACTTTGAATTATGGTGTGATAGTAGGTCTGTTCTTCGAAAACTCACGGGGTTTTGTTTTATTTGCATAATGAAATTTCAGGGGAACGAACGTTGCTGGGTGGGATAATTTCAAATAGAAAATTCAGTACCGCGTTGGAAACCGGATTTTAATTTTTTTTAAAAAAACAACATTCTTGAGATAATTACGAACGAACCAAACTAAGTATAAAAGGACTTCTGGAGTCACCGTGCAAGCAAGAACCGAATTTTCTATGCCTCAGAACCCGTTTTTCCTTCTCGTGGAAATAACCCGTTCGCGTTAGTTTCCCGAAACATTTTCTCTACGTCGTTGTAAAAGTCTAAATTCTTCAAAACCGTTTTTTTTTCTGCTTATTATTTCGCCGTGCAAATCCGACCCGTCGTTTCTTTTAAATATTGCGTTACACACCTCTCCTCACGATTTTATTTGGCCGGTTTTAGACTGCAAATTCAGGTTTCATTTAGATGTAATTTTGATTCTTCGCCGGGAGAAATTAGACCGATGTACAAGTATTTATAATTTTTTTTTTTGTGATATTTTTGGTTGATTTTGCTGATCGAAGATCAGACCTTTTCTTTAATTGATTTTGGTTATTATTTTTATTGACTGGTTGGGAACCAGTCCAATTGTAAAATTGGGACAAATAGATTGACTGATTTATTTTCATTAACACCGTGTTTTTATTTCAAGAAAGTTCAGTAATCCATTTCAGAGCGGAAGTTTGCGGAATTTTGGAAATAACGAACGCCTGGACTTTCTTCACTGTCTAAAAGCTACCCGATAGGCACTGTGGGCCCTCTATCACATAAATACAGGGGGTGGCGCTCGAGCATTTTGTCTAACATCAACGATTCCCTCATCCCCGTCGGGAAT
This sequence comes from Orchestes rusci, assembly GCA_958502075.1. NCBI lineage: Eukaryota > Metazoa > Arthropoda > Insecta > Coleoptera > Curculionidae > Orchestes > Orchestes rusci. Next base: position 33,670,593 of record OY293305.1, read on the forward strand.
TAAACCCGGAAAATCTCAGGGCTCGTCACACAATCTTGAAATATTTAACAATTTTGATTCTACTTCCAAAATGGTCTACATGCAAGGTGAAAGAGTGTAACTGCTTCTAATTTATGGTGCCGAAAATCAATGTGCTCGGCGCACTGCCGTCACGTTTAACGCAAAACATCCGGAGAAGACAACTTCGCAAAGGTATGTACTGGACCTTATTGCTAAATTTACTGAAACTGGATCTATTGCAAACAAAAAACGTGATCAGCGAAGAGTTTTGGATGAAGCCGCTCAGGTTGAAGCTTTAGGCCATTTTGGCATAAATCCGAATACTTCCTTGCTTGCGCAAAGTTGTTGATGCAACCGGTATTTCATTAGGCTCTGTACACCAAGTTACGAAAATCCATAAATACCATCCTTATAAAATGCAAATACACCAAGAGTTAAGTGAAGACGACTTCGATAGGCAAGATGAGTTTTGCGAACGAATGACTGCAGCGATCATTGATAACGCCATTCAGGTAAAGAATATTTGGTTCAGTGATGAATGCACGTTTTACCTTAACGGATTTGTGAATAAGCAAAACTGCAGATCTTGGAGCAATGAAAATTTTCATGCTTTTGTAGAAGGGCATACCCAGTATCTCCAAAAAATTTATGTATGGGCAGGCATTTTAGGAAACAAAGTAATTGGGCCGTTGTCTATTGGTGGAAATTTGAATGGACAAATCTATTTGGATATGTTGCAAACTACCATCAATCCCCTTATTATTGAAGCAATGAAAAACCAAATCGATGAGGATGGAAACCCTGTGCTTGATGAGGCTGAAGTATATTTCCAGCAAGATGGTGCTCCTCCTCACTATGTTCTTCCGGTTCGACAATGGCTAGATGACGAGTTTCCAAACAAATGGATAGGACGAAGAGGACCTATGGAATGGCCTGCTAGGTCACCTGATTTGACGCCATTGGACTTTTTTTATGGGGTCATTTAAAATCTATAGTGTTTACTCCCCAGCCTCAAACTTAAGAGGAACTTCGTCAACGCATCATCGAAAAGTGCCATGATATTCCACAAGATGTTTTTGAAATGTGCGTCAGGAATTTGAACATCGCCTATATTATTGTATGACCAATAAATAAGGGACAACATTTTGAACACTTACTAAAAAAATGATATTTCAGTGTGTTGCTGTTAGGTATTTATTGTGACTTTGATAATTTTTTTAATTATTATTGTTTTTTTGAAATGATAAAATATTTTTCAAATTTCTCGAAAACGAATCGACCGATTTTAAAAATTCGAACGTCATAATAAAGCACTTGATAAGGTTTTTCAAACAAGCTATTACTCGATTCCCTTTCCCATTTACGATTCTTAGGGGGGTGCCACTGTGGGTAGGTGGTGGAGTGAGGCGATCTAATTTTTACTTAAAAAGTCGTTTCCCTTGAGAAATCTTTTGATGTGTTCCGGCGTTTTTTTTTTTAAATAAGTAGATTTTGATAAAACTGGGGTGGGAGGTTTTCGAATGAACACCCGGTATATTATTAGTTGAATAAACTTTTAACAGTAAATTATAAGGTTGTTTAGTTTCATAGACAAATTTGTATAGTTAGCCTTAACTGTCCGAATACTTTCGAGATTCACGATCATAGTCGGCTCCACCGGACGCTCGCCGCTTACCCTGACGATAAGTGTGAGTTCACACAGAAAGCTATGCTATGCGAAGCGATGCGTCGCGTTTACTTTGAACTCATAAAGTTTAGTGGGGATGTTCAAAAAGCGCGCGAGTTCGCGCGACGCTTTGCCATGCTATGCGATGCGATATAGCGCGTATCTTGAAAGCGAATTCTCTAATAATAACAAGTTTGTTGCATCCATATTGCTTGTTGCCCATCAAACCACTGACTAAATACGTTTTTCATAGCTTTCTGTTTGAACACGATCAAAATATAGCAAGCGATAAAGGCATAGCATTGCATGGCACAGCATCGCCCAACGCTAAATAGCTTTCTGACTGAACTTACACTAAGGCTTCTTCATCGGACATGGTTGGCGCGTGGCAAAAGTATGGATATTATGGCATGAGAAAGTTATTATCACCCGATAAAACATTTGTACACATTATGAACTCTACAGTCTATTCTGAATTTTTGAAATTCACCGTTGGGTACTTGAAATATCGTAATTTGAAGTAACCATGCATTTATTGTAGCCATCAGAAAAAAGTCTAGAATATCGGTGTGATGAACTCAATGCACACTGAAAACGTCAAAATTGGTGAACATTGGTATTGGTATTGGTATGGTTGGGGGGGCAAACCACTGCCCGGCGAGTAGGCCTTGAAGGCCCTTTTCGCCAACCCCAGGACCATTGCAGTTCTAACTAAGTTGATGATGGAGAACATCACCTAGTTATATATTGAACTAGCAGGACCAATTAATATAGGCTAACTATTAAACTTTTAGACTGTCAGTTATTGATTATACTGCAGTCTACTCAGTAGCGTAAGCCAGTGAGAGTGCCACTAAATACAGAACAGAAAATAATTTCTGCCCACCGCGGGGCTCGAACCCACGTCAATCAGAACTAACGGTCTCTGATTGACGTGGGTTCGAGCCCCGCGGTGGGCAGAAATTATTAAATTAAATTAAATTAAATTGGTAAACAAATTCACATGATATTATTTTATTATGTATTCACTTAACTTCAACGTCAAAATGACGGAATGTGAATCTAATTATATAGAAAAAGAGGTATATCATAGGATACATACAGGGTTAGGAGAAATTACCAGAACGGTCGAATATCTCAAAATATACACAAGCTAGAAAAAAATCTTCTTGATAAAAGTTGTGGGACTTGTAAAAATCTTTATATCTGGGATAAATTGGAACATACAGGGTCGGACATAAGGTTGTGGCAGATCAAAGTTTCATTTTTTCAAATGGAAACTCCCATACTTTATTTAATTTTCGGATTCTACATCAAATTCTTAGTAGGTTTCATGTTCCATGTCCCTAGCCTAACCTCAACAGTTATCGAGAAATCTACGATTGATCAAATCGACTGTGCTTCTGAACAATCGTATTTTCCGATCACTGTGTTGGGGATAGGCTAAGGACATGATAAATGAAACCTACTTAGAATTTGATGTAGAATTCGAAAATGAAATAAAAAAAGGGGGTTTCTGGGTCTTGTGTCATTTAGCGACCCACGCATTTCACACCTTTTTTGATATGGATTGATAGTAGACTCTCTGAAACATATTTTAACAAAAAAAAAATTGCGGTAATTTCAGTTTATTTAGAAAAAATGAACAAAATGACCGTATTTTCTAACCTATTAGAAAGACGTAAATTTTCCCAAAATCCAGTGAGGCACTGCCAGATTTTTTTTTTATAGGAGTCTACAATCCCTATAACGTGATTTGTCAGTGAAAAGAATGTGAAAAACTAAAGTTTTAAATGAAAAAAAAATCAAAGAATTCAAAGCCGCCATAACTCAAAATAGACAATAGCATGGATCAACGCTTACGATGGTTGAGCCGGTTGAACGGATAAGCGATGTTGCCAAGTGTTGAAAAGAGTAATGGCTGTCAATATGTCGAAAATTACTTTGATTATTATTATCATATTAAAATAATGGCTGAAAAAAAAATAAAAATTAGTTAGTTTCAACTTTTCATTCCAAAGAATTACCTGAAGATTAAAAGTGGTTGCGTATCACACTTACCAAATCTAACCCATATTATCCAATAATTAACTAACCCAAACTAACCCAAACTAACCCAAACTAACCCAAACTAACCCAAACTAACCAAACCGACCCAAACCAACCCGAACTAACCCAAACTAACCAAAACAAACTCAAACTACCCCAAACTAACCAAAACCAACCCAAACTAACCAAAACTAACGCAGATTAACCAAAACTAATAAAACCAACTCAAACTAACCCAAACCTATTCAAATTAACTAAAACTAACCAAAAGTAACCAAAACCAACCCAAGCTTACCAAAACTAACTCAAACTAACCAAAACTAGCCCAAGCTGAACAAAAACCAGCCCAAACAACAAAGCAAAATCAACTAAGCGTAAAATGTACCTAATATATACCTAAACGATGTCGCGCACGTGACATCTTTTTTTTTCAAACACAAACTAACCAAAACTGTCTCAGACTAACCAGCTAAAAAGTTTTGCCGTTCATGCTTTTCGCAATGCTCAGATGTTGCTCACGCAACATCTGTTTTTGACAAAAAAGAGCCTTTTCAAAACCAACCCAAACCCCCATTAACCAAAAGCTACAACAACCTCATTGGCCTAATAAATATCTTAAATATGAACAATGATACTATCACAGCATGAAATTTGGATAGCTACATACTGAAAAAGACCGAAAAATTAAACATAGAATTGGCATTGTCGTTCACAAAGAAATCCCACAAACTATCGGTACGTCAAACTGTCAATTGACTTCAGCTTTCAGCTGTTATGATCCCTACTCCATACTAAAAAGTGTACTCTTAAAAATCGAATAATGTTGTATTTATGAAAATTCCTGACTAATTTCACATTTTTTCCCAAAATAGAATGTATTTTGCGTTAAGAGTGACTTATGTAAATGCAGTATTTCGGCAGATTTTGAGATAAGAAACTTTACTAAAAGGTTAGAAAATAAGGATAGTTTTGCTTAATTCTTTGAAAAAACTGAAAATACCGCAATTTTTTTTTGTTAAAATGTGTTTTAGAAGGTCTACTATCACTGTGAAAAGAATTTCGTGAAATGCGTGGGTTGCTATAAGAAACAAGCACAAGAGCCGGGCTTTCTATTTGAAAAAATTAAGTTGATGGTCCTAACTTATTTTTGGTCCACCCTGTATACTAGAATTACCATCATCATATCACTTGGAATTTTATGTAGAATTCGAAATAAAACATGGAAGTTTTCATTTGAAAAAATGAAACTTTGATCCGCCACAACCTCATGTCCGACCCTGTATGTTCCAATTTATCCCAGATATAAAAATTTAACAAGCCCCACAACTTTTATATAAAACATTTTTTTCTAGCTCGTGTATATTTTGGTTATTTCTCCTAACCCTGTATAGGTATAGTGTAAAACTAGGTTTTAATAATTGAGGTGTTCATCTTACTCTTGGGCGCCGTGGATCATAACAATGCAAGAGTAACATACCTATTTGTTGATTCAACAATACATAAATAAAACGTGGGTAAGTGAATTTTGACTATAGGTCAAGAAGCGCCATTTCTGTTCAAAGAAATGTCATATTTTTGTTTTGACATCACTTTCTGGTTCACATTGCAGAACAGACTTTATGCTCTATCCTTGTTCTACTTTCAGCAAGACAAGGGGAGAAGCACGGTCGTGAACATGATACTGCTTGTCACTTGCCCTGGTTAGAACGCATGCGAATTACGCTATCGGCGAGAAAAACAGCCCTATTCAAGGGTTTAATTTGAAGAAATATGGGTATAATGAAAATTCAAATAACCCTGCTTTTACAATAGGTACAACTTTATTGTCCGGGAGTCATTTTTAACACGATTTAGATTGTTTTTATTGTGGATGACAATTGATTCAATTGCTTTCCTCAATTATTGTTTCGTCATTTATTGTCATTTTGACAGATAAGATCCCTAGACCTTATCGTTTTGTAAAGATCTATCGACATCCGTGAAAATATACTGAATGTGTCTCAAAAAATGAAAAACGAATCGGAACACCTAGATGATGAGAAAGAATTATTCATATTCAACAAAGACTACTGCAAGCATCAGGAACTAAAACTAAAACGGCCATCAAATCAATCTTTAGCCCTCACTCAAAAAACTATTTATCAATTTAACAATGTTTTTGACGCCGTCAAATTGAATGCTGATTTCTCCAAACGCATGTTCAATATTTTGATCAAAGAAATAGATATTCATAATACATTATTATGCCCAGAACATAGAGCAATATCTGAAGTTATTAGTGAAAACAATGACTCACAATAAACTCAAGCTGGAGATGGAAAGAATTCGGACAGTTAGTCATCAAGAAAAGTGAGAATTTTTTTAAAAATGAAGTTGATACTTCAATCGTAAAAAGTATACTTATCTTTCTAAAAAAAACAATTGTTTTTTTTTTAGAATATTCTATTCAAATTTCCAAATTTTTTTGATAGATGAAATTACCCAAGTAACACATAGAGTGCTGTTGAATATCTGAGTTGCTGTAATATTGATTTATAAGAGCTTCATTCATTACTATATGGTGATATCGTAGAAGCTCCGATCACCAATTTGCCCAAATGATATTTTAGCCCTTTAATTTGATTCTTTAAGCGGTTTAAGGCTCAGAGTTCCGGTCTTTCGAAATATGAATGGGTCCGGCGGTAAGACGGGAGGTAGCCAAGCAGGCTTGAAAAGGCGTGTCTACCTTTGTCCCTCACATCTTCACCGGTACACCTATACTGAATAATATTAGAAATCCGTCTTATCCGTCGCATGAAGCTGGCGTGAATTCCAGGACCTTACTTGCTTCATTTTATTTGCCGGGTTAGACTGTGTTTTTCTCATAAGGGTTCCCGTGATTTTCATATTAACAACGCCAAATTGAAGGTTTTAAGTTTGTTTTGTTCATTTTTCTATTGCTGTTAATAAGTGGTATGTGTGAGTATAAATCTAATGCTTATGTTGAACCTACATTTCAAATGAATAAATATTAGTACCTACACAAAAAATACTCATTTGCATTATTTCTTCTTGCTTTAACCTACGCACCACAGTATCAAATAATGTAGGTAATTAAAATTTTCTTGTTCTAGTTACATAACTTCTTGGTTTGTTATAAACTGTGAAGTAACCTTTTTAGACCAAATTAATAGTAAATTGTGTTACGATTGTAAGCTTGGCAACGTCTAGCCACAAGGACTGAAGACTGAAACTGGCCGTCCATAAGATAGCATGATATCTAATCCAGAGTGACAGAGGACATGACAGAATATGAGATTGACAGATGGTGGTAACACTGGTAACGGGAGTTATCATCAACCCAGGTTGAAAAGGGTGGTTAGAAACTAAAATAGATAGACTTGTGTGATAAAATAGAAGTGTGAAATAAAGGAATTGATAAATTGGACGGCTATCCTAACAGGTCAGAAGTGGGATATTCATTACGTGGCCATTGGGTGTTGTGGAAAGCTCTCGATTCTGTTCATCGCATCGCGGAAACTGAGTTTTGCTTTGGAGGTTCAACATGGCTGGGACACATACATCAGAGACAATCTCTGTGGAGAGCAACCGAAGCTTGACGCCTCCTTTGACGGTTGAGCAACAGTTAAAACAACTCCAGGAACAGGTTAATAATAGGCTCTCATCATCAACTGTAAGTAACTTAACTCCTCAGTATACATGGCAGGATGTTCCCAAATATGATGCAGGCAAGAACATTTCAGTTAATAAGTGGTTACGCTTGATAGATCAGCGAGCATATTTTATGAGATGGGACGATATAACAACTACCAAATACGCAATTGAAAATTTATCGGGACGCGCTCGCGAATGGTTGCTCAACACAGATCTTACTTACAAAAACTGTAGTGAGTTTAAACACAATTTTAAACTGAATTTTGACATAGACCCTAATACAATCGGGACATTATTTTCTGATGCGGCGAATTACACAAGTTCCATGGCTTCTAAATACACAGACTATTTTAAAAATAAAGTGTTCAAGTTAAACAAACTTTCTTGGGAAATACCCGAAAAAGATAAAGTAAACATCATTATTTCCGGCATTAATGATCGAAATATTCAACAATTAGCTTCTTCACATAATTATGCGGCCCTTGATGAACTCCAAACTTTCTTGGGAACATGGGACAATAATTATCAGATCAATACAAGTCGAACGAAAGTTAACATCACAACGAATTCTGGTTCACAGAGTGCTCAAGCGTCAAATAATAATTCAAAAATAATCGGTTTTAAATGTAATAAGCCGGGCCACAAAAGTATAAGCTGCCCACAAAAGCGTTTTAATCCAATTTCCACAAACATCCAGAGAAATCAGGCGTCTACAAGTTCAAGTAAAAATAAGTGTGTAAAAAAACAAATCATGTAACAAGTAACTGTTACTTTAAGAAAAGTGTAAATTTATCACAACATAGTACAAACTTATTTTACAAAAAACTTTTCCTAAATAATACTGAATTATTGAGTATGGTGGATACTGGCAGTGAATGTACAGTAGTGCTGTCGTAAATAGACTGAAATGTCCGGTTTTAAGTGGGGATTTATATTTACTTAAATCATTTTCTGGTGACATTGTATCAATTCAAAAGACAGTACCGAATTGTGAAGTTATTGTTGATGGAGTGGCGGCTTATATTGATGTATTGGTAGCTCCAGATCATCTTCGTCCAGTTGATGTCGTTTTGGGAAACTCTTTCATTCAACAACCTCATGTTACTTTGATAAAAGAAGGGACGGAGATCAAATTCTATGGTGTTTCTGAGAAATACAGCCTTATGTTGATGAAATCTTCGACTCAGGGTTTAGCTGGAATGATATCGTGTGACATAAATCATCGATCGAAGATACTGTCAGTTCTAGAAAAATTTAGTGATCGAATCTCTACAAATTTTGGAAATATGGGAAAGGTACAAGGTACTGAAATGAAAATAAAGCTATCGGATCCCACTCCATTTTCTTATAATCCGTATCGTTTGTCTGATGATAGGAAACGTCAATTACAGATTCTAATAGATGAACTTCTTCAACACAATGTTATTCGAGAGTCTGAATCTGCATATGCGAGCCCTGTTGTGTTAGTTCCAAAACCCAATAACGAGTACCGACTTTAGGTGGATTTTCGAAGACACAATAGTGTCACGGTTAAGGAAAAGTTCCCATTGCCTTTGATTGAAGATCAACTTGACAAACTGGGAGGTTATGGATGGTTCATCGCTCTTGACTTATATTCGGGTTATTACCAGATCCCCATGGCAGAGGATTCGATTGATAAAACTGCCTTCATTACTCCAAATGGAAAATGGAAATATCTACGAATGAAATTAAATGAAAACACTGCTTTTGCTTATCTGGATGATGTAATAATTCCGGCCAAATCTGTTGATGAAGCTTGAGATAAACCTCGAGATAAACTATGTAGGGTGTTGGAGTTATTTAGAGAATATAACCTCTCTTTACAACTACCCAAATGTAAATTTCTTTTGAATAAATTGAAATACCTTGGCAGAGAAATATTTCACGAAGAAGTTCGCCCAGATCAAGATAAAATTACAGCTTTGTTAACCCTAAAATCACCACAAAATATTAAACAGTTGAGAAAGTTTTTGGGACTAAGTGGGTATTTTCGAAAATTTATAAATAACTATGCAGGAATCACTAGACCACTAACAAGATTACTTCAAAAGAATGTAACATGGATATGGACACCAGATCAGGACAGCGCTGTTGAGAAGATTGAAAACATTTTATGCAAAAGACCTCTACTTAAGATATTCAATTCAAAACATGCGACTGAATAGCACACGGACGCCAGCACCATTGGAGTAGCGTGTATTCTTTTCCAACGCCACGATACTGGCTTACATCCTGTAGCATATTTTAGCAAACAATGCACACACGAACAGAGTAAGAACCACTCGTATGAATTAGAAACAATGGCCGTTGTGTTTTCATTACGTCATTTCCGGCCGTACTCACTAGGAATGAACTTTGTTGTATATACTGATTGTGCTGCCTTGAACTACCACATCTAAACGAGATCTGATCCCACGAATTGCTCGGTGGTGGTTAGAAAGTCAAGATTATTCCTTCGGAGTTCGCTACAGGTCAGGATATAGAATGCAACATGTCGATTATTGTCTGAGCAGAAACCCCATTGCCATAAATACTACCGTTAATATAACTGAAAGTGAATGGATACGAGCTGTACAAACCCAGGATGATGAAATTTCTCGAATTATTGATATATTACATGGTGACAAAACAAAAGAGTATAAAAATAATTTTGATAATTTTGTTCTCAAAAATGAAACACTATACAGAAAATTGATGGATGGCTCCAAATGGGTAGTCCCAAGATCAGTGAGATGGCAAATATGTAAACTCAATCATGATGATTGTGGCCATCATGGTTTTAATAAAACTTCAAAAAGAATTCAAGCGAATTATTGGTTCTCTAAAATGAATAGATTTGTAAAAAAATATGTAGCCAGTTGCCTAAACTGTACCTATATGAAAAAGAAGAGCGGAGCGAAGCATTTCTACATCCCATACCGAAAGTGCCCATTCCCTTCAATACAATCCACGTAGATCATCTTGGACCCTTCGTTCAGTCAATCAAAAAGAATTGTTACCTTCTTGAGCTTGTTGATGGATTCACCAAGTTTATTTTCTTGGAACCGGTGAAGCCAACAGAAGTAAGACATGTAATCAATCATGTCTGATAGAGGATCAGCATTCACATAAAAACCATGAGAGATTTTTGTATAAAAAACGGAATCAAACATGTCCTAAATGCAGTTGCCACACCACGGGCAAATGGACAGTGGGAACGATATAACCGGACGATTTTGGAAGCATTGAAGTGCTTGACTGTTGATGATACTGATGAAACACACTGGGACACGCATATCAAAACGATACAATTTCCCGTAAACACTGCAGTAAATGATACAACAGGAGAAACCCCTTACGAGCTACTTATGGGTATAAACCCAAGGCATTGGTCTGATGCATACATTTTATCAGAGATAAAATATAAAAGTGAGATTATACCATATGTAATCTATAAGATCACGCAATATGTGATTTAACAGTTAGATTATGCCAGATGTAATCTATAAGAACACGTCATATGTGATTTAACAGTGAGATTATGCCAGATGTAATCTATAAGAACACGCCATATGTGATTTAACAGTTAGATTATGCCAGATGTAATCTATAAGAACACGTCATATGTGATTTAACAGTGAGATTATGCCAGATGTAATCTATAAGTTCATGCCATATGTGATTTAACAGTGAGATTATGCCAGATGTTATCTATAAGAACACGCCATATGTGATTTGACAGTTAGATTATGCCAGATGTAATCTATAAGAACACGTCATATGTGATTTAACAGTGAGATTATGCCAGATGTAATCTATAAGTTCATGCCATATGTGATTTAACAGTGAGATTATGCCAGATGTAATCTATAAGAACACGCCATATGTGATTTAACAGTGAGATTATGCCAGATGTAATCTATAGGAACACGCCATATGTGATTTAACAGTGAGATTATGCCAGATGTAATCTATAAGAACACGCCATATGTGATTTAACAGTGAGATTATGCCAGATGTAATCTATAAGAACACGCCATATGTGATTTAACAGTGAGATTACGCCAAATATAATCTATAAGAACACGCCATATGTGATCTATCAGTGAGATTATGCCAAATATAATCTATGACACGCCATATGTGATCTATCAGGTGCTGCTATATATGATCTATAGCTGTGAGCAGTTACAACGACGGCAGACTGAGTATACTTGAAGCAGGGCCCTCCAGGACGCTATGAAACCTGGGGACCAGGTCCACGTCAGGATGGACGACTGTTACGATTGTAAGCTTGGCAACGTCTAGCCACAAGGACTGAAGACTGAAACTGGCCGTCCATAAGATAGCATGATATCTAATCCAGAGTGACAGAGGACATGACAGAATATGAGATTGACAGATGGTGGTAACACTGGTAACGGGAGTTATCATCAACCCAGGTTGAAAAGGGTGGTTAGAAACTAAAATAGATAGACTTGTGTGATAAAATAGAAGTGTGAAATAAAGGAATTGATAAATTGGACGGCTATCCTAACAATTGGAAATTTATTATGGAGTACAGATTTAAGTATCTCTAGTCTATAAAAATGGAAATCTCCTTGTTTGTGTTGTCATAACTCAAGAACCGCCAAAAGAAGTTGAATGAAAATCTGCAGAGTTATCAGTTTAATCCGGGAATAGCCCAAGGGCGTGGTTTTATTCGTTAACTCATTTTGAGAAACTAAGATTTATATTCAAACTTTTGATAAAACATGACATTTGTCAGCATTCATCATTTCATTTCAATTAACGACAATGACAGTGATTTCACTGGTAGTTGATGCATGTATACTATTGGTACGTACAAAACACTAAGTCGCGTTCATAATAAATAGATATTTGCGTTGTGTGGTGAATGCAAATGAGGAATGGTAAGTAGACTAGTGATATTGTATTGGGTAAATGTTTGAGAACATAATATTATGTGCAATAAAATCTTTTGTTTCGAAAGTTTGTGATTTAATATTAACTTACAGACAGGCGAGTGGAGTTGCGGGTTTTCAGCTAGTTGATCATAGACTAAGTTGTCTGTTTCTCGTTTTAGAATGTTGAATACAGAAATTACAAGATTTGATATAAATTATTTTAATATTATGAAATATTTATTAGGCAGGTTGTCCTAAGAGTTGCGGACAAAACATATTTTCTTCTTAATGAAACATCTTGTATAGTTTGACAGATTTTAAGTCTTTTCAAGATTCTAAATATGCTTTATTATAAAATAGGTACGCCATATACAGGGTCCTGCATTAGTGCGTCGAGCATCCACAGCATCCTTATTTACAACAGTAGAAAACAAGTTTAATACACAAGTTGTAAGATGTTGATTGATGCATATTTCATAAATATTTTTTAATATACAGGGTGATCCAAGAAAGTGTGACGTCATAAAATATATTTTTCTAAAATAACATACCCTGTATTTTTTGACGAACTCCTTTTTCCACCTATCCCTTACATTTAGCCTTTTGTGCTGGAATATTTTTTCTTTGATGTTTTAGGAGCAATAAATAAAAAAATATGAAAAGATCGTTTTGTAACACTTGAAAGAATTGGAACAAAATCTTGTTAGATATGTTTTGTTCCAGCTAAATAGTGTGAACCTTTTATAGTTAAAGGTGTGAACAATTATCCTAGAGGTCTAATAATACTCTGACAATAAACAAGTTTTTCTTATATTACACAGGGTGTTCAAAATTTGGTTACAAATATTGCAACTTTAAAATCAGTTTTTCTTAGTATTTTTAAATGGCACATCCTGCATTTTATTTCATTATTAAATGCAGAATTTGGTTGCAAGCATATTTTGTTACAACGAATGGATAAAAATCCTTAATGGTTTTAGAAGTATTTACCAAAAACCATAAATATCCTCATTTAACTAAAAATATTTTGGACAAATATAGACAGCCATGGAAAAACATTTATGTTTTAACTTTTAAAACAAAAATATAATACCTAAATATAATAATTCACAAATCATTTATTCAATAATAATTGTGAGGAAAATCCTTATAAACTGCTGGACCCTCAAACTTATACATGCACATTTTTGGGTTAAATTCAAAGTCCAATATCTTCAACGAAGATCAAGATATTTCAATGCGGTTACTTTAGTAATGTCAATATCTCCAGATATTTTTCTCAGTTTTTGAATTCAAGTCCGTTGTCATCAGATACGCTAACAAACATCAGGGAGGTGGAGCGAAATGTTTGAAATGACGGATTTCTACGGTTTTGCAGAGGTGGATACCTTGAAAGAGAAAATACAATGAACATTTTTTTTTTACTGATGAGGCACCCACACTCATGGTCAGATAAATGGCACAAGCCTAGAATTTGATAAAACTTTGATACTGCATCAGTTTCAATTTACAAATAAGTATTGGTGCATCTAAAAACTTCAATCGATTTATCAGTTAATGAGAACTGGCGATTTAAAAAAAAAGTTGTTTAGGGCCCTTTTAACACGTTTAAAAAATATGTCAACAATGGAACTTTTTTCTGTGTAGCTTTTGAGGAAAATGGCTTGCACCATTTGAAAGAGGTGCAAAATTTATGAAATAATGTATGTTCAGTAATTGGGCTGAACAAAGCTATGAAATTTTAAACATGGCAAAAATGGCCCATTTTTCATGATTCAAAATTTCATAGCTACACTATCCTTCGTTCAATTATGTATTGATTCCCAATCGATTGCAAAGTTATAGCGTTTCAAACAGTTTGCCACCCCACCTTAATGTTTGTTAGGGTGTCTAATGACAACGCGCTTGAATTCAAAAACTGACAAAAATGTCTGGAGATATTGGCATCACTAAAGTAATAAACCATATGTTATCGCCTGAATTCGATGCTCACTAAAATGGCCTACTCACAAAATTTTTGATTTTTGCATGACTCCATGAATCTCCCTCTATATCATGACTCTTTGTTTCTACGGAAGATTCATTCCATCCAGCTTGATCCGGATTAAACTAGCTTAAAAATTCCGCAAACCGCATTCAAATGTCTCTATTCTCGTTGAGGATATTGGATTTTGAACTTTACATAAAAATGTGCATGTATAAGTTCGAGTGTCCAGCAGTTTAGTTGCAGACAACCAGTGAAAAAAGAATCTCCTACCATCCTGACTTGGTAATTTTCTCGCATTCAAATTCACGGCGCTGATGTCTTGAGAAAAAAACGGAGTTGTTGCGCATGAATCCACAACATATCGTGATTCGGATTTTTCGTCTTCGTGAATTATTATTATTCGAGAACATTTGTGAGGAAAATTTTTTATTTGCTGCAAGTGATCCAGTTTGATTATTAAAATGAATGATTTTCGGAGAAGAGGATTCAAAGGACGACTCAGACTTAATGCTAAGAGAAAACGGAAATTCCCAAAAAAGGTAAGGAAATTCAATTATGATTGTGTATATAATAGAAGTGGCGGCTTCTCGTGAGAGGCCAAAGGATTGTGGCAGTAGCGGAAAATATATCCGTCACGAAAAATATTTTTTTTAAGTGTATTTTGGAATGGAGTCAATGCCAAAAAATTTGTGATCTAGAATCAAAAAGATACAGAGCTTTTTAAAATAAGTTGGTGATTATTATCATTGTAGCGTTCAAACCAAAAGTCCAAGAAACAGCGATTTCACTTACAAGAGGGAACCAGTGATGTTGAAGATGACAGTTACGAAATCAACTTTCCTGTATGTTCTTATATCACGTATGATTACCGGTAAGAAATAATTATTTATCATACTTCGTTTTAGGCTACATTTTCCACTGGAAAAGAGCTCAGTTTGTCTAATGATTCATTTGATCTCACTCAAAAAGACGAAGAGGTAAGTTTCCTATTAGCAAGTAATATTTATGTAATCGCAGAGGTTATAGTAACCATACTTTAAATTTCAGAGTTTTGCCGATATTGTGATTGGCAATAATATTCCTGGCTTAAACAAATCCCCAGAGGCAGAAAATTTGTCTCAAATGAATCACGTTGGTGTATAAATTTCTGTAAAACTGTTGATTTGACAAAAACTATTTCGGGAAAATATTCGCTTGGAAGGAAGGAGGCTGATTGATATTCAGTACTTTTTGGATTGTTTGAAAGAAATCAATGATCACAATTCAACTTTTGGTTGTAATATAAGCAGTTTGAATATAATGAAAGAGTTTATTTATGGATATATCTCGAAAATTATGTTCAAATGCTCCATGTGCAATGAAGTTTTTGGAGTTGCCACTTCATGTACTGATCCCAATAGAGATGCCGTTATTGGAGTGATGATTGCTGGGGTAGAATATGCGGCACTTTCTCAAATTTCCGCTTGTTTAGATATCCCTTGTCAAACGCTCAAATCATATAGACATCATGAAAGTGACTTGTCGAATGCGTGGGAAGATACATCATTAAAATGTATGCAGGAAGCTGGAGCAACAGAAAAACAACTGGCTCTTGATGAAGGTGGAACTACACAAGATGGAACACTGATGATAACTGTAGTAGCAGACGGTAGCTGGGCCAAGAGATCCTATAAAAACACATATAATTCTCTATCTGAAGCAGCTGCTATCATACGATATCGTACAAAACAGGTGATACGAAAATGTCTCTATCAAGAAGATTGAATGCCGAAATCATCTACTTCGTAATTATTCGAGAAATATATGAGACTTGGCAAAAGATGAATATGCTGGACCATTGATTCTTCGTAAACAGATGGAGGTGATAACACTGACAAGTACAAAATATTTATTCATTTATCCATAATATATACGTGAATTCTACAATTTTTTCTATGCACAGAAAGAGCACTCAGGTTGAGATATGCCATCACCAAGGCAATAGACTACATAGAGTATAGGAAAAAAGAAACAGGAACTATTGAGGAAAAAGCAAAACAGCTAGAAATGGAAAACTCATTGAGTCATGTG
This sequence comes from Orchestes rusci, assembly GCA_958502075.1. Lineage (NCBI taxonomy): Eukaryota > Metazoa > Arthropoda > Insecta > Coleoptera > Curculionidae > Orchestes > Orchestes rusci. The sequence continues at coordinate 33,686,926 of OY293305.1, forward strand.
TTCGGCGAACACAAATACTGCCAGAAAATTGGCTATTTCTGCAACAAAGACTTTCAGCCTACTAGTAACGTATTAGCAGATTTGAGACTGACAGGTATGTTTTACTTAGGTATAAAGTAAAAATTAACGCATCAATATAGTTTTCATAAGACTTGATCTAGTAAACATGCATGAATACAAAATTTCAAATTATCTTTGAAAAGTGATCTATCAACTTCACTCGATTATTTGCATAGGTACTCCACACCAGTACATTTCACCCAATGATTAGTGAATGACCAGTGTGGCTCCAATATTTTGAAACACTCTGTCTATAAATTTTAGTCTAATTTGCATTGAATTTTTGTCTGAAAGTAATCTTCTTTAATAGATTTATACAACATTTCAATACCTATCAATAGAAAGTGGTCAAAAAACAAGAATAAAAAGCAAATTGAGAAAACAATTTTGATCAAAAATTAAGTTGACCATTTATTTCAAACAACTCGATTTTAAATTAAATTTGTGGTAGAAATTATCCAAATAGGTACAAACTTTCCCATTATTTGAGAAAATCCACCTTTCATTCTATTTAGTAGCAAAAGTGACGGCATCGATATCTTTTACTCTGTTCATAAATCAAGGGAGGGAGGAGGGTTGCCAGTATTATAATAAGCTAGTTAAAGGATCAATTAAGTCATATTTATTCTTCAGATCTTTATGAAAAGTTGAACAGGTTCCTCCAATATCTAGTAAGGAACTCTATAAGTCTAATATCTGACGTAGATAACAATGTGGTAGAACAATTTAATTCAATAATTATTGCTAAATTTATAGGCGGAAAGAGAGTGAACTATTGCCAAAGAGGTTCATACCAAACTAGAATTAACGCGGCAGTTGTAGCTCACAATACCAAAAGGCCAATATATCTGATTAAAAAAAAATGAACGATCAAGAGTACCCCAGCTGTTTTTCCAAAAAAAATAAATTTATGAAAAAATATGGAGGAAAGTTGAAACCCAAGAGATCGAAGTTCAAGTCGATGAAAGGAAAAGATGAAAACTATGGAGACGCATGTCAAAAGCCAGATATTGATAATGAAAGATATGAATTGGAAAAAGGAATATTTTTGACAAAGTTGGACATAACTGATAAGGAGATCAGATGCATTAAAGAAATTACAAGAAGTCAAAGTGATTGTGATGTTTGGCATCTAGAGAAAAGAAACCGCATTATTGCTTCAAATTTTGGGGCTGTTTGCGCAAAGTTTGGTGGAAGAAGTGATGGAAACAATAGTAAGCTTGTTGATTCCATTTTGTACCCAAAAATCTCTAAAGCCAAGATCACAGAATGGGGTAAAACACACGAGTGAGATGCTATCATAGAACAAAAAGTAATTGGTCAAAAAATTACGCCTTGTGGCTTATTTATAGACCAGAACGATACATTTCTGGCAGCAACTCCAGACGGCCTCATATCAGAACAAGGGTTAGTTGAGGTAAAATGCCCTTACAGCGCAAGAGACATGACACCAGAAGAAGCAATTTTGACAAGTAAAGCTACATTCGGAAAACAGAATGGTGAAATCAATGAGAACCATAAATGGTTTTACCAGAAACAAGGGCAAATAATGGTCACAGGACGGAGATATTGTTGCTTCGCTATTTGGACGTCTAAGGGTATAAAACATGAGGTCATATTCAGAAATGATGAGTATTTTGTTTGTTTGTTATCTTGTATCTCTCACACAAATTTTTCTCTTCATTAAACTTCTTCCTGGAAATCAAGTTCCGAAGTATTTTGACCAAAAACTACTCCGGAACCAAAACGGCTCAGTTATGTGGGCGAAACTGAATATTAATCATAAAGTCTTATGTTAACCATCCCAAGTCCCAGGAGCATCAATTCTTCGCTATATCCCTCATTGAACCTACATACCTAGTTTTGATACATTTTGTTTAAAAATAACAAAACTATGATGTGGCTATAAATTTAAAAACGAGCCAAACATAACTTAACCAAATCAATTTTTTTTAGTTTCTCATTTAAATCCCCAATAGAACCTTCATAACGAATTTGAACACATTTCTTTAAAAGAAAACGATATTATGCGAACATGTATTCTAACCAGATCCAACCGAACCCAAATAGAACGTATATACCGAATTTGAATCAAATTCATTGAGAAATAACGACATTTTGGGAACATAACATCAACTATATATCATCCCTCTCCCTAATTGAACCTACATACCTAATATGATTTACAATAAGCTCCAATGAAACTTAACGAAACTATGGAAACATAACTTCACCACATTAGTTTTTTTTTCACTTCCCAAATTGCATTTGAAATTGAACCTATACACAAACCTTACGTTCGCAAAAATAATGGAACAATGCGAAAATTAACTCATTGAATCAATTTTTTCAAAATTTACTTACCCTAAAAATAACCAAAACGTTTGTTAAAATATTCTTTGGACGTATAAGAGATGGCATCTCATTTTAGAATGAAATATAAGACATGCATAGTTTTTTTAGCTTCAGCCACGCCTAGTATAGAAATATTGTTCAAACTGTTTAAAATTCTTTGGCAAAAAAAACAAAAGTACGTCTTCTAATAATAGAAAATATTTCTGAGTTAGGTAAACAACATTATCAACATCAGTTACGAAAATCAATGCTGAATCTTGTATCACTAATCAACAAAAAATCCTTATTATATTTTATTATCTCGTACTTTTATCACAACATGTTTTCTTATTTTAAGTAGGTACATTCCGAAAATTAAGTAGTCCGGATTCAAAACGGTGGACGAAACTGAATATTAATCATATTCTCTTATATTGACCATCCCAAGAGCATCAATTTTCGTTAAAAAACACAAACCTGATATAATAAGACAAAATCCAAGCAAAACAGCTGATACTTAAACTACGCCCCAAAATCGACTTCGAATAATAATCTGTGATGTCGCCACTGAATGGGGTCAAAATAAGTGATAATTGCTAATGTGAAGGTTTTGAAAAACGCACTTTATTAGTAAACGGCAAAACATTTCTCTATGATTTTTTTTAGCCCATCACCAAATGTTCAATACACGTCCTGTACTTTATTTCGACCAGATAAAATAAGTACAAAGTTGAGAAAATGGCGGTTAGAGTTGATAAACTTTGAGCAAAAAATCTTTTATATTTCTGATCAGTTTTAAAACTTTTTATGAAGTAAAGGACATTAATCAAGGCTTCGTCTATAACTAGAAAAAAAACTGTTCGGAAATGTCAACAGATGTGTTAGAAAAACGTGTATTTCTTAACCACTTTTAGGCAGCTCAAAAGCTCGCGGGACTCTGAACCATGAGAACAAAATTTAACAGCTGCTATAAACAAGCTTTAAATAAGTTTCATGAAGTTATCCATCATGACTTTTAAGCTATATACTTGCTCTGTACGCATGTTTAAAATCCTCTTATAAGATTAAACGATATATTTATAATTGCTTTATAAAGGTCATATAAGACCATCACCTGATTGAGCAAATATGGGACGCGTGATGCCACTATGCAGAATAACGAGTATTTTTTATTCAAAGGTGTTTATTAACGCTACTTTATTTTAAAGAGGTATACCCTCAAAAATATAAAATGCAGCTGAACTCGAGTATTTGGACATCAGTCATACTAGGGAGAAAAAGTAGCTATAAGCCATTCAATTTCTCCGTTGAGTTACCTACTACCAGTGATCGTCATCAGTGATTCCATATTGTTATATGAAATCTGCTTTTGATTGATGAAATGGAATTTTATTCATAAACAAAAATTGAATATAACATAGATCTTGTTCATAAAAATGAAGATATCTACTTCGGATATGATCATTTAAAACTTATTGTTATTTAAAAAAATTAATTGATAATATATTTTTATTTATCTCGAAAATGTTTAGTTTTCTTAATTTCGATGACGAGTAGTACTTTTACGATGTAGCAGAGTCCATTATCAGTATAAAATCTCTCTGGCAGATCGTTTTCAAGTATCCCGTGACAGCTTTTTGCACACCAACCGTTCAAATCTCCATCATGCCAGACTCCATATTATCATTTCATAATAAGCTATATTAGGATATTTCCTATGGAACGAATTCTTCGAACTTTGGTCACTGAAAAACAAACTGTAAGATGGCGCAAGGATGCAGTTATATTCAGAATAAAATATATTTAATAACACGTCGCCCTTTGTTGACGATACCTACCGCAGATTTCTTCATGATATTGAAAAAGAAAGTAACATTCAACAGGAGGACGTGAGTCGTAACTCGTAACGTTGACCTCAATCATACTGTTTAGGGGTCGGGCCCATAAAAGGGTTCATTGTTTTGTGGATGGGTGTTGGGTCAAATATTTCAAGAATGCTATAAACTGAAAAACCTAATAGCATTTTATAATATACCTAGTCTTATTATAAAATGCTGATACGGTTATTTCTTATTTCTGGACATAACAAAGTATTGTTGCTCTGTGTGCAAGAGGCAAATGTATTTTTTTTTTCTATTACACTACATTTTTACACAAATTCACAAATTTCATAAGAAAATCTTCCTTATCTTGATGTCTTTTCAAATAAACTCATCTCTAGGTGGGTGCAAAAATATACTGGAAGATCCTGTGCATTAATCCATTACATTCAATGATAACAATAATTGTTATTATAAATTTGATAAAACGATGGTTAATAAACCTTTAAGCGAAAATCTATTGTTGATACATCAATGTTCACAATTCAAATTTTCAATGTTATCATAGTGAAAATATAGAAAAACTTTTATTTCCTTTTCAATGTAATAAACAGTGTTGAGTATTTCAATATCTAACTCCTTATAATTCTAATAAATATGTATCATCTCTTCATTAAAATTTTTAATAATATCCTCAAAAAATTATGACAGTATTTCCGGCGATGGGGTATCCAATAGGTGAAATGAACCAAAAATTTATTTCTTTCGAGAAAAAGTCATTTTTTGTAAAAAATTTTGCTTGCTAAAAAAATACGATTGTCGATGAAAAACGTTTGAAATTTTATACAGGGTCTTGAAAAAGTCGAAAAATCATTTTTCTCTCAAGAGTTGAGTACCCATATTCATAATTTTCCAGCAAAATATAACATGAATATTTTATTAGTACACAAAAATGTTAACCATGAAGCAAGGAATACACATTTATTTATTTAAAATTACTTCTCTAGAGAAACAGTATATCCAGCACGAGAACGTCGCGCGAAAATTCGGTCCTTTGATCTGTTTTTCATTGTGACTTTTCGTTGTGGAAAAGAAGGAAGAAAAAGCAGGGCCGTCTACAACTGTGCGGTGAGGATTCCTGTGAATGCCATCTACGTTATTTATGATCCGTGTGCAAGATTTGGGTTTAAGATTTGAAAACTTTTGAATATAAGTACGACCATCTTTTTTTTTTTAACAATAAAAATCATTTTCATTCTTACATTTTACCTATTGGATACCCATCGCCGGACATACAGTATGAGATATTTGAGCAGACTGTTTTTGACAAATCTTCTATAGGTATGACTGATTTTTATATACCGAAGTACATACATGCATATTAAGTCTTTATTATAAAATGATAATACATAATTATTACAATTTTTACCTAGTTTTATTTTAAAGGTTTCATGAATTTTGTCCACTTAATCTTAATATGCGTTTGTTTGTTATTAAACTAATAGTACCTGCATAGATAAAAATAAATAGTTTGAAAGAAACCATTAACCAAATCCGTAATCTTTGCTCTGTCTTCCCATCTACCTGCTATTTATTGAGTGTGTTGACAAAAAGTAGATTTAGCTTCGTTCGCGGGAGAAATTCTGAACATGGTCGGGATTGAAATGCATGCGCATTTTAATTTTGTCGATCGCGGGACACCAAAATCCTCGTTTGGAGGTAAAAATCCGGCGTTCGCGGAACAAGGATATTATGTTCAGGACTAATTTCGAACACGTTCGGTAGATCCTAGAGTCTAAGCAAGAGGATAAAATCCTACAAACGGACTTGATTTTGTTTTACAGTGATTAACATTGATCAAACTACAGAAACGATTGTTCATCAGTTGAATGCATTTGGTGAAAGTGATTCGTATATTTTAGTTCAGCTATAATGAATGTTACATTAAATTTAAAAGTTCAGACTTGATTTTTGAAATGATGCTGCATACTTCAGGTTCCACCGTTGAGGATTTAGAAGAAATGCTTGGAAATCATGAGGTATCAAAAGTACACAATAACTTGGAGGATACTCTGTAAGTAAAACGCGTTAGCGGTTTACCGGAATCCCAAATTAGTTCTAGAGGATATATGCGCAATGCAGTAGTATTCTCAGTAATTCGGAATGTGTTTCGGATTAGTTCTGGATTTCTTCCGCGAACAAAGCTTTTCATATCCAACGAACACTCTTTGGTTTTGTTCAGAAATAACAACAGCTGATTTATGTATTTTCTTGATTGGGCTCTTGATTTTTGGGATAGCAGACTGGATGATTATTACATAATTTGTGGATGTTATCATGGGTTGAGGGTTACCTAAAAAAATCAAGAGTATAAATTATTTTCACTTGAAAAATAATGTGTTTTCACATTTCCTTACAGTCTTATGGTAAAGTTGCATTGTTCAAGAATAAAAAATAATAATATGTACCTAAAATTTGTTCGACATGTCTCTAACACAACGACATAATTCGCACATCCCGAAGAAAACTGTATTAAGTAGCAAATTGATAATTTTTCATGTTTGGTCAAAAACAACACTCTCTAGAAATCTACTTTCCCCCAGCGCCGTTTAAGAGCTCTCATTTCAAGTTTTACCTAATAGATGGCAGCAGGTGAAATCGCAACTGACGAAATTGTGTCGAACTACCCTCCGAAAACAGTATTACTGAGACTAGCGACGCGGAAATATTTTCTTGTCTGAAGAAAACAGTATCATCTGTTAAGTTTGTATGTTGTGCGATAAGAATTTGTTTTATTTTCTCGAAGAAACCTGTATTATTTGCCTATGATACGGTTTTTCTGCAATTGCCAAGGTAAGAAAGTCATAATTTGTCCGTGGAAAACTGTATTATCCTATGTTAATACAGTTTTCGAGGGTATAATTTTCATTGTGATTTTTTTTTATGGAAAGGAGTATCATCCCGAAATAATACATTATTTTTCTATGATGCTAATGGGTTAGTAGTATTATCCTGAATTGATACCTTTTTCTCCCAATTTTGTTTTTTCTAATATTTAAAATTGAATTTGGAATACCTAAGGTGCTATGGGGTTTTAATACATTTTTACAGTACAAGATTAAATCTATATTTTATTCAATACTGTTTTACAAGTTCTATGTTAGCTCATTATTCGAAACTTGATTAGCTTTTTGAATATTATAATAGAAGGAAATTTGTGGTTTTGGATGTCAACACACATCCCCTCCTATAACACAAGAACTGAACGCATTATGGCTTCTTTGCGCGAGAAGAATAATGCCACTAAAAATACTGAAACCTTTTCTGCATCCAAATTTCAAAGATCTGAGGAAAATCTCAGCGTTGAGTTTTCGAACAAAGAAAATTTGATTGATCATGATGCGGCGATTCCAGAAAAGAGCTCTAGTCCCGATTTTTTCTTTATCGAGTCATTTGAGCCACTTGAAACAGTAGAATTTGAGATACCACTAGGTGCGGATAGAAATTCAAATCACCCTTCTCCGATTGCGGCATCGGATTTAGCAACAAGTCATAACAAGTCATAGTGACCTTTTTGAGTCTGAGCAATAGTGAAATCCCAGGTGAAATCTATGAAATTGATACGGAACAATTCAGTTTGGCGAAAGTGTTTGAAAGTACTGTAGAATCCAGTAAAGAAAATTATAAAAGCTGTGACAAGTATGGAAGGGAAACTCCTTGTCTGAGTTTGAAGACGATGTAGATGATGATGTGAAAGATCCTGATTTTGTAAGTTCCTCGTCATACTCGTGTGGTACCTGCTCATCAAGGTCTTCATCAACTTCATCAAGCAGTTCATCGGACGATGAACAAACTGAGAATGGAGAAAAGAAGCCAAGTCAAGGAAAAGGAGACAACAATAGTTCACGTGAAACTAAAAGAAAAGAAGTTTTGATCAAAACTGTCAACACTGATGAAAAAGACAATCCTGAACCTGAAAGTAACCTTACAAAAAAAATAACAAGAAAAAGACAACGACATGAGGCAGAACATACAAAAAACAAAGCCAAGATCTCACGAATCGCCGGAATAGAATACTTATCTTCTTGACAATCATTTTATACCAGAATTTCACAAACATTTTTATGAAACTCTGTTTTGATATTATTAGAAAATATGTTTGTTATTTCATAACAGATTTTGTATTTCTTGAAGTTGCTTTGAGTGGAATTTGAAAATTATGTTACCAAAATGTCAAAAGTACTTAGAATTAAATACATTTCGGCGTGATTTGTATGTTTTCATTCACCTTTCACGCAAACTTCGAACAAAAATTCAAATCATATTTATTGAAGAAAACCGTATCAAGTGAACAAAATTTATACATTTTATAAGGAATTATCACAGTCCACAAAAACAAAACAATATTACAGCAATCATAAATAATACAACTCTGAGAACAAAAATGTATTATCTCAATTTTTCAAACGTTCCTCCTCAAAATTTATATTTTTTGACTTAATACAGTTCTCTTTGGGATGTGCATAATTAAATTTGATTTTGCATGGTACATGGGGACGTATACCTATGTACAGCTGGTTCGTAAAAAAACTAGTATTGCTCATAGAAATATTCAAAAAATTAAGCAGTGTAATATCTGTTTTGACGAAACAAAAAAGTATGATGTCATATTTTTACCAGGTTGATACTTTTGAATATTTTTTTTCAAATGACTCCTCACATGAGTACAGGAACTAAAGCGAAAATATTGAATTGATCGGTTGTCTGTATCGAAATTTGCAAATATACCTGATTCAAATAAATTATTCACATACATACATCATAACATACCCAAACTTTTCACTTGAATGACATATCACTGTCGTATAGGTTTGTCAAAACAAATATTACACTGCTCAATTTTGTTAACATTTCTATGGGCAATACCAGTTTTTTTACGAACCAGCTGTACATATGTACCAGCTGTAATGATAACATATTTGAACGTGATTTCCAACTTCAATAACTTTTCTAAGGAAACTTCCGAGTTAATCAAAAATAAATAATATACAGTGTGTTCAAAAAACGTTGGGCAAAAATGAAAGGATTGATTCCTGAGGTACCTACGTCATTCTCTGAAAAAAAAGTTCCAATAAACATAGGTCTGAAAACATAATATCATTTCCATCATACAGGGTGGCAAAGTTTTATTTCAATCAATTTGTTTGAAATTTGGCAGCGTTGTTGTAAGTAATAAATTGACCCTAATAGATAAAAAATATTTTTTCCAGTGGCATGAGGGCGGACAAGATAACATCAATTTTAAAAACAACTATACGTTTTTGGACCTATATGGTTTATTGAAAGTTTTTTTTAGAATGACCTAAGGAATCACTCCTTTCATTTTTGCCCAATGTTGTTCAAACTCCCTGTATACCCGAGTATATTGATTGAATCTTAACCAAAATTAATACTTATTTTTTAACAATACCCGTACACGCATTTAGAATTTTTATATCTGATGCTCGTATTCCAGTCAATGCATCAAAACTTTTTATAAGAAATATTATAATTATCCACGGATTGGGTTTCGGCAAGTTATAAATGACAAACATTTTCCGAGTTTTATTCTGATATCCTGAGAATCGCTCCTGCTTGCTCTAAAACTAAGATGTTGAGAACATGAGCGAAATCAATTAATATACAGTTTATTGAGAAAAGTTTAGAATTAAAAGCTCAAGCAGACTCTCAATTTTCAGACAAATTAGCCAATTTTGATTTTATAAGTATGTTATGAAATTGTTAATTAATTTTTAATTTTGCTCTTGTTCGTTATAATTTTTGTCAGTTTATAATGTTGATTATTTATTTATATTTCTTTATTCTTGTTTCATTAGTATGTACTTCAAAATTAGCAATTTTTTTGATCACGATAAAATCTACTGTTAAAATGAATGTGGGCTAACTTGTCTGAAAATTGGGAGTATACCTAAACTTTCAATCCAAAACAACTTTTCACTGAAAGGTATCAGCTTAAAAAAAAAAGGTACCTCACACTTGTCACCAAATCAGTTCCAATCCAAACCATCCTGTATAACAACTGATTCCGCTCATTTTCTCAACATCTTAGTTTTAGACTAAGCAGGAGCGATTACCAGAATATCAGAATCTTACTCGGAATTTTTTTATCATTTATACGTTACCGAAACCGAATCGGTGGACACGCTGTATATCATACACATTTTTAAAAAAAACAAAAAACAATGAGATCATAAACTTGGCTACTTATAACAAGATTCACTATGCGGAAGCACAATCTAATCATGGTAATAAAATGCTATTATCTCCAAAACGGTGCCGGATTTAATAACGATTGAAATAAATAGAACCTTTTTCGCAGCAAAATGATGACCAAGAAATGCCAAATTTGTCAACTTTCAAAAGTGTATAGTTGTTTTGTGGTGTATAGCTTCAAATGAAAAATTTCACCTGTCTCTGTATAAGACAAACATAGGTACAAACCAAGCACTCAGTTGGCATAATACAAATAATAATATGTCAACTAAATTCTTATTATAAAATGATATTATGCTTAGGTATGAATAACCTAGCATTACTCACTAACCACGATAAACCTTATTGTATCGTTGCATTGATATGGCACTATTTAATTGCCCAAATTCAATGTAATATCATTTCATTACCCAAGTTTTCTTGTCACCATGACATCCGTTAAAAGAATATGAATTAAAATTGGTTTCAATGTGCCCATTCCAGTCATTCCGCTCAATTCAAAGCAAATCTATAATCTTGAAGCACAGAACATAATTCAAATATCACTACGACCTACGTTCTTATTCAAAAATAAAACATCCATCTGTTGGTACTTCTAGGTGGAGACACTCAACTGGAGATTTCAAGGGACGGATAAATTTTAGCATGGGAACTATCTTAATAATATAGTCTTATTATAAAATGATATTATGCTCACTGCTAGCTATTCTAACGGTACTACCCACAAGTATATGATCAGAAAGTCAGTTTTAGCAGAGTAAGATATAATCTTGTCACTACTTGGTAATATAAAAGAAATAATAAAGCAATATTTTTGTCAAATATATTGAGGTTTTATAAGCGCCATACCTATAAAGAAACAGTTCTGTTAAAGCATTCAGTTACTCTTTTATATAGTAGCTGAGTAAAATGGTCCCTTTAAGAAATTTAGCAGCCATATAAGTAGCGTATAACCATTTTATAAGGGTTGTAATAAACTGAACAGTATTTAATTCATTATGTACAGTATAATATCACAGGCAGTCAGTATAATATTGTAAAAGACTCAGTATTTCTGTTAAAAATGATAAGTAAAAATGGAATTTTTGAGCAGTAAAAGTACTATTAGGCCTGTATTTCTATGTTCACTATTGTGATTCTAATGGTCAGTAAAAATTAATGAAATGTCAGTATGACTTAGCTGGTTATAATTCCACAAATGTACAGTAAGAAATAATAAATGGCCAGTATGCAATAGTTAGTGATAATTTTAACTAACCCAAACTTGATACACATAATACCAATACAGAACACGTCAATTATGATATATAATAATAATTGTAATGTTAACCTAGTGCTAACCAACGAGCCGCTGCATATTTTTTATCAATTTCTATTACCAACACAAACTAACCCAAACTTGATCGACATAAAACCAATACACAACACGTCAATTATAATATACAATAATAATTGTGATGTTAACCTAGTGCTAAACCACGAGCCGCTGCATATTTTTCATCAATTTCTATTACCAACACAGACTAACCCTAACTAACCCAAACTAAATCCGCCTCTCAAAAGAACCTATCTGACTACTTTATCATGACATAAAGGCAGAGTGTTTTCTCTTTACTAAGTTGTGTTTCGTTCCATTGTAAAATTTTTTTTATTTATACGAAATAAAATATATGACAAACCATTCATTATTTTACTGTCGCTTTATTAATTTCATGGACTGTCCATTATTTTCAGCAGGCATTTACTAATTTATCTGATCGTTTTTTTATGATACTGACTCTTGATTATTTATATCTACCATTTATTATTTTTACTGACCATTTCTTTATGTTACTGACCCTTCATTATTTTTACTGACCATTTCTTTATATTACTAACCGTTAATTATTTCAACCGACCATTTATTATTATACTGACCATTTATTATTTTTACCGACCACTTCTTTATGTTACTGACCCTTCATTATTTCAACCGACCATTTATTATCATACTGACCAAGGGAAATAAAATAATGGCAAAGAGTACTGTCCATAAAATTGAAATACTGACCATTTAATTTGTTGCCATTTTATAATAAGACTATATTAGGATATTTCTTATGGGAGCAATTCTCCGAACTTTAGTAACAAACAACAAAAGCCTAACGTGGCGCAAAGCAGCACTTTTATACAAAAATGAAAAAGCCCTCTGTTGACGATTATCGGCATTTCGTTCCTACAGAATACTACAGATCTCTTTTTTTTTTAAGGAGGCGTGGTATAACGTCGAAAAAGAAAGTCGCAGAACAACATGATGGTACGTTATTCTCGGATTCAAACCATCAAACTGGTAAGGGGTCGGCCCAAATTTTTCAGAATGCTTTTTATGCTATGATGCTATTCTCCGGAATATTTCTTGGAATGCAATATGGAAATTAAATAATTTCAGGTAGCGCAAGTTTTGCATATCGTTTTTTCTTTGATTTAGGTACCTGATTGGAATAATATGTGTGTTTTTGTATGTATCGGAAACTATTGAAATAAATTATTTTAATACAATTATTATTACTTACACTATTTACCAGATTTTGTTGGGTATTCCGCCACATCCCATCAAAAACTTCACACCAAATTACTTATCTGGAAATCTAATAACATTTATTCAACAAGTAGTGATTGTTCACTTGAAAAATAATTCAAACCAGTGCTCATACGGGGTCTTTCTTTTAAAAGTAATAGTGATAAAAAAAAATTCTCACACAAAGGTTCTCGACCATGAACTACTCTTTTAAAATACTGGCAGTTTTCTATATCTTCCGGTTATACCGGAAGTAGCTACCAACTTCCTTACTTTAAATGAGAACTCAAATTTTTTATTCCACATTTAGATTCCTTTGCAAATTAAGGTCAGTCTACTGAATAATATATAATAATATGGCCTTCTTTGACCATTTTGGAAATAGTTGACTTTTGAGAAAAAAATGAGAGTTAACCTGGGTACTTTGAGGCTTTGTATCTCAGAGACTATTATACGTAAAAAAATTAAATTTTGGGGTTACCTATAATGCTGGTATTCCAAATGATCTTGATCATTCTTTACTATAATCTACAGGGTCTTGGCAAATTATGAAAAACAAAAAACTTCCCTTACATTAAAAAATATCTTCAGTTTTTCCAAAAAAGCTCGGGTTTTCTATGTGGAATGTCCCATTTTTTATTTCAAATGTTAATCCTTTACAAAATTTTCGTTTGATTGACACTTCATTGTCTTATACCTAAAATTGATAGTTTTGAAATTATTCACATTTTCAAATCACTTTACTGAAAAAAAATTGAATAACATGATATCACTTTTAGCTGTGGGACAATGTAGTGTCAACCGAAAGAAATTTTTATCTATAATCAATATCTGGAATGGAAAAAGGGGCATTCAACAGTAGATAAGTCTTATGTTTTTTTTTATGTAGAGCACAATGTCATGTCTATTGAATGAAGAGTTTGTCTAGAAGTACTATCTGAATTAGAACAAGAAGAATTCCGTTTGAAAAACCGGAGTTTTTCAAAAAGACTTTTTTTTATAATTTGTGGTATGAAGTAGATTATTGTGAAAAATGATAATGATCATTTAAATAACCAGCATTTTTTATAGGAACATACCCTCAAAATTCATATTGTTTTACGTCCAATAGTTTCCGAGATACAAAGCGTCAAAGTAACTCACTTAACTGTATTTTTTTTCTTAAAATGCAAATATTTCCAGATCGTTGAGTGATGGCCATAGATGTCATTTGATAAACTGATCTCAATATTTAAACAGAGACATAAATAACATTATACTCTATTTAAAATTAATAGTTTTCAAGTAATTTGCATTTTTTTTAATGGATTTTAAAATGTAAATAACTTAAAAACTATCTATTTGAGGTATGTGACAATGTAGTGTCAATCGGAAGAAAATTTATTAATGATCCTAGTCATCGGAAGAAAATTTTGCCAAGAATCCATATCTGAATTAAAAATGGGGTATTCCATTTGAAAAACCCGAGTTTTTTTGGAAAAACGAAAGTTTTTTGTTTTTCTTAAATTGTCAGATCTTAAACTGTAGATCATTGTAAAAATTGGTCAAGGCTATTTGGATGACTAGCATTTTCTATAGAAACCTCCAAAAGTTTATTGTTTTACATCTAATAGTCTCTGAGATACAAAGCTTCATAGTACCCCCCTTACCTAACTCATTTTTTTTCTTAAAATGCAAATATCTCCAAAATGATCAAAGATGACCATGGATAATATTGTATAATCTGTCCTTAATTTTCAAAAAGCAATCTGAATGGAAAATATAAAATGGGGGTTCCCATTTAAAATAAGGAAGTTGGTATCTACTTCCGGTATAACCGGAATTGATAGAAAACTGCCACTATTTAAAAAAAAAGAGTGTGAATTTGTATAAGCGTATCACCATTACTTTCCGATATAAGGCTGATTGTCCCTTTAGAACAAAGACCCTGTATATAGGTACTTTCTAATGTATATATGGAAATTAATAAACGTGTTTCAAAGTGAAGTGTAAAGGTACTTGATCTTTATTTGTTATTGAAAATTATGAAATGGTAATGGGTTCTTTTGCAGGTAAAGAATGAAGATCAGGTATACAGTACGTAACCGTAACCTGGAACCAATGGCATATGGTTCCAAGTTACGGAGACTTGGAAAACTTTTTTATTATTAGTCTAAAGAAAACAAGTTATTCTTTTCAAAAAGTTCTAAATTCTACATGTTCATGTCTGAAACACAATCATGTGGTAAAATTTTTTTTAGTCATATACGAGGTTTAATAGAAAATATGTATTTTGATCAAGAGTAGAGAACCTTTATTTTGGACAATATGAAAGGTTGTTTCCAAAAAAAGTTGATCGAAACTAAGAACCACGTTTAAATACGCAATGCAATGGACAATTTGTATAAATTTTCAAATCACTTGATATTTTATACGTATTCTGCCCAAAATCTGTCAGCAAAAAAATTTTTAAAAATACCAACCCAAAAATAAACTAAATGACTGAAAAAGTCAACGCGAATTTTCCTGCATGATCAAAAAAGGGACGGTGCTGAAGCAATCCTCTCTCTCACCATATACGGATAATAATAAGTATATATCTCTCACTCTCTTCTTCTCATTGCAGTACCATACGCCATTATCTCTGCGACAGGTAAATACTTAATAGATCATGTGATATCAGCAAAGAGTATCTATATGAATACTCTTGTTGTTGATTACTACATTAGTAGACACCGTGGCCAACGTTTATTGTTGTTTTAAACATTATTGGAACGCAGTTATTTGGGTATGCTTGGTCTGCCAGTGGCAGGGCAACGACGTGATATGATTTATTTCTCGATAAACTGAACGTGTGATAACGTAAACCATCAATAAACTGATGCGCTACAACAACTCCGCTTTTATTTTGGTTATATTCAAAGGACATGAATTACTATGGTGTAAATGATTGTTTTTGTTCCTTAGGAACTCTCTTGCAGAACGAATCATCGGATAAGCAGTTCCTTTTATGATGGAGAGGCCACAATTTACTCAAATTTTGAATTTGATGTCTGAATCATAAACACCTTGAAATTTGGACTGGCATTGGACATAATCGAATAATACTGATCTGGAACATAGATGCGATCATGTTTTTTGATCTTCCTTTTGGTGACTCCAAAATCTTGGTCATTTGGCAGAAATGAATGTCCTCGAACTGGAAAGTGATGCTTAATCTTACGAAAACGTCCGGTGTCTGTCAAAGCCATTAAAATCCGTATGACAGTGTGGTTTTTGTTTTGTCCCGGGCAGTTGTCGGAGAAAAGAAATAAATCTTGAATATTATCCCCCAAAAAATTGTCCATGTGGTGCAGCAACATTGAACAGACTTCATTCCTCCCTTTGTTTGCGACACCTTCATGGAACACATAAAATACAGTCTCGTTCGTTTTCAAGTTTTTTATTACGAAACAGTGGACACAAAGCTGCCACCGATAGAATATTTCTTGAATGGGGATGTGCGGTAGCGGCAAGTTCTGCATAGAATCAAAAGTAAGTGCTGCGACACACAAAAATGACAACCATAAAATATGGCGTGATTATTAGGCCAGCCGCATGCTGCCCGTATACAGAACAAAAATTCCGTGCAAAAACTACCCAAGTCAATGACTTGTGATGTTTTTGCTACGAACGTAGAATTCAACCTTACTTTATTTGTGTAGCTTTGAATAGGTCTCGTGTCATTTTTGTCCAGAAGATGCGTCTTTTGATTTAGAATTTTTTGACGTTGAAATGTCATTTTCGCAAAAAAGTGACTTATGTCGTTTTTGAAACGACTGATTCAATTATTAGATGACTTGAGAGTATCTATAGCGAACGTTTGTAATTGATCGGAAGTGTTATAAAAGTGACTTCACATGTTATTTCTTTTGATTTTTTTGAAATTGACTTTATCTAATAGTTTAATGTGTTGGGGAGTTTTTTTTCTTTTGAGAAATTTCGCTGGGATGAGTGGTTGTGCCAGAAAAAAAATATTTTCAATTAGGTACACAGATATTTTATTATTGATTAACTTTTTTCTAGCATAACTACTTATCCCAGCAAATTTTTTCAAGAGAGAAAAAAACATTCTCACACATTGGGTTATAAGATGAAAACATCTGAATTATCATAAAGTCAATTCCATAAAAAATCAAAAGATATAGCTGCATATTATGACGTCACTGATTTTTTATGGAATTGACTTTCTGATGATTCAGATGTTTTCATCCAATAACCCTGTGTGTAAAAAAGTTTTTTTCTCTTTTGAAAAAATATACTGGGATAAGTAGTTATGCTCGAAAAAAAAATCAATAGTAAAATATCTGTGGAGCTAGTTAAAAATTTTTTTTTTTTTGGACAACCACTTATCTTAGCAAAATTTTTCAAGAGAGGGAAAAACTCCCCAATATACTAAACTTTTAGTTAAAAATATCTGAAGCATCCAAAAATCAATGCCAAAAAAAATCAAAAGAAATAACTACATATGACGTCACCTTTATAACACTTCCGGTTAATTTTAACTGGTCGCTATAGACCACCTGCCTAGATCACCTTATTTTTGGTTAAGGAATTTGTGATTAAGCGTTGTACAGTCATTTCAAGGACACCCTGTATAATAATTATGATTATTAATTTATATATTATTCTACTTATTAACAGACATCAGAAGAAACATAGGAGATGAAATCGCAAACTAGAAACAGAATTGTCTAATTGATCTTATATCTTAACATCAAAAATACGATGTCCATAAGTTCATGAGAAAGGAAAGATACACAAACAGCTAGAAGTTGAGTTGGTGATGTTGATTTTCCTTGGGTATTTCCAAACTACATAAATTTTGTTGAAAATTATGATTATCGATAATTGAAAATTTGTTATGTCATTGAAGATAATGGATAGATGTTCGTTCGATAATTAGTTTTCGCCACACTTTTGGCTGATTACAATTTCAAGAAATCTAAAACAGTATACCTACCCCCGTAGTACCTAGTATCATTTTATAATAAGACTTTACGAAAAACCCTACAATTCCTTTTTTTGGTCGACTTTTTAGCTTAAAAAATAAATATTTTACAGTATTTTGTGACAAATTAAATTGAAAGCACTGTACTTGCAGAATCAAAGAAGGCGGATTTGTCTGGAAATTGAGACTGCTCGAGCTTTTAATTTTAAACAACTTTTCTCAATAAATTGATTTGGCTCATTCTCTTAAGGTGGGCGTATCGCAATGTTATTCTCCTATACCCGACATGGACCCACTAAATGTTTTAATTCGGGAGAACAACACAACTTTGAGACGCGATCATGTTATGTACATGATGTACAATGATGTACTATTCCAATGAAGTAACATGAATTAGCTAGATTCAATTTGAAGAGTTTTCTGGGCAATCAAAAATGACCTATTTTTGGATGTATCGAAACGGTCACATCAATCGCTGTTTTCTCGGCTATTTCTTCATTTTTCATCACCAAAATAACTTATTCGAGGCACATGGATTTGCGTATCAATATAACATTGCGATTTTATTCAACAAACAATCCGTTCTTGGATGGGGAAACTTTTTGTGAAATATTTTGGGATTTTTCCAAGGTTTACAGTAGACAAAGAAAGAAGATGGGGCATATTGCATAGGATAACAGAGATGGAAAGGAATCATCTGTAGGTAGGTCAGGTAGGAACCACGATTTGGCATTTTTCTGTGGTTCAGCTTTTCACTCATAGATGCGGCGAGTGATGATGTAGAGAAAACTGTAATTTGAACATTATCGATTTGGGGGTTTCAGAAATTCGTATTCATAGATTCCTATATTACCTATGTTGGTATTGTACGTCTTGTATTTACAGTACAAAACATGGGTTTGCTTGGGACCTGATTCTCGAGACAGATGAATGGGCGCCCAAGAGAAATGATATTTTTTTTGTGGGCTGTGATGAAATTACCTATAATAGTAGAAAATGTATTTGAGTGAGCCGTTTTATGAGACGGCCATAGAAAAATAATATAGGTAGGTACAGGGTGTTTCATTATCTTTGATAACATTCAATAAGCTATAACTTGTTTGTTTTTGAATGTATCGAAACGGAACAAATACCATATTGTATGGTTATCTCGTAAGTTGTTTTCTGTTTGGAAAATAAAACAAAAAACTGACATTTTTCCGAGATAATAACCTAACTTATATTTTTTTAAATGAAATGCCCTTGTACATATTTGTATCATTGGACATTTCTATTCTACCCAATATTCTATGTATATTTTAATCCTAACATATACTTATCTTCGACGGTTTGTGAGGAAATGGCGTCGAAACCTGTCACACAAAAATTTTGAAGTCTTCTTATCGATCGCAAAGTGTGCCATGAACAATAAAAATTAATTAGATTTTACAATATCGCCTTTGAAATACTTTGACAAATCACAGAGTTTGCTCATTACACGAGGTGTTATGTGATTACACGTTTTTATGATTATCAGTATTGTCTGTATGTGAACCATTCAATTTTTGCAAAATGTTTCGACGTCATTTTCTCCCAAACCGTTGAAGATAGGTATATAAGATGCTCTATAAAATATACTTAAAATTTTGTGTGGAATCGAAATATCCAATATTATACAGGGCATTCCATTAAAAAAAACATAAGTCAGGTCAATATTTCAGAAAATCGTTAGTCTTTTGTATTATTTTTTGTACAGAAAAAAAACTTGCTAGAGAACTATACAATCTGATATTTGTTTCGTTTCGATACCTTCAAAAACAAAGAAGTTACAGCTGATTAAAATGTTATCAAAGATAATGAAACACTCTGTACCTAATCTGAATACTAATACAGGGTTTCCTTTAAAAAAAATCACCACCCGCGTCCAATGGCAGCAAGCACTGGGTGTTAGGGAGGTTGAACTAGCACCATACAATTTTTAATAATAAAACTTCCCCCCAATAGATTTGTGAATTGTTTCGTCGAATTTCAAAAGTCTGTCTAGTTTCGCACAACGTGGATGGTAACTTTTTAAATAAACACTCTGCCTATGAAAAAATATGAATTACTTTTCCATAAAAATGACTTAGTACTTTAGCTTTATATTTGACAGTTACCTATTTATATTCAGGACTACAAATCGATGGTTCCGGGTATTGACTTTTTTCCAAATTACTAAAGTACCTACCTATTCAATTTATAGGAATGAAAAAAGAATATCATTATTTACATTTTCCACGATTTGATAATAATATGACGATGAAATGCAAGTATCAACACCTCAAATATTTTGTTTTCTTTTTCAATTTTTATCGTGATTTGATTCTAATTATAAATTGCTGTAGAACAAGTCGCCGAATAAAATAATAATTGATAGGAAAACTGAAAAAAGAAAGATTCGTTATAGATTATTTTCATAAAAATGAGCGTTCACATAGGTACAGGGTTTTTTCTTATGATTTGCCACCCCTTTAGAAACTCAATTCAAAGAGATACAAAAAAAAAATCTAATGAAAGTTTCATGATTTTTCTTGAAAATTGTATGATAACTAAGCGAAAGAACAAAATATCAATATTGAAAATCAGGAAAAATTGAAAAAGTTATTTTCTTTCAAATGACCATTAACTGCTCAAACAGCTCTTTGGTTTTGCTGATGGTCGTTGTGAAGTGCAAATCGTTTCTGCTTCGGGATACCTGCGGCGTCTCTCTCGCATCTATCCCCTTTACTATAATAAAATATATGTAGTGTATTCAATTTATAAAAAAAATGAACTTTTTGAAATTGTCCTGATTTCCAATAGTTATTTGTTCTTCTGCTTGGTTATCATAAGATCTTCAGGAAAAATCATGAAACTTTCAATTGAACAATTTTTTGTAGGTC
Organism: Orchestes rusci; assembly: GCA_958502075.1. Lineage (NCBI taxonomy): Eukaryota > Metazoa > Arthropoda > Insecta > Coleoptera > Curculionidae > Orchestes > Orchestes rusci. The sequence continues at coordinate 33,707,839 of OY293305.1, forward strand.
TCCAAAGATAACCTTGTCAAGTAGAATGAATATCTGCCTATATACAAAATCCGACAAAATTAGAGCAACCGCAGTTCACGCGTCCTGACGATTTTTTTCAAAAAATTGTTTAGTGACCATTTGAGAAAGGGTTGAAAATAAAACTTTTTTCTGTGTGACTACTTTTGATAAAAATAATTAAATAAATTAGTTTTCAGGCAGTTGCTCTAATTTTGTCCGATACTTTGTACAGGGGTAGAAATACTGATACTGATCCAATATCAGCTGTACATAATATCCGAAAAGGGTTAATTAAATAAAAAATCGATTGAATCTGAATTAACTTTATTCCATGGTTTTGTAAATAATAAGAAATATAGTTGTTTCAAATATAAATACATATTCCAACACTGTCACAACAAATCTTGATTTTTTGCTGAAAAAGAAATAGGGATATTTACATAGCATTGAAATTATATGATATACATACCTCTGCTCTGATGTTTTCGTCTCTGTGAACATTTTTCTTGTGCTGCCAGAATATATGGGGGATCTACATAAACATTTCATGTTTTTTGATCCTTTATTCAAAATAATTTCCGGTGCTACAGGCAGTTGAGGTAAACCAGTGTCACAACTTATCTTGTTTTTTTTGCTGATTTTTGAAAAAAATATGAATAATTATTGGTTATTTTTGCCTAGTTCAAAATTTTATAGCTAGACTATCTTTTGTTCAATAATTGTGCAATTTTCAGAAAGTATATAATTTTATAGTATATTTCGAACGGTGATGGCCATTTTTATCAAAAATTACACAGAAAAAAGTTTTTTTAGAAAAAGAGCAAAACACAATCGCCAGGACACGTAAACTGATAAATTGCGATATTTATGTATTGTGCTCGTACATTACATATGAAATACATATTCATAAATAGTGATATTATGTTACTTATCTAATGATTACTCTTTCAAAAACTTACATCAACGGAAAATACTCCAATGTTCGTAAAAATTAATTGTCTATAATGTTTATTCAAAGATCCAGAAAAACATTGCAAAATTCACAAAAAGCACAAACTCAACGGCAACCACAAAAAAATATCCGCATCCGAAAATAATATTCACAAGAATACACACCCAGAATAAACCAAGTGATAGCGGGGGGTGTACGATTTGCCCACAAAATAACATTTTGTGTATGTACCTGAAAAAATATATGTAATCATGGAATTTCCCCGTCGGCGTCGAGGTGGTGTCAGACACGTCAGGTTTATTTTTCATCGAATAATCTACCCCTGACGCTCCCGCCAAATCATTAAATTACATTGCCGACACGTGACCGCGAAACGCCCACCTTAACATCTTAGTTTGAGACCGAGCAGAAGCTATTCTCAGAATATCAAAATGTAACTCGGAAAATTTTTGTCATTTTCATTTATACCTTATCGAAACCCAATCTGTGGACACACTGTGTGTTAAAATAATGAAAAAATATTTTATAAGTAAGTATATTCTACTTCATTTATTTGCAAGACTGTCCACGTGATTTTGTTTAATCGGGCATAATATGATCTAATTTATCGAACTATTATTACATAACATAAGAGAAGAAAAACTAAACTGACAAAACTTGGTCATCAAATATTACTATTTTGAAGTCTACAACAACGCTCTTGATGGGCATTGGAGGGATATAAATGAACCATTTTATTATTATTATCAAATTATTGAATATCATTTAATTATGTACTCGGAAAACGAAAAAAATATACAAATTTTTCGTATCCTTTATACTCCGCGATTCACATAATAATAATATGATATTAATAGTACATTTTGTATCAAGGTCGGAAAGTAGATGATTTTGACGAGGGTATAAGTAGCAGCACGAGCAAAGCGAGGGCAGATATTAGCCGAGTCAAAATCATCTTTCGTCCGTGGTACAAACAGTGCTTTTTGTACAACCAGTTTGTAATAATTTGAAAAAGAATAATTATGAAAATCAAAAATAAATAATCGATACACTGCACTACACTGCTGACAAGTCAGACAACTGACAAGTTTAGTGACAACTGTCAATCATGCGGTTACAATAGGTGTGTTCCCGTATTCTTTTGTGGTGCGGATTCATTGTCACCGAGATTGTCACGTGATTAGTTCCTTTTAGTATGCTAGGCTGTCACGTGGTTATAGATTCCTTGTTAGATTCAGAGGCGTTGGGATCCAAGGAACCGTTGCTAAGCGACCTACTTTTGCGCCCGCGGGCGCGAAAGTACTTTTAGGCCCGGATGCCAAAATTAGCTAGTTTCCGCCTGCTTTGCATGCATTGAGAAGTGGACTTTACGTGTAGGTTGTACAAAAAATATTAAACACATCCTTAGATTGATGTTTGAGAAATTTTGTTGCAAACATTTTATTTAGTGTAATTTTCAATCATTGTAAAATTTATAATCGTTTTCTTAAATTCCCGATAGTATGAGGGTCACTAATTGGGAATACTGGATCGTAAGTGTGACATATGGGATAGGCAAGAATTTCAAGAAAGCTAGTGCAAAATTTTAAACTCATATACCTACCTAAATAGGTGTTTTAAAATGTTTATAGAAAAAAATCCTTCTCAATATCGGTTACTATTAACAATAAAAACAATCTACCAGAGTTTAAACAAAATCGGTGACGTAAATTGTTTTCACCTGGTACACTTGAGAATACTCTCCCATATAAATCCAAAAGCTATAATTCACATCTTTAAAAGCAGTTAAAAACAATATCACCATCTGTTGGTACTTGAAAGCTCTACTTTTTTCCAGAGCCCTCTGCTGATTGACTAGCTAAGTCTGTGAATATCGAATATTTTCCCTTTTAGTTCCCGTTCCCGATTGTAGGTGGAAACATCGATTTGGAGATGTTTGAGGACGGGAGAATTCTTAGCATGGAAAATATCTTAATATAGTCTTATTATAAAATGGTATAACTGTTTATTTTACTTTTTATAACTCCGTTTTACTTTTTGAACTAGTGATCAGTGCCGTAACTAGGTCATTTTGCGCCCAGTGCGACCTTCTTTTTTTGCGCCCTCTGCCTTACTTTTTTTCCGGAATTTTCCAGAAAAAAGTCATCTGTACAAACGTGAAAGATATATATTTTTTTTAATTTGAAACATCAAGTCTCTTTAAAAATGTGAATAATCAATTGGAACATTAACATTAGAACCACAAAACAAAATAAAAATAGATTCTTATAATTGGTATTCAATATTGTATGATCACAAATATTTGGCTATACATTTCGTATTTAGCAAGTATTATAGATCCATGCGTTAATTGTATACAGGGTGTAACAAATTCGAGTATATGGCATTGGTAACTCGTGAACTATAAGAGATATAACGTCGATTAAATGGAGGCAAAGTTGCGCAATTGGTATCGCAAAAGAATGCCGCTTCCGAAAATTCCGACGACTTTCGGAGACATCCGGCAATAACCGATTTTTCCGAAATGCTCCTTTATTTTGTCCTAATTTTTAAAAAGATGCCGCGCCTGCATTCACGTTGGTGGTGGTCACTTTGAACATATTGTTTGATTTTTTTATTTTTCTCATGTTAAATACATTTTCTATTAACATGAATAATTTTTAGAATCGTCTCATAATGTGAATTAGGTATATCCTTCTCTGTTAGTCAATAACAGTAAACTGTTTATTGGAACAATGGTTAGTTTTTAGTACTTAATGAGCAATTTTTTCAAATCACTAGCCAACTAGTGTGGATCTTTTTTTGTACAGTATGAGGTGATAAACTTGAGTGATGGAAAATAAAAATAAATTATTTCTCTGTAAAATGAGATTTCTTATTGAATATTTTGAACTTTAAGTTCAATGTTGATCTTTGTTGAATGAAATGGCTATTCACAGTTGCAAAACCTAAATCAGAACTCTAGAATTATACATTTTTCTAGGAGTGACACACGAAAATTTGATCTAAGGGGACGATTTTAACGAATTTAATCAAAGTGGCAATATCTCGAAAACCATAAATTTTTTACTGAGGTCATATTATGTTTTTCTGGAAGCTCATGAGTTGGTCCATCACCCCTTTCAGTATTATCGTTGACTTTCCGGACACCCTGTATGTATAGATAAATAAATAGATTAACACACATCATATTACATACTAAATTAACATTGAGAATTATAAATTCAACACAGAGAAACTTTTTGGGCTTTAAGTAAGCGAATTTAGTAACGACTGATTCATAGTCCAGACTTTCAGCTATGTAATTTTCTTTACACAAAATAACTAAATTAGTAGTTTTTTTATGTGCCATAGTTGACCTTGAAATTGTCTTTATTACTTTTATAGCTAACTAAAGCTTCTTTCACAAGATGATGTAGTTTCTCGCAATGTTAAGAATATTTTTAAAGCAACTAATCTATCTATTAAAGAAAAAACGTGAAGTGCCTGAATCAAATCTACTAACGATGTGACATAAACATGCTGACTGATTTAAATCAATTTCATATCTTTTGCTAAATCAAGAGCTCGTCTTTTTAATTCTTTCGAGTCAGTGATCTTCAAACCATTTAAAGTTAAAGATCAAAAATGACTTCCTACTTCGTCAATATTTTCAAACCTCCACTAAAAGTGGTTTAATAGGGCATAAATCACTCGAAACATTTTAATTTTAAATTTCTGATTTCTTATCTCTTGATTCTCTTGCCTTTTCTGTCTCTGTCTTCTGACTCTGATTATTTGTCAAAGGCGAATGAATTGATCTTTCACCAACATAGAAGATGTGCGTCTGATCATAACCACTATTAATTTTGATTTTTCTTATTTTAATTTTGTATGCACTTATTTTTAAACCATCATCTTTGCGCCCCCCAGCAGAGTGCGCCCCGGTGCGGGGGCACCGACGACATCGCCCTAGTTACGGCACTGCTAGTGATATAAGCAACTATAGAACTATAAATCATTTTGTGTTACTTGGGTAGGTATACAGTGACGGAGATAAGTATGGAAAAAGCATTTCAAATTTGATAAAACTCTGATCCAGCATCTGTTATCAAATAAGTGATAGTGCATTTAAAAACTTCAATCCATTTGTCAGTTGACTTGTCCCAGAGACTTTTTTAAAAAAATGTTTAGTGCCCTTTTTAACACGTTAAAAAAAAGCTACTTTTCCAACTTTTGTCTGTGTAACTTTTGATAAAAATGGTTAGCAACATTCAAAAGAATAATTTTTCAATCTTTCAGAGGCAGCAAGGCTGATCAAATTGTTTGAACCACCAAGAAGGCGCATTAGACACTCCCAAGTTTGAGATAGTAGGATTAGTAGGGTTATGTATGTTTGTTTTGATGATCGACAGTATTGATTTTTACTATTTTACTTATATTTCTGTGTTAGCCGTTGTTCTTTTTGTAAATGTGATGTATTATTTTTATATGTGACTCTTTTTACTTTTTTTTTTTTTGACAACCTTCAATTTAAACATTTTTAAAAAAAAATATTTCTAGACCGCTGAACTAGTTCTTTACTAGTTCTTTACTAACAGCCAGAGTTTTATCAAATTGAAGGCCCTTTCCATACGCCACTGTATATGGTTAAAATATCAACGTTTATTTAAGGGTTCTATGATTATTATGTGACATCTCAGTTTCAAAGTTCATTTTGTAAAATAATCAAATAGCGTTGGAAAAATATATAATTTTTGATATCTGTAGTCTTTTATTAAATGAATTATTGAATAATAATAATTATAGAATAGAAAAAAAAATAAATGGAAAAATTCAAGAGAAGTGATTGAATTGAAATAAATATAAGTTTGCAATTCATTTCAATCAATAGCCGAAAACCTCAAAAAACCCATTGCGAATCAATTAATAAGTGTTTTACTAGGCGTCGTGCCATCGCCCCGCATCATTTTTTGAAATTTGAAATATTTGATTTTCTCTTATCTCTTATCCAAACGTTAGTTCATTTCGGCACCGTTATAATATCGTGTATTGTCGCTAGCTTACTGGGCCGGCAACGTAAGGAGAGCGAGAGACGGCGCCGGCGAGTCACGAATTTTGACATGGGATTTGGGTATCTTATTTCTTCTTTTCAATCAACGGTAGTATCCATGTTTCTAACAACATCAATATAATTGTGATCTGTCAAATGATGCAAAATCAAAGTAATGTCAAATTGTTTTAATTTTTGAACTGAAAACGTTCGGTCGTGCATAAAACGTAATAAGTATTTAGGGAGTTATGGGATGCTGAACAACCCTTTCTATTGTATTCAATGTACGCATATAATTTAGCTAAGTCAGCAATTGTTAGTTTATAAATATAGTAACATATCCGACACACATCGCGGAGTAGTTCTGTCTCAACAGTTAATTGCCAATTCCGAAACAACGTAGTGGACGGTGAAAAGTACGATTTTGGAGCCGTTGGTGGAAGACACACATCGCGGAAGCCAACAACCCCTTTTTGGTAGAAGACACACATCGCTAAAACCAAAAACAGCCCTTTTTGGTCGAGGACAAACATCGACAAAGCCAAAAACAACCCCTTTTGGTGGAAGACACACATCGCTGAAACCAAAAACAACCCCGTTGGTAGAGGACACACATCGCCGGAACCAGCAACCCTAAAGTTATATTCACAGCACATATCTACTACAGGAATGCAGATCGTGATTTTATTTTTGTAAGTACATTTTGATTATTAATGTGATTTCTGCTCTGTATTGATTTTTTTATCTAATGTCGTTATCTGATTCTGAAAGTGAAATTGAGGATATTATAAACATATTTAATTTAACCAATTTATTTTCTAATCGGAGACAAGAAAGTATTGATTCTCGAAGAAATAATCTTTCAAGAACTGATACAATGGAGCAAGTAGTAGCACCGGAACCCCTTGTTCATTATCAATTACTTAAGTTATATGTTGATACTATTCCTGTTTTTGAGGGAAATTCTCATACATTGCAAATTTTTATCACAAGTTGAACTAATTTTATAACGAATTTTCATAGAGAAGGAGATGAAGTTCTCAATAATTTTATTATGCGAGCTATTGTTGGAAAATTATCAGGTCGAGCCTTAGGTTTAATAGGTTCGCGAGTAAATGAACTTCTTTCACGGGAAGATGTTGAAAATGCACTTCAATTGAGTTTTGGAGAACAAAGAAATTTAGATTGCCCAGTTCAAGTTTTGATTGCATTAAGTCCTAATAAAAGTGAAACACCGTATAATTTTGGTATGAGATGCCAAGATGCACGTTCTTTAATTTTTTCAAAACAGAGCAGGATATACAAATGCTGAAAGAGTAATAAGATTGAGGAATTACGAAGAATTAGCTTCAAAAACATTTGTGAGAAATTTACCAGGGCAGGTTCAAAATAATATACGTTTGAGTGACCCTCAAACTTTAAAAAATGCAATGGCATTAATTATTGACGTAGAAAATTTCATGTAGAGTCAAATTCAACCAAGTTATTCGCAACAGAGAAATTTTCAGAGACCAATTTTCAAACCACCATCTCAAAATGTGAGACAAAATCAATTCAATTCTAATCAGCCGGAATCAATGGACACAACATCTTTTTCAAGTTTTGTGAAAAAAAATAATCAACCCTCAAATTTTGCGGAAATCAGTTATCAAGCAAATTTGCACTAGCAGATAACCCTGAGGTCAACTCTTATGACTCATTCACAGGAAACGGTAACGCTGATGTGGGGGTTTTCTTTCAGGACTTTGGTTGAATAACACCCTCGTGAATTTTTATTTTTGAATTTTTTATTCGTGATGAATTTTATATGCAACTTCAACTTGACCACTTCTATATATATTTTTTTGTCACCTTGCCAACAGGGACGTCACTAGGCTACACTAACTGCGTTCACACTACAATGAACATTTTATAAAAATGAGTCTAGTCTTTAACATATTGCCCCCCTTGAAAGGCTAGGCTTGGACTTTCAACAAAGAACTATAAAATCACTTAAAATGCAAGCGATAAAGTCAGTAAGGCATGAAGCCAATAAACCACGTTGTCTTTATTCAACTGGTAATAACGACACTTTTGTCACTGACCGTTTGACTGTACCTTGTTTCGTTTTAACCGAAACTACACGCACAATGTCGTCCTTGCCTGGGTGAAGTTCGGTTATTCTTCCTAAAGGCCATAACATTGGAGGACAGTGGTCTTCCTTCAAGAGAACCAAAGAACCGATGTGGAAATCCTTGGTAGTATTAAATTGCCACTTAGTTCGCTGCTGTAACTGATGCAGATACTCCATCCTCCAGCGAGTCCAGAAGTGTTGACCCATGAGTTGAAGATGTTGATATCTTCGGACGTGATTGATTTTTTCTTGTGTAAGGTCTCGTTCAGGCAGAGAGGTAAGTTCTTGTCCAATTAGGAAATGTGCAGAAGTGATTGCACTAAGATCATTAGAATCGGAAGACATAGGAACTAGAGGCCTTGAGTTTAATATCGCTTCGATTTGTGTCGTTAAAGTATACATTTCTTCATAACATAAGTGAGTACCGTTCAAAATACGTTTTAAATTATGTTTACATGACTGAATCGCTGCTTCATGCTAACCGCCAAAATGGGGTGAACGCGATGGCATGAAGTGCCATTTAATATTTGAGCTTGTGACGTAATTTTGCACTTTATCAGAGTTAGCTAGTTTTGTAATTGAAGAAAGTTCGTTATTGGAACCTACAAAATTAGTCGCGTTGTCACTGTAAATATATGAGCAAAAACCTCGACGCGATACAAATCTCTTTAAAAGACTGAGAAACCCATCACTTGTCAGATCAGTTATGACTTCAATATGAATAGCCTTGGTCGCCAAACATATAAAAATGCATATATAACTTGATGATTTTTCTTGATCTGGTTTTGCCATCTTTGAGCTCAAATGGCCCCGCATAATCTACGGCTACAGAAGAGAAAGGACGAGATTGAGTGATACGCAATCCTGGCAAATCACTCATTTTAGGAAAACAAACAGGCGGATTCGCTTTAAAACAAGTGATGCATTTTCGTATATACGATTTAACAATACTCTTGCCATTTAACGGCCAATATTTTTGCCTTATGTGTGACAACGTACCATGCACTCCAGAATGTAAAGATCGCTTATTATGTTCATGATCAATGATTAGTTTCGTGAACGTATGATTTGAAGGTAAAACAATGGGAAATTCAACGTCATATCTATACTCTGAGTTTCTTAATCTACCACCGATTTTAACTATACCGCTTTGATCAATAAATGGTGAAAGCGATTTAAGTTTACTCTTGTGGGACACTAGCTGTGATTTTTTTAAGTCATGGATTTTTATAGAGAAGCATTGAGACTGCACTAACTTTATCAAATTTATTTCAGCTTGACGAACTTCCAATGTCGTAAGTTTTCCGGTGATCCGTTTTTCGACTGAAGATTTGAGGTTATTAGCAAATCTCAAACAGTAAGCTACAACACGAATTGTCTTTCCAAAACTTGAAAATCTTTAAAATATTTCATTATCCGTATTTTGGTTTGATAAAGATATTTTCGGCATTGGTCTCAATTCAGGAATATCCTTTTTTGATCGTGCAAAATTTGAAATGTTGGAATTTTTGGGCCACCGTTCAATGTCTACAAAAAAATTTGGACCATGCAGCCACAAATTCGAATTGATCAAATCCTTTATATTCGCGCCACGTAAAATAATATCAGCTGGATTCATTTCCAAAGGAATATAGTTCCAATCTTCAGTGTTAGTGATTTCCTGAATCTCCGCAACACGATTGGCCACAAAAGTTTTCAACGATCGTGGTTCATTGGAAATCCATGAGAGTACAATAGTAGAGTCCGTCCACAAAAAAGTTTTATTCAGGTTAAGCTTTAAAACATTGGTACATTTTTTCATCAATTTAGCAAGTAATAAAGCACCTGAAAGCTCCAGTCGCTGCAAAGATAAAGATTTCAAAGGACTAACTCGTGATTTGGCGCAAAGTAAATGACTTTCAATTTTTTCTTGTAATACATTAATAGAACGAATGTATACACAGCACGCATACGCCTTCTCGCTCGCATCGGCAAATCCGTGTATTTCTATGATGTCGGGCTGAAGAGTGATAACATGCCGTGGAACTTGCACTAGACCAACTAGAGCCAAATCATTTTTTAAATCTAACCATTCAGAGTAGAGGTGATTAGAAATGCTTTCGTCCCAGTCAATTTGCCATTTCCAAAGATTTTGGATTATTAATTTTGCGCGTATGGATAAAGGTCCCAAAATGCCTAGTGGGTCAAAGATTTTCGCAACAAAGGAAAGAATAGTTCTTTTTGTGACTTTATCACTTTCTAAGCAGATATTTTGAGAATTATATTCAAATTTATCGAGTGTTGGAATCCAGGACACTCCTAATGTTTTTACCGATGAGCCATCCGAAATTCGAGTACTTCACGGTTGTTTGATTGACATTTTCGTAACTCAAATCCATACTGAGATAGAATATCAGAAATTCTCCGTCTAAGACTTATAAGTGAATTCAGGTCTAATGACCCAGTGAGAAGATCATCTAAAGTCTGATGAAATTATTTCACTCTCAAGCGGAAATTGTTTAGCTATATTTTGCGATATTTCTAATAAACAGCGTGTTGATAAGAATGAGGCTGATGCTGTGCCGTACGTCACTGTATTGAGTTGAAAGTGTTGGACTTCTTCATCTGGTGAATTTCTCCAGACAATTCGCTGTAAATTTCTTTCATCTTCATTGATGAGCACCTGCCTATACATTTTTGATAGATCTCCTATGAACACAAAATTATGTTTTCTAAATCGAAGTAAAATTGAGAATAAGTCACTCTGTATTGTGGGACCAGTTTTTAAAACATTATTTAGTGACAACACCACCCTTAGTTTTGTCGGTGGCACTATCCGGGTTTTCTACGCAATGATGGGGAATATAATAAATGGGAACTTCTGAAGATAAATCACGTGCTATTTTTGTCATGTGACCTAGTTTTTGATACTCTTGCATAAACGCCTTGTATGATTTTTCGAGTTCTGGATTCTTCGCTAATCGCCTTTCAATACCATACAGCCTATTAAGCGCGGCTTGCTCAGAATCGCCTAAGTCTTTAAAGTTTGGTTTTAAAGGAAGTTTTACAACAAAACGACCTGTTTCGTCTTGTGTGGCATTCTGCTGAAAATGGTTTTCGCATTCAATTTCTCCTGTTGTCATAATGGCACGAGGATTCAAATTTACTTCTTCGGTAATCCAAAATTTTTCTAAAGTTTTATTCAAAGAATCTTGCGAACAAAAACAATTTGACAGCATGACATCCGATTTGCCAATTTTATCTCCACCACATGGAACTGAACCGCCTAAGACCCATCCCAATAGTGTTTTCTGTAAAATTGGTAGGTTTTTGCCTAACCTTATCTGTCCAATACAGAGAAGTTCATAAAACACTCCGCCACCTAGCAACATATCAATTTCATCGGGAACATTGAAATCAGGATCTGCCAATCTCAGGTCTTGAGGAATATTTAATTTTGAAATATCAAACCATTTTTGAGGAGAGATATCCGTGATAGTTGGCAAAACAATAAAGCTCAATTTAGATGCATATCAGGAATACTTGGACTTCAACGAGATCACAACTCGACGTGATATTGTGGTTTTGATTTTGTTTATTCCAACAATTGGTAGGTCAGTTTTTACAGTGGGCAAGTTCAATTTCTTTAGCATTTCGTCACTGACAAAATTTGATTGTGATGCAGAGTCAAGCAAAACTCTACATGAAACAAGGTTTTTATCTTTGTCAAAAACATCAATAATCGCAGTAGATATTAAAATAACGGTCTTCAATGTATCCCGACAAAAATTTGACATTGTCAAATTTTCTTTGACAACTTCACCCTGATGATCATTGCGTTTCGATATTTCTGAAATATAAGCTTGGCTAGTTGAAGAAGATTGCGAGTTATTTGGATTCTCGTTGTTTGAAGTCGTGCTTGTATTTTGTGGTCTATGCAACAACGTTGCATGCTTTTTGCGACAAATTTTACAACCCGATGACTTACATTCGAGGGTTCTATGTCCATATCGAAGACAGTTAGTGCATAGGTTAAACCTTTTTACCTTTTCTAAGCGATCTGCATTGGATAATTTTTTAAAACTCTCACAAAAATATATCTGATGTTGCTCTTTACAATTTGGACATTTAGGCCGATATGATGTCTCCGATGTCACAAAAGCCTTTGAATCGGCAGGTTTTCTTGGACTGGTATTACTTGCACCTGATCTTGCATCAAGAACCTCCAAAAGTTGGCATCTTTGATTCAAAAACTCGTTAAATTCCGCAATTTTTGGTGAATCGATGTTTTTACAATAAACTTCCCACTCCCGCTTTGTGTTCTGATCCAATTTGGAAACCAAAATATAAATTAAAATGGTGTTCCATTCTGAAACATTTCCTCCCAAAGATTCCAATGAACGATAATTTTTGAAAAATGTATTCGATAAGTTTCGTAATAATGCGTGAGGTGGGTAACGTAGGCAAATCCATTATTTCTTTCAAGTGGGAATTTATTATAATCTTCTTATTTTCATATCACCTTTCTAGAAGCTCCCAAGCTGTTTTATAATTCGCGTCTGTAGGAGTTAAAGAAGCGATTATATTCTTTGGCTCACCCTTTAGAGAACCTTCTAAATAGTAAAATCGTTGAACATCGGATAAAGAGCTATTATCACGCACTATCGCACGAAACATATTTCGGAATCTTTGCCATTCACTGTATGATCCGCTTAAATCTGGCAATGATAGTTGTGGTAATTTTGCCGAAACATTTGGCAAAGTTGTAATCGAAGTATTATTTTGATTATTTTGAATTCCGCTCGTTGATGCATTTTGCTGAGTATTCGAAGATGACATGTGTAAGTGTGAGTCCAGAGCTTTTTGCCCTTGAGCTAAAGCTTCAAAATATCGCATTTCCAAATCCGTAAGTTCATTCACACAGTCGCCCTCATTATATTTATCCGGGAAATCACTTATCAACAATTCTTCAAATTCATTTTGCGCGGTTTTGAATTTATCTAACAATGGCTTAATCGCTACAAGCCTAACCTGCAACAATTCAATTGACCTCCCTAAGTCTGTCTTATCCAAGAAATTCTGAAATCTTGTCAATTCGCTTTTGATTTGAGCCCTGCTACGTTTTATACGTGCTAAATCGAATTTAGGATTAGCTTCGTGATTATGATCTCCACTATCTGACATCGTGATATGGTTTTCAATTTAATCTATCGAGAAACAAAAACTTGTTTATAGAATCGATTAATGACTGGATTAACGAGGTTTTTGCGTAAATATGTACAGCAGTCAAACATGTCACCGTGAAATTATCCACTAAAAATGCCTTTACTCAAGTTTAGTTGCAAAATCGTGACCAACTAAAATATTTTTGTTTGTACGAGAAATATTTTATTGGTAAGACAGCGTGATAAGTCGTGTAAATTATTGTTAATTAAATACGAGAGACAATAATGTCTATGCTATAATACGAGAGACAAAAATGTCTGTGCTTAAATACGATTTCTTAAACGATTTTAACCTCGAAGGCGAAGGCGAAGAGTAGGTCGGAAATTTAGGTTAGGTTAGAAAATAAGAAAATGGAAAGGGCTGACCTTTATCATCCTGCTTTCTTCTGGAAATATCCGGTGTGAAAGACCATCAATATGTAGGGGTTTTCTTTCAGGACTTTGGTTGAATAACACCCTCGTGAATTTTTATTTTTGAATTTTTTATTCGTGATGAATTTTATATGCAACTTCAACTTGACCACTTCTATATATATTTTTTTGTCACCTTGCCAACAGGGACGTCACTAGGCTACACTAACTGCGTTCACACTACAATGAACATTTTATAAAAATGAGTCTAGTCTTTAACAGCTGACTCACAAAATGAAAACAGAAACCATTGAACTGACAATGAACCATTGTCCCATGTAGATAACACTCATCCATATAATATGCCTGATGGAAATTTTACCTAGGACAGTTTTCAAAACAAAAAAACTTAATACATTTAAATAACATCTCATCAACTTTACCACACATAATAATACCCCAACTCAACGCTAAGTTTTTGATTGATACTGGAAGTACAAAAAGTTTAATTTCTCCAAAAATTGTTGAAAAGTTTTATCCACAAAGAATTTTTAATGAAGATTTTCAAATTGAAACAGCACACATGATAACTTTTCACGATAAAGTTATTCAAATTCCAATTTTTGACATGTTTAAATTAAATGAATTTCACAAATTTTATATTTTTGAATTTAGTGAAAAATACGATGGATTAATTGGTATTGATTTATTAAAACAACTCAAAGCAGTACTTGACAATGGTAAAAAAGAAATATTAACACCTTTGGTTAGAGCCCCAATTATCCAAAATGAAGTTCAAACAAAACAAAATAATAATTTGAATGACAATAATAATTATTCTATTGAAATACCCCCGAGAACAAATACCTATGCTTGTAAGACTACCAGTAAATTTGGAAAATGGTTTTGATTTCTTTGACTATTTAAATTTTGGGAATTTAGCAGAAATTCCTCAAGCTGTTGTCAAAGTTGGAAATAATTTCGCATTTACTTCAGTTTCTTATGGACGTGATGAATCAATCAGACTTCGAATTCATAAACCCTTTGAAGTTGAAAGTTTAAATATCAATGAAGTAAACTCTGTAGAAAAAAACAATTTTCCACAAACACCTGAATTTGACAAGACTAAAAATAATACTTTAAAATCTAATTTGAAAAACCTAAGATTAGAACATTGCAATCTCGAAGAAAGAAAAGCTATAAGAGACCTTTGTTTTGAATTTAGAGATATTTTTCATTGTGACCAATTAACCTTAACTTTTACTAATCAAATACAACACCCTATCAATTTAATTGAGGAAACAGCAATTTTCACTAAGAGTTATCGATACCCAGAAATTCATAAAAAAGAAGTTGAAGATGAAATTCAAAAAATGCTGGAACAAGGAATTACTCAGAATTCAATTTCTCCTTGGTAAAGTCCTATTTGGATTGTTCCTAAGAAGCTATATAGATGCTTCAGGAAAAGGAAAATGGCGTCTTGTAATTGATTATCGTAAACTAAATGAAAAAACAATCAATGATAAATACCCCCTTCCAAATATAAGTGACATTTTAGATAAATTAGGCCGATTATGCCAATATTTTACAACACTGGATTTAGCAAGCGGTTTTCATCAGATTGAAATGAAACCTTCCGATATACAAAAAACAGCATTTTCAACAGAAAACGGAAATTACGAATTTAAAAGAATGCCTTTTGGATTAAAAAACGCACCATCAACTGTCCAACGAGTGATGGATAATATTTTAAGAGGTTTACAAAATTAAGAATGTTTAGTTTATCTTGACGATATTGTTATTTTTAGTACGTCTCTCTCCGAACACATGGATAGATTAAAAAAGGTTTTCAATCGATTAAGAAACGCAAATTTTAAAATTCAATTGGACAAATCGGAATTTTCAAGGAAAGAAGTTAATTATTCAGGTCATGTTATTACGCCAAATTGAGTTAAGCCTAATCCAGATAAAATTAGTGCTATCAAGAAATTTCCAATCGCAAAAACTCAAAAAGAAATCAAAAATTTCCTTGGATTGATAGGCTATTATAGGAAATTCACAAAACATTTTGCCAAAGTCACGAAACCAATGACTCAATGTTAAAAGAAAAATAATAAAGTAATTCATTTCATGACAAATTTTGAAACTTTTTGAAAATATACTTTGCAACTCCACAATTTTACAGTACCCTGATTTTTCAAAACCATTTATTTTAAAAACAGATGCATCAAACGTCGCCTTAGATAAGACTGCACCTTATGACAAGGTCATGTCGGTTCAGACAAACCAATTGCGTTTGCATCTCGAACATTGGATGAAAGTGAATCTAAATATAGTACTGTCGGAGGGGAGGAATTGCTAGCCATTGTATGGGCATGCAAATATTTTAGACCGTATTTGTTTGGTAGAAAATTCACAATTTACACTGACCATAGACCTCTAGTTGGGCTTTTTAATCTCCGTTAGCCTAATAGTAAACGGGTTGTAATAAACTGAACAGTATTTAATTCATTATGTACAGTATAATATCACAAGCAGTCAGTATAATACTGTAAAAGACTCAGTATTTCTGTTAGAAATTATAATAAAAATGGAATTTTTGAGCAGTAAAAGTACTATTTGGCCTGTATTTCTATGTTCACTATTGTGTTTCTAATGGTCAGTAAAAATTTATGAAATGTCAGTATGACTTTAGCGGGTAATAGTTCCACAAATGTACAGTAAGAAATAATGAATGGCCAGTATGCAATAGTCAGTAATAATCTTGATACACATAGTACCAATACAGAACACGTCAATTATGATATATAATAATAATTGTGATGTTGACCTAGTGCTAAACAACGAGCCGCTGCATATTTTTTATCAATTTCGTTCACCAACACAAACTAACCCAAACTTGATCCACATTAAACCAATACACAACACGTCAATTATAATATACAATAATAATTGTAATGTTAACCTAGTGCTAACTAACGAGCCGCTGCATATTTTTCATCAATTTTTATTACTAACCCAAACTAACCCAAACTAAATTCGCCTCTCAAAAGAACCTATCTGACTACTTCATCATGACATAAAGACAGAGTGTTTTCTCTCTACTGAGTTGTGTTTCGTTCCGTTGTGAAATGTTTTGTATTTATACGAAAATCACTAAAAGTTTTGAAACTTCTAAGACTAGCGAACTAAATAAACCATCTACTAGTAAACATCAAGTTGAAAATCAAAAAAAAAAAAAAACAATCTTATCAGACGTTCAAATCAAACCACCCTTTCAAATTCAACAAGAAGACTCAAATTCTCAAATGCAATATTCAGACTCAAATACACAACATTCCACATTCAATGAAACAACTAACAACGGAATAAAAATTTTAGACGAAATGATTAATAATAAAGTAAATCAAATTTTAGTTTTTCCCCATGTTTTTCCGAAATTAAGTGTGAAACAAGAAAATTATTTACATCATAAAATAATCAGAGTAAATATTCCTAAAAGTGAAAATGAAAATTCAATACTTGAATTTCTCAGAGATTACACAATCACTGGAAAAGTCCACTGCATGTATTTTCATACTTTTGAATTATATGCTTAATTCAACAACGTTTACTTGAGACATTTCTCAGAAAAAGGTCTCAAACCAATTGGATGCACAAAAATGGTAAATACAATAACCGATTTAGAAGAACAAATAATTTTGACTAAAAACCATAATGAAGGCAAAAGTTATCACAGAGGTATCAATGAAACTGTTGAATATATCAAAAGAAACTATTATTGGATAGGAATGAAAGATACTGTGAGAAAATTCATGAACCCGTATTTGTCAACGGGCTAAGTATGCAAGGAAAAATCCATACACCCCTATTATGCTGACTGATACACCCTCGAAACCTTTTCAAATAGTTCACATTGATGTTTTCTATTACGACAATCGTAGTTATTTAACTCTTGTCGATGCCTTTACAAAATTTGGACAAGCCATCGAAATACCTGGTAAGAACGCAATTGGTATTTCAAATGCATTAATTAAGTATTTTAGTTTTTGTGGTATTCCCGAAAAATTAGTTATTGATAATGGAACCGAATTTAATAATAAAACAGTGAAGGAAATTCTAAATCTACATAGGATTAAAATTCACTTCACAACCCCACAACATCATGAGTCAAACAGTACAGCTGAACGTTTTCATTCCACTCTCATTGAACATTTGAGACTTCTCAAAGAATCTTTTCCTGATGAAGAAAGATTAATAGAATATGCAATTATTGCATCTAACCACTCTATCCACAGTTCAACAAAATACACCCCTTTTGAATTAACCCATGGGCATACTAATTCACGTGACCCAAATGACATTTTTGCTTTAAAGGAATTTTTCACAGACTACGCGGAAAATCATAAAAATAAGTTACAACACGTCTATCAAAAAGTCAAAGAAAATCTAGAAAATCAAAAACAAAAACTTGTTTTTAAATTAAAAATCCACGGTGAAGAAAATAAAGATTTTCATATGGGCCAAATAGTTTTTAAACAAAACCCTTCTATAAGAAGCAAGAAAAACAATAAATTTCTTGGTCCTTATGTTATCACTGAAATGCTAGAAAGAAATCGTGTTAAAATTTCCCGAAAAAACAACGAAAACAAAAAGGAAATTGTTCATATTAAAGAACTACGGAGACCTCCTCTTGTTTCAGATTCTTCGTCGGAACACTCGGAGAATTAACAAGTCCTAAATTCAACGACCTCAGAAACAATCCAGGTCTACTTCCTTTAAAAACTGGCAATGCACAAAACACGGTTTATTCATGGTCGTTTATCCAAATTTTTGACATTCAACCCTTAACAAGACAATTTAGAAATATTCAAACTGAATTTAGACAAATTGGAAATGCTCTAGACAAATACACTACAATAGCAAAAAGATACAAGGAACAATTTGATAACTACTACACGATAGCTACATCTTTTAAAAACAGAATATTGATTCAAATAGAACAACTGAACCCTACATCAACCATCAGGAAAAAACAAGGCCTAATTATTGGTTCAGGCTCTGTACTCAAATCAATAACTGGTAATCTAGATCAAAATGATGCTGAACGTTTTGAATCAGTCATCAAAAAATTGTCATCAAAATGTTCAAAATAACATAAAAAATCTATCGAGAAATGAAATATAATTGAAAGTCCGCATCGATAAAATTGGGGATACACTTCACAAAATTCATGTCACAAACCTATCAACTTATTACTATTTTTACATCGAGATGATAGTCTCCCAAATAATAGCGGAATTTCAAATACTCTATGACATTTTCGAGTAAGTTGAAATAGCCATCACTTTTGCAAAGTTAAATACTTTTAATAACTCAATGATCAGACCTGATGAGCTACTAAACGGAATCAAGACAATTTCAAAGTACATAGGGTCAAATAAAATACCTTTTGATCCAAAACCAGAAAACATCTCACTTTTTGAAAAAATAATGTCTATTAAAAGTGACAGCAAAGAATCCAAAATTGTTCTAATCATTGAAGTTCCAATTGTTGAAAATGGAAATCATTATTATTTTCATTTGTATCCATTGCCATTTCAAAAGAGTAATTCAGTTGAAATGATCATTCCTCAAGCAAAATTTCTAATTTTAAATGAGCAGAATCACATTTTCATTAACAGTCCGTGTAAAGAGATCATTCCTGAAGAATTTATTGGACACGAATTAACTCCTGAGAAAACTTCTGAGGACCCACCATGTGAACTACAGTTATTGAAGTATTCAAAACAAGTTACAAACTGTCATGTAACAGCAGTCCAAATTCAACGCCTGAAAGTGCAGAAAACTGAAGAAAACAAGTGGATCATCATTAGTCCTTCAACAACGGTTGCAACCCAGAAATGCGGCGAGAGCTTCGAAAATGTGCCTCTTCAGGGAACTTACTTACTAGAATTGGACAATAGATGTGAATTGCGTTTGAAAAATTTCATCATTCAGACCTCTCGAAATTCAAAAACGGAGTTCAAAAAATTGAACTTCCAAAAATCAACTTCGAAAATTTTATCAGTGCTGTAACTACGTCAAAACCTCTGAAATTGGACAACATCAACTCAAGTGAAATTAGTACGATAGAATGTTCCTTAAACGACAATATTCGAAAATTAGACACTATCGAACCGGACTCTTTCACTTTTGAAACTATTAATGGCTGGACTCTTGTATTGTACCTTATTATTTGAATTGTGGTTTTTGTACTTAGGTTTAAGATTTACAGAAAACACCTGAAGTTCACGAAGACCCTCCAAAGGACAATCAAACAACGCGATTGTGACATCAGCAGCCTACACTCACTTGAAGCCACGGTATCAAAAAATTCTGTACCAAACCCCAGAATTTTCCACTAAGGGCGGAGGAGTTATGGGATGCTGAACAACCCTCTCTATTGTATTTAATTTATGCGTAGTACTGCAATAATTTAGCTTAGTCAGCAATTTTTGTTAGTTTATAAATATAGTAACCAGCCTTAGTCATTAGCTTTATCATGTCTAAACTCTCAACCAGTAAGGTCTAGATGTTTTAAAGTTCACATACTCCAAAATAAAATCTTTTTTTAAAAACCGTTCATCTACGTGTCAACATTTATTTAGGGCGTTAAGTATCGTAACCACCCTCGAATAAAGCATATAATGTTTCAAACAATCTCGTGTGGTAATTGATACTCACCGACCTTAACACTTGAATACTAGTAAGATCCCGGACTGGTATCGAGATGGTAACTCAGTCAAACCTGTAATCACAAATCGTAACCTGGTTAAGGTGGGCGTATCGCAATGTTATTCTCCTATACCCGACACGGACCCACTAAATGTTTTAATTCGGGAGAACAACACAACTTCGAGACGCGATCATGTTATGTACATGATGTACAATGATGTACTATTCCAATGAAGTAACATGAATTAGCTAGATTCAATTTGAAGAGTTTTCTGGGCAATCAAAAATGACCTATTTTTGGATGTAGCGAAACGGTCACATCAATCGCTGTTTTCTCGGCTATTTCTTCATTTTTCATCACCAAAATAACTTATTCGAGATTTGCATATCAATATAACATTGCGATTTTAATCAACAAACGATCCGTTTTTGGATGGGGAAACTTTTTGTGAAATATTTTGAGATTTTTCCAAGGTTTACAGTAGACAAAGAAAGAAGATGGGGCATATTGCATAGGATAACAGAGATGGAAAGGAATCATCTGTGGGTAGGTCAGGTAGAAACCACGATTTGGCATTTTTCTGGGGTTCAGCTTTTCACTCATAGATGGGGCGAGTGATGATGTAGACAAAACTGTAATTTGAACATTATCGATTTGGGGGTTTCGGAAATTCGTATTCATAGATTCCTGTATTACCTATCTTTGTTTTGTACGTTTTGTATTTACAGTACAGAACATGGGGGAGTGCTTGGGAGTCTTGGGACATGATTCTCGAGACGGATGAATGGTCGCCCAAGAGAAATGATATTTTTTTTGTGTGCTGTGATGTAATTACCTATAATAGTAGAAAATGTACTTGGGTGAGCCGTTTTATGAGACGACCATAGAAAAATAATACAGGTAGGTACAGGGTGTTTCATTATCTTTGATAACATTCAATAAGCTATAACTTGTTTGTTTTTGAATGTATCGAAACGGAACAAATACCATATTGTATAGTCATCTCTTAAGTTGTTTTCTGTTTGAAAAATAAAACAAAAAACTGACATTTTTCGGAGATAATAACCTAACTTATATTTTTTCATAATGAAATGCCTTTGTACCTATTTGTATTATTGGACATTTCTATTCTACCCAATATTCTATGTATATTTTAAGCCAAACATATACTTATCTTCGACGGTTTGTGAGGAAATGGCGTCAAAACCTATCACACAAAAATTTTTAAGTCTTCTTATTGATCGCAAAGTATGCCATGAACAATAAAAATTAATTAGATTTTACAATATCGCCTTTGAAATACTTTGACCAATCACAGAGTTTGCTCATTACACGAGGTGTTATGTGATTACACGTTTTTATGATTGTCACTATTGTCTGTATGTGAACCATTCAATTTTTGCAAAATGTTTCGACGTCATTTTCTCCCAAACCGTGGAAGATAGGTATATTATGAGATTCTCTATAAAATAAACTTAGAATTTTGTGTGGAATCCGAATATCCAATATTATACAGGGCATTCCATTTAAAAAAAAAACATAAGTCAGGTCAATATTTTAGAAAATCGTTAGTCTTTTGTATTATTTTTTGTACTGAAAAAAAAACTTGCTAGAGAACTATACAATCTGATATTTGTTTCGTTTCGATACATTCAAAACCAAAGAAGTCACGCTGATTAAAATGTTATCAAAGATAATGAAACACTAGCTGTACCTAATCTGGATACTAATACAGGGTTTCCTTAAAAAAAAAATCACCACCCGCGTCCAATCGCAGCAAGCACTGGGTGTTAGGAAGATTGAACTAGCACCATTCAATTTTTAATAATAAAACTTCCCTCCAATAGATTTGTGAATTGTTTCGTCGAATTTCAAAAATCTGTCTAGTTTCGCACAACGTGGATGGTAACTTTTTAAATAAACACTCTGCCTATAAAAAAATATGAATTACTTTTCCATAAAAATAACTTAGTACTTCAGCTTTATATTTGACAGTTACCTATTTATATTCAGGACTACAAATCGATGGTTCCAGGTATTGACTTTTTTCCAAATTACTAAAGAACCTACCTATTTAATTTATAGCAATGAAAAAAATATATTATTATTTACAGATGATGCAACGTAATAGTGGGGTTGAGGACATTGAATGAAACTCCTTAGATTTTCAAATTGCCGACGTTTCGACTTCTAATTCGAGTCTTTATCAAGGCTACAAAAGAAATGCACATACAATGTCTGATATGACGATAAAAAAAAAAAAAAACACGAAAACAGAAATCACACATTAAAATATTACAATGGATAAAGGAAATAACTCATATAAATAAACTATCAAAGTACATGAAAAAAGAAAAGAAAAAAAAAACACAACAAAACAAGCGAAAAGGTTAACAAAATAGGATTCATACCTTTTTGGTCAATTGAAGAAGTTCCATGTCATACATAAAACAATGATTAACATTATAACAGCACACGGCATTAAAAGATGAAGATGAAATATATAATATGTCACACACAGATTAAAAAGTTGAAGTATATGTGGACAGAACAACAGAAAATGTACAAATGCTGGTCCGATTGGGTTTCAAGACGACCATAATCATTCTACTATCTCTAATGTTTATTTTTATACAGATAAAGCAAATTACTATACTGAGTGTTCAATCCCTGTACATCGGTTCTATTATTAATAGTTTTATTTATTGATATGTGGATCATTTCACTGATATTACGCTTGTACCAATTATTTTCAAAATCAAGGATTTCTACATTATTAAAGTCGAAGTTGTGGTTGGTTGTGAAATGATGTTCCGAGAGTGCAGTCTTTTCATTTTTGTACCTACTTATTTCTCTGCAATCGTATCGATGTTGATATAGTCTTTTGCTCAAGTATTGTCGTGTTTGACCGATATAACAGTTGTCACAGTTAATACATGGTATTTTGTAGACAAGATTTGAACGATCTTTTTGGTATAGAATCTTTCACCTTCGAGAAAATAGATCCCACTACTTTGGTGTTATAGAACGCCAGTTTACACGTTGGGTCCATTCTGGAAATCTGACTGCCGTTTTTTTCTGAAAGACCTTGTATGTATGGAAATTTATAAAATATTAAGTCTCGTTCGCGTGGCTGTTGGTTTAGTATATTGCTCTTGAACTGATTTACTATACCGTTTATCAGTGAAGAGGGATAATTATTATTTTTCAAGATCTCCTTAATTATATTATAATTATTGTCACGGTACTGTTCACTACTAAGATGGAATGCCCTATGGCATAAACTTTTAACGGTAGCTATCTTATGGGTGAGAGGGTTGGCTGATAAATAGTTCAAAACCCTTCCTGAGGACGTCGGTTTTCGATACCAATTTGTGGTGATGTTCCCATCCGAGTCACGATTCACTTCAACATCTAGAAAAGGTATTCGTCCGTTTTTTTCCATTTCTACCGTGAACTGGATTTTCTGATGGAAATTGTTGAACGCTGCGAGTACATCATTAACCATGTTTTTTGGGCAGGCCAACAATGAATCATCCACATATAACTTTATAAACGGTAAGTTAAATGGTAAAATGTTCAATACTTCCGTGAAAAATTCATTCATGACTAGGTTAGCCAATACTGGGCTAGCTGGATTGCCCATCGCTGATCCATCAAGCTGTTTATAAAAACTATTATCAAACTGAAAATAGCTGGTCTCGAACAGGATATGGACCAATTCACAAAATATATCCCTTGTTAAATCTGTGTATGCTGCGATGTGAGCCCATTTTTTCCTGATTATATTTATCACAAGGTCCTTTGGAATGTAAGTGAATAAAGAAACTACATCGAGAGATATCAAAATGAAGTCGTCCGGAAGAACCAAACCTCGGATCGAGTTCACGAACTCGAACGAATTTTTGACGTTATAAATGGAAGTGCTTGATATATTATTCAATATGCCATGCAGAAATACTGCCAAGTTATAGGACGGTGAATTAATACAACTGACTACTGGTCTCATACTCAACGTACTTTTATGAGTTTTCCTCAATCCATACAGTTTTGGGGTGACACAGTTATTCTTACATAAGACTCTCAATTGGCGGTCATCTATAAATCCTAGACTGTGTAGTTTCTTTATAAAAGAATTAGACTGAGCTTGAAACTTAGATGTAGGGTCAGAAGGAATTTTCTTATATATGTTAGGATCACTCAATAATTCATTCATGGAGTGCAAATATTCATCTTTCATCATGACGACTGTAGAAGACCCTTTATCAGATCTCATCACGACAAGGTTGTTGTTAGTGTTCAGAAATTTTTTACATTCCATGAAATCCTTTCTGATGACTCTCGATTCATGTAAAATGTCAGGTGAATGAATATGATTTGTAATTATATTAATTGAAACCCCCCTGGCCAAGTTCTTTTCCTCCTCTGGTAAGTTTGATGATCCAATGCAGTATTCCAGGTCTTTGATAATTATCGGAATAGGTAATTCCTTTTTAGATATAGGTAAAGAAAATTTCGGCCCTGCACTCAACATTCGCTGAACCGGAGTAGGTAAAGTGACATCGGTATAGTTGTAAAGAAAATTATCATGTGTTTTGATTATGAAAGTAGATGATCTAGATGTGAGCTTTGATATCTTCTTTAAATTCTTTGTTTTAATAGTCAGGAAAATCCGATTATAACGTATCATATTGAAATCATTGAAATTGTCGATTATATCAGGTGGTAAGCAATTAGTTATGGCATCTTTGATTCTACATCGTTGTTCCTCCAATTTCTTAATTTTCCAAAAAGTAATGTCTATTTCTACATTCAATATTGATCTTTGAAATTTACGCATAATTCTATCTAATTTATTAATATATGGATGGTTTTCAATATTAAGAGTATACAGGCACTTTACATTATTCTTCATATGAACAGGAACCAGATTTTTTGTACGGCATTGTAATAAGAAAATTTTACGATTCCTAAGTGAAGCTAGCTTACTGTCAGTTCTACTCCATCTCTTCAGCAATCCATGTGCATCTCTTCCATATGTGTTCAGGATTTGTTGAAAGAATCTCCCAGTCTCCATAATTAGCTCTAATTTGTGTCCTTAGTTAATTCCAGATGATGCAACGTAATAGTGGGGTTGAGGACATTAAATGAAACTCCTTAGATTTTCAAATTGCCGACGTTTCGACTTCTAATTCGAGTCTTTATCAAGGCTACAAAAGAAATGCACATACAATGTCTGATATGACAATAATAAAAAAAAAAAACACGAAAACAGAAATCACACATTAAAATATTACAATGGATAAAGGAAATAACTCATATAAATAAACTATCAAAGTACATGAAAAAAGAAAAGAAAAAAAAAACACAACAAAACAAGCGAAAAGGTTAACAAAATAGGATTCATACCTTTTTGGTCAATTGAAGAAGTTCCATGTCATACATAAAACAATGATTAACATTATAACAGCACACGGCAATAAAAGATGAAGATGAAATATATAATATGTCACACACAGATTAAAAAGTTGAAGTATATGTGGACAGAACAACAGAAAATGTACAAATGCTGGTCCGATTGGGTTTCAAGACGACCATAATCATTCTACTATCTCTAATGTTTATTTTTATACAGATAAAGCAAATTACTATACTGAGTGTTCAATCCCTGTACATCGGTTCTATTATTAATAGTTTTATTAATTGATATGTGGATCATTTCACTGATATTACGCTTGTACCAATTATTTTCAAAATCAAGGATTTCTACATTATTAAAGTCGAAGTTGTGGTTGGTTGTGAAATGATGTTCCGAGAGTGCAGTCTTTTCATTCTTGTACCTACTTATTTCTCTGCAATCGTATCGATGTTGATATAGTCTTTTGCTCAAGTATTGTCGTGTTTGACCGATATAACAGTTGTCACAGTTAATACATGGTATTTTGTAGACAAGATTTGAACGATCTTTATTTGGTATAGAATCTTTCACCTTCGAGAAAATAGATCCCACTACTTTGGTGTTATAGAACGCCAGTTTACACGTTGGGTCCATTCTGGAAATCTGACTGCCGATTTTTTCTGAAAGACCTTGTATGTATGGAAATTTATAAAATATTAAGTCTCGTTCGCGTGGCTGTTGGTTTAGTATATTGCTCTTGAACTGATTTACTATACCGTTTATCAGTGAAGAGGGATGATTATTATTTTTCAAGATCTCCTTAATTATATTATAATTATTGTCACGGTACTGTTCACTACTAAGATGGAATGCCCTATGGCATAAACTTTTAACGGTAGCTATCTTATGGGTGAGAGGGTTGGCTGATAAATAGTTCAAAACCCTTCCTGAGGACGTCGGTTTTCGATACCAATTTGTGGTGATGTTCCCATCCGAGTCACGATTCACTTCAACATCTAGAAAAGGTATTCGTCCGTTTTTTTCCATTTCTACCGTGAACTGGATTTTTTGATGGAAATTGTTGAACGCTGCGAGTACATCATTAACCATGTTTTTTGGGCAGGCCAACAATGAATCATCCACATATAACTTTATAAACGGTAAGTTAAATGGTAAAATGTTCAATACTTCCGTGAACAATTCATTCATGACTAGGTTAGCCAATACTGGGCTAGCTGGATTGCCCATCGCTGATCCATCAAGCTGTTTATAAAAACTATTATCAAACTGAAAATAGCTGGTCTCGAACAGGATATGGACCAATTCACAAAATATATCCCTTGTTAAATCTGTGTATGCTGCGATGTGAGCCCATTTTTTTCCTGATTATATTTATCACAAGGTCCTTTGGAATGTTAGTGAATAAAGAAACTACATCCAGAGATATCAAAATGAAGTCGTCCGGACGAACCAAACCTCGGATCGAGTTCACGAACTCGAACGAATTTTTGACGTTATAAATGGAAGTGCTTGATATATTATTCAATATGCCATGCAGAAATACTGCCAAGTTATAGGACGGTGAATTAATACAACTGACTACTGGTCTCATACTCAACGTACTTTTATGAGTTTTCCTCAATCCATACAGTTTTTGGGTGACACAGTTATTCTTACATAAGACTCTTAATTGGCGGTCATCTATAAATCCTAGACTGTGTAGTTTCTTTATAAAAGAATTAGACTGAGCTTGAAACTTAGATGTAGGGTCAGAAGGAATTTTCTTATATATGTTAGGATCACTCAATAATTCATTCATGGAGTGCAAATATTCATCTTTCATCATGACGACTGTAGAAGACCCTTTATCAGATCTCATCACGACAAGGTTGTTGTTAGTGTTCAGAAATTTTTTACATTCCATGAAATCCTTTCTGATGACTTTCGATTCATGTAAGTTGTCAGGTGAATGAATATGATTTGTAATTATAATAATTGAAACCCCCCTGGCCAAGTTCTTTTCCTCCTCTGGTAAGTTTGATGATCCAATGCAGTATTCCAGGTCTTTGATAATTATCGGAATAGGTAATTCCTTTTTAGATATAGGTAAAGAAAATTTCGGCCCTGCACTCAACATTCGCTGAACCGGAGTAGGTAAAGTGACATCGGTATAGTTGTAAAGAAAATTATCATGTGTTTTGATTATGAAAGTAGATGATCTAGATGTGAGCTTTGATATCTTCTTTAAATTCTTTGTTTTAATAGTCAGGAAAATCCGATTATAACGTATCATATTGAAATCATTGAAATTGTCGATTATATCAGGTGGTAAGCAATTAGTTATGGCATCTTTGATTCTACATCGTTGTTCCTCCAATTTCTTAATTTTCCAAAAAGTAATGTCTATTTCTACATTCAATATTGATCTTTGAAATTTACGCATAATTCTATCTAATTTATTAATATATGGATGGTTTTCAATATTAAGAGTATACAGGCACTTTACATTATTCTTCATATGAACAGGAACCAGATTTTTTGTACGGCATTGTAATAAGAAAATTTTACGATTCCCAAGTGAAGCTAGCTTACTGTCAGTTCTACTCCATCTCTTCAGCAATCCATGTGCATCTCTTCCATATGTGTTCAGGATTTGTTGAAAGAATCTCCCATTCTCCATAATTAGCTCTAATTTGTGTCCTTAGTTAATTCCAGATGATGCAACGTAATAGTGGGGTTGAGGACATTAAATGAAACTCCTTAGATTTTCAAATTGCCGACGTTTCGACTTCTAATTCGAGTCTTTATCAAGGCTACAAAAGAAATGCACATACAATGTCTGATATGACAATAAAAAAAAAAAAAAACACGAAAACAGAAATCACACATTAAAATATTACAATGGATAAAGGAAATAACTCATATAAATAAACTATCAAAGTACATGAAAAAAGAAAAGAAAAAAAAAACACAACAAAACAAGCGAGAAGGTTAACAAAATAGGATTCATACCTTTTTGGTCAATTGAAGAAGTTCCATGTCATACATAAATCAATGATTACCATTATAACAGCACACGGCATTAAAAGATGAAGATGAAATATATAATATGTCACACACAGATTAAAAAGTTGAAGTATATGTGGACAGAACAACAGAAAATGTACAAATGCTGGTCCGATTGGGTTTCAAGACGACCATAATCATTCTACTATCTCTAATGTTTATTTTTAAACAGATA
The DNA here is from genome assembly GCA_958502075.1 of Orchestes rusci. Lineage (NCBI taxonomy): Eukaryota > Metazoa > Arthropoda > Insecta > Coleoptera > Curculionidae > Orchestes > Orchestes rusci. Next base: position 33,736,848 of record OY293305.1, read on the forward strand.
AAGCAAATTACTATACTGAGTGTTCAATCCCTGTACATCGGTTCTATTATTAATAGTTTTATTTATTGATATGTGGATCATTTCACTGATATTACGCTTGTACCAATTATTTTCAAAATCAAGGATTTCTACATTATTAAAGTCGAAGTTGTGGTTGGTTGTGAAATGATGTTCCGAGAGTGCAGTCTTTTCATTCTTGTACCTACTTATTTCTCTGCAATCGTATCGATGTTGATATAGTCTTTTGCTCAAGTATTGTCGTGTTTGACCGATATAACAGTTGTCACAGTTAATACATGGTATTTTGTAGACAAGATTTGAACGATCTTTATTTGGTATAGAATCTTTCACCTTCGAGAAAATAGATCCCACTACTTTGGTGTTATAGAACGCCAGTTCACACGTTGGGTCCATTCTGGAAATCTGACTGCCGATTTTTTCTGAAAGACCTTGTATGTATGGAAATTTATAAAATATTAAGTCTCGTTCGCGTGGCTGTTGGTTTAGTATATTGCTCTTGAACTGATTTACTATACCGTTTATCAGTGAAGAGGGATAATTATTATTTTTCAAGATCTCCTTAATTATATTATAATTATTGTCACGGTACTGTTCACTACTAAGATGGAATGCCCTATGGCATAAACTTTTAACGGTAGCTATCTTATGGGTGAGAGGGTTGGCTGATAAATAGTTCAAAACCCTTTCTGAGGACGTCGGTTTTCGATACCAATTTGTGGTGATGTTCCCATCCGAGTCACGATTCACTTCAACATCTAGAAAAGGTATTCGTCCGTTTTTTTCCATTTTT